>JAMPIV010004639.1:247500-572127 GCA_024509875.1 Oreohelix idahoensis
TGACTCCCAGGTAAGTTGGGTTTTCCTCGTTTGGCAGCTCACTTCCATTTAGTTGCAATTTGACCGTTTCTTGGAGATTTGACAGTGAGAAGCAGTCGCTACGGTCTTGGAGAGGTTAATCTATACTCCCCAGTCAGATGCCCATTTACTGATGGTATTTAGTGCTGCTAGTATCCTGAACTTTGCAGTAGGCAAATGTTCTGCGGCACACCAGGCAGCAAAATCGTCAGCATGCAGAGCCCTGGAGATATGCCCGGACAGTTTCTCTGCAATATCATTTATATATATGATAAAGAGTGTGGGCGAGATAACTCCTCCTTGTGGCACACGTTGTTGAAAAGCGACGCGATGGCTCAGTTTTCCGTCGAGTTTTACTCTTTTTGTGCGGTATCGGAGGAAGTCCCGTATCCAGATGAACATTCTCCCTTCAATTTTGTTGTTGAGCATCTTAAGTACGAGTCCTTCTTTCCATACTTTATCAAAGGCTTTTGTCAAGTCCACAAAAACAGTCAGTACTTTTTTTCTTCTCCTGAAAGGCATTTTCTGCTTCCTGGGCAAGATATACTAGCTGGGCTTCGGTGCTGCGGTTTTTCTTGAATGTTGACTGTGTATTATCATGCAGATGGTTTCTTTTCCAGATATTTCAGTAATCTTGAGTTCACCATTCTTTCCATTACCTTACCCAGACAGTCAGTAGGCTAACTAGTCGGTAGCTGGACTTGCTCGATTTCTCCTTTTTATTCTTTCTGATGGAAACATTGATTGCTTCTCGCCATCGATCATGAAATTTTCCAGTACACTATGACTGACTGAAGATTATCAGAAGCTTGTATCTGACTACAAGTCCCAGGTTCTTGATCATATAATTTGTAATACCATCGTTTCCTGGAACTTTCATGTTCTTTAGTTTTGTTATGGCAGCACTTAGTTCTCTCATAGTGAAGGATGACTTCATGCAGGTATCTGGGCTTTGGTGCTTCAGCTTTTCTTTTATATCCTTATGTTCTTCTTGGATATGTGCATGTGGAAGTGATGTGGTGCTTTCTTCCTCGTAGAAGTCTGCCAAGATGTTTGCTGTCATCTTTCCCGTGTGATATTTTTCATTTTCCTTGATGATGGTCTTCCAGAAGCTGGTTGTTGTTTTTTCATTGAGTACTCTTGTCAGATTCCACAGCTTGCTTGAGTCCTTATCCATGTAGCCTGGAAATATATTCAACAGATATCAAAGGGCAGTATTACAGTGTACACAGATGGATCTAAAGGAGACAATAACAAATTGGGGATAGGAAT
Organism: Oreohelix idahoensis; assembly: GCA_024509875.1. Lineage (NCBI taxonomy): Eukaryota > Metazoa > Mollusca > Gastropoda > Stylommatophora > Oreohelicidae > Oreohelix > Oreohelix idahoensis. The sequence continues at coordinate 248,791 of JAMPIV010004639.1, forward strand.
TTATGCTCCCATATGGCAAATGGTGAAAGGAAATAGTTTAACAGATAATACATCTATTTTCACGGCAGAGATGGTTGCAATTATGAAAGCTCTGGAAATCTTCTCTAGGAACCCTCCTCATAAACTGACAATATTAACATACTCACTTTCTGCTATTCAAGCTATAAGAAACTTAAAGAATGCAGTAGACCTGGTATAGCAGAAGAGATATTACTGGCAAATACGTACCTATACACCAGAGGAAGTTCTGTTCCGATAGCTTGGATACCTTCACATGTTGGCATAGAAGGAATTGAAAAGGCGGATAAAGAAGCTAAGAGAAGTAGAAATAATATAAACCAAATAAATGTAGGGATGAGTAAAACAGAGATTAAAAGCTTAATTAAAAGAATAATAACTGAGGAATGGACAGTAGAGTGGGATGGAAGTCTGAAGGGCAGACATGCATATAAATTGTTGAAGGCCCCAACAAGAACGTGTCAGGTATCTAGAGAACTGTCGTAATTTTTGATGAGATAGGTCTGAGAAATTTATGGTCCCGTCCGAGCAGAGGTGATAGTGATAACTCTGTGAGAATAAGGGGTAAGCAATAGATTGCTGTTTCACGAGAGTGATAGGGTAAGAGGAAGGACAGTTTCTGAATCGAGCAGTTGCTCTAACCCAGCCTATCTAACGACATTAATTTAACTGCAGACGCACTTACTCTCCTTGCTAAACAATTTTTTACAAGTTACCCTACACTCATGTACACACACCAATTTGGTGACACAAATGCACAAACGTGAATACAAACTATGTATAACATATAATGGGACAATGGGTTTGACCAACACGGTAAGTAAAGGTTTATTATGTTTATTATCACTAAACAAAAAGCACAACATCAATCATGTTACATTTATAAAGCCTAGTTACAGACAAGGTGGGGGGAAAAAATAGTATCTCAATAGGCCCTCCCCTCTTGTAAAGGAAAACAACCCAAGGAAAATTACTATCAGAGGTAATTAACCCAAAGAGATCAATTTTAACATGGGATATGCAATAATCAGTAAGGGGTATAGGAACAGGTTCTTAATTTTTAATCTATCCCGTGACTAAGCAGATTAGGGAGGGAAAGAAAAAAAAAACACAGAAAAAGAAATTAAGTATACTGATGTTAGCAAGAAAAAAGAAAATTAAGGTTATCAAATTTCGTTCATTCAATGCACGCTTACAGTGGCCACTTTCATCTGCACTTACCAATCGTTGAAGCAGGCATCCCATGGGATTAAAAAAAATCTAGTAAGTACTAAAACAGAGTCTTTTGCTTTGTCTATTTCAGCCCCAGACTGACGGGGTTTGCTATCGGCTATTTTTCCGTAGTCGCTGAAATCGAGGAGTCACTTTTTTTTTGTTCCAGGATATTCCTCTTTTCACTGCAGTTAGTGTTTGGGGTAAGGGTTCTATGGGGTGGCACTGTCCTCAGAATTGAAAAAATATATATATAAAGATATATTGGTCCGGTGGGGTCTCGCCGCTGGTAGCTAAGACACTCTATGGCGTAATGGAAAAAAGAACTTTAGGAAAATGATACTCCTCGGCTGTTCAATGAAGTGATGGCAGAGTATGACCAGTGAGTTTTCTTTAGGTGGGTAATCCAGTAGGAAAACGTTTACTGTCATGTGTAAAAAATAGTGATATAAATTCTGCCACAGCAGATCAGTAATATTTATGGAATGGCTTCTGGCAATTGTTCTTCTCTAGTTATACTTTAAAAATGGCTTATTGTTAAAGTTCTTGGTTTTACTACTCTCATGTATGGAGAGGTGGACCACATAGGGGTCACAACACGAAGATTTAACCACAATAATCGCTGGATGGTGTAAGAACAAAAGTCAGTAAGACCATATGAAACGCTAGGACGCAAGGTATGACCAGCCTATATGTAGAAAATAGATAAACATGTAATCATAATATAAATCATATCCTGACACGTGTTAATTTTTTTAGGTAAGACTATTTTAACCACTCCGGTATTTAATTATATATATATATATTAAAAAAAAACCCCGCGAGTGTCTAGCTTAGCTTAACGGTTTAAAACACGAGATATGAATGCTAGTCGTTTAGAAAATTACACACGTATGAATAGAATTAAATTGCGTTACATCAATTATCAATCGCCTAGCGGCTTATAAATTATTTGAAGCATCTCTCACTGGGGACATAGCGGGTGATTAAATTTACCTTTACCACTGGAGAATTTTGCTACATGTTTATTTAATACGTTTCAATTAACACAGAAATCCCAGTGAAATATAATGAAACTTAAACAATTAAATCGCTTTGATGCTAATAACTATATATTTACCGCAACATAAGAAAACTGAAATAAATCTCCACGTATTTCTATAGGAAATCCAGATAAATAAGACTCCAAAAATGCGCGCTAGACCATTCAAGAAATCCTGATAGCAAACTGACAACTGAGTTTGATGAGCATGACTATATATATGAAATGGCGGATTCTCCCCTATGAGGAAATTCACACCTCTCGTAGATTCTTCGTTCAATTCTTGAATCAAAGTCAAAAATCACACCAAAGCCTACCGTAGATTCGTTTCCCTAGCGAGCGAGCTTTTAGGTTCGTTTCCCTAGGTGAGCAAATTTGCGTCTTGTGGAGCACGATCAAAAGGCTTGCAGTCGGTGAGTGGTTAACGCCCCTTGATACTGCAATTAACGAACCGTTCTCTCTTTAGAAACTACAAAACCCGTGGCCTCGCCCTCACCGTGTTTCAGGGATCAAGCGCTGACGTGATGGCGTAATCTGACAGCAGGTAAACGTCCATTTGTAAAAGAGAAGACAGTTAATTATGAATAGTTGGATTATTAGGGCTTGAAACAAAGACAGGAGGATTGGCTAAACTAAGAATCGGACAGTTGGCAATAGAGAGACCTGGCTTCCACGTGTTTAATTGTGCATGCTTAATTAGCCAGCGTGGGAAATCCATGTTCGATCGTTGCTTGAACCCAAATAGTGAGGGGCCCCGATGAGAATAAAGTGATCGATCAGGGTTGCCTCAATTTTCATTTCACAAGAACTAAAAATTCATAGCAATAAGAAACTTCTGAGACTGCAGCTAGGAATGAGCTATTTTAAAATAGAAGAACCTTACTGTGCAGAGTGCCTAGAAAAAACTAATATAGAGCATTTCCTGTTAAAATGTAGGTGGTATGAACAACAGAGAAAACCAATATTAGATTATTTTCAGGCATGCAATTCATCCATAAATGTGGAACAGGTGTTGAGAATAGATAGACCTAGAGAATAGCACAATATAGTAAAACAGCTTATAACAAGAACTAAAATTAATATATATAGGAATCAATGATGGTGTGAGGAAAAGGGGTAGTCTAATGGGGTGCTTGTATGGCTGATAATTGGTGAATTTGATGTAATCTAGGACACCCATCGGGCTTTCTCACCCTTTTTCACCTTGTTAACAAAAAGGTAGTTATGAGAGACTTCAGTTTAGTTGGTTTATTGTTTGTTTGTTGGTTTTTTAAAATTCGTTTGTTTATTGTTTTTATTGTTTGTTTGTTTCTTGGAAAAGAGAGGTCACACACAAAAACGTTCATTCAAATTTGGTTTTAATTAACTCTATTTGAACTGAGTAGAGGGGGGAAGAAGTTACTATATTTGGGTATTGGAAACCTGACTATATTTACTCGAATTAGTAAACCATATATATATATATTTTAAATTAATGAAGAAAAATATCCCGTTCAACCTCTGATAGGTTATAATTAGGATATATATTGTTTTCAATTCCAAATAATATGAAAAACTGCCGATATGAGAAAGTGGCATCACATTTGTCAAATCATTGTAAATATGGCCAATCACAATTGTGCTTATACATTAAATAAATACACCAACGGGCTGATCACCCGTTTGCCAGTCACTTCGATTACGGAAACAACAGCAGATGGATTGATTTGCCGTTGCCCTAAAGACGCCAATAGGCGTGATGGGAAACAATGGCAAAGAAAACCTATCTGCTGTTGCCCTAAGACGCCACTAGGCGTAATGGCCACTGACTGCTTTGACGGTCGGTGGCTAAGGACGGAAGAAGAAGAAGAAGAGATTAAATAAATACATTTAAAAAAACAATAAATAAAAAAATAAAAACAAACAAAATCAAGAGGAAACTCTGAACAAGAATAATATTAAAGTGGAGGGGTGTAAAGGCCTGGTGGTTCTATTTATATAACTGACTTCAACAGATAATTAATTGACTTTCATCTGTTAAAAGTCATAAGCATTGTAAGAACGGAATACTGTTAAAAAAAAAATATTGAGACTGCTGGTCTTCTGGTGCCAGATCCTTTGGATTTCAGCATTTATTTTGTTCATTAAAAGCCTGTTTTATGCTGTTGTGCCTCTTGATGTTTTCTACTGTGGGATTGTACTCCATAGTTCCCTTGCTTTATTTAGATCATTTTGGAGTTTTTCCAGGTTGTCACTCCAGTATGGTTTGTAGTCTCGTCGTTTACCACATGGAATTCTTTGCTGCTTGGATGAGTGCCTCACTGTTCTTCTTATTTGATCCTTAGCCACCGACTGTCAAAGCAGTCCATGGCCACCACGCCTGGTGGTGTCTTGTAGGGCAGCAACAAAACTGCTTCCACTTTGTTCGGTCGGCGGTCATCCTTCGTACCTTAGTTAAGAGAATTAAACATGTTTAGTTTGCACAAACAAAAGCATGTATTTTAACAATATTTGGGATTTTAAAAGTTGACACACGTTTTTCATTTTGTATTTTATTTTTTAAAACCCCCCAAAACACGAAGCCTAGAAACAGGTTTAGATTTGAAAAGAAACTACTGCTTTGCTAGCGCACAGGCATTTTGAATCTTACAATTTTTTTTTTTAATCAGCGGCATGACATGAACATTTTACCCCATAATATTATAGCGCCGAGTAAGTATTGAGTAACACCCGTGTGTTACCGGGGCCCGAAAGGGGAGCAAAGAATAGTAACACTGTTCCCTGCCAAGCATGTCGTAGAAAGCGACTAAGGAGGGTTGGGCATGGGGCCGGTTACCCCATCCCGTACAAAATTTAAACCACAAAAAACTTCAACAAACATGGACAAGTCAATTAAAGAAAATAAAACACAGCCATCCAAGACAGGGGAAGGTTCTCTCGCAGGGAGGCGTATGATGCAACACAGAGAAAGCCGAAAGGAGTCTGTGTTGCTGACTAACCTTCTTTCTTCTAGGAGAACTTCCAGATTTGGCCCCTGGAATGTTCGGACATTAAACGAACAAGGGAAAGTGGCACAGGTAGCAGCAGAGATGAGGGAATATAAAATCGAGGTTCTGGACTGTGTGAAACAAAGTGGAAGGGGGTAGACAGGAAGAAACTCATCACAGGTGAATTGGTGCTGTCCTCAGGACATGAAGACGAAAGTTCACACCACAGTGAAGGGGTAGCTCTTATGTTATCTAAAAAAGCACAGAAAGCATTCATTGAATGGGAAGCTGTTGGATCCAGAATAATAACAGCTTCTTTTAAAACAGCTAAAAAGAAAATATATGTAAATGTCATCCAATGTTATGCACCAACTAATGACAAAGAAGAGTCGGTGAAAGAAGCATTGTTTCCTGGACTACAGGAAATTATGGAAAAAGTAAAAAGAAGAGACATCACAATTTTGATGGGTGACATGAATGCTAAGATAGGTACAGTCAACACCGGCTTTGAAGAAGTCATGGGAAAACGGGGGCTAGGAATAATGAATGAAAATGGGAAACTATTCTCAAACTTCTGTACTTCAAATCAACTGGCTATAGGAGGAAGCATGTTTCCACATAAGAGAATACACAAGGCAACATGGATATCACTAGACCATAGAACAGAAAATCAGATTGATCATATATGCATTAAACAAGAAGTTTAGATCATCATTGCAGGATGTAAAGGTATATAGAGGAGCAGATGTGGCATCAGATCACCATCTTCTTCTGATAGCCAAAGTAAAAATGAAACTCAAGAGATATGCAACAATGCAAAATTATAGACAACAATTTAATGTAGGACATCTAAGAAATCAAGAGACAAATTTGCGGTTACAATATCCAACAAATTCCAAGTGCTCCAGCAGCTGGAAGATGCAGAGAATACAGAAGACTATTGACAGTAAATCAAAACGGTATGGAATGAGACATGTGAAGAAATACTGGGGAAAAGGGAACGACAAGAAAAAGCATAAATAACAACAGAAACCATCAATAAGATAAAAGACAGGAAAAACAAGAAAGCAGATTTAAACACAAGCAAAACCAGAAGTTCCAAAGCCAAGGCTCAAGAAGTGTACACAGAAGCAAACAAAGAAGTAAAAAGAAGTATCAAAAGAGACAAGAGGAAGTATATTGAGGAGTTGGCAAGAGAGGCAGAAGATGCTGCAGCCAAAGGAAATATGAGAGAACTGTATAAACAGCACAAAGAAGCTAACGGGGAAATACAAGCAAACAAGTTGCCTCATAAAAGACAAGAATGGAAAACTGCTCAGCAATATACAAGAGCAAATGAAGAGGTGGACAGAATATTTTGAGGACCTTCTCAATAGACCAGCTCCACATGACCCCCCGGACATCCAGCCAGCAGAAGAAGAGCTACAAATTAACGGTGAAAGACCAACGAAGGAAGAATAAAGAAAGCCATAAAGCTTCTAAGAGATGGAAAAGCGTCTGGACCTGATGGCATTCCAGCAGAGGCCATCAAAGCAGATATCGACACGGCTACAGAGATGTTATATAAATTACTTGGTAAAGTCTGGGAAAAGGAAGAGATACCAGCAGAATGGAAGGAAGGATATCTGGTTAAGTTACCTAAGAAGGGAAATTTACAAGAGTGCACAAATTATAGAGGAATAATGTTACTTTCAGTGCCAGGAAAAGTATTAAATAGGATTATGCTTGAAAGATTAAAAGAGTCCATAGACAAGAAACTGAGAGATGAACAAGCAGGTTTTCGACAAAACAGATCCTGTACAGACCAGATAGCCACTTTGAGAATAATAGTTGAACAAAGTCTGGAATGGAATTCACCACTATACATTGGATTTGTGGACTACGAAAAGGCATTTGACAGTGTAGACAGAGAATCACTTTGGAAATTGATGAGGCATTATGGAGTTCCCCTGAAGATCATTAATTTAATAAAGAAAACATATGAAGACATGATATGCAGAGTTCTTCATGAAGGACAGCTTACAGAACCGTTTGGGATAAGAACAGGAGTGCGACAGGGATGCCACTTGTCTCCATTTATTTTCTTACTAGCAATAGACTGGGTTACGAGAACATCGACAACACACAACAGAAATGGAATCCAGTGGACTCTGACTAAGCAGTTGGATGATCTGGATTTTGCTGATGACTTAGCTCTTCTGTCCCATAACCGTAATTAGATGCAGGACAAATTGAAAACACGAGAAGAGAGGTCACAGCAATTGGGTCTGAAAATACACAGGGAAAAGACAAAGATAATGAGAATAAATGCAGGTAATGATAACAGGGTTGAACTTGAAGAAGCACCAATACAAGATGTAGAATCGTATACATATCTTGGCAGCAATATAGACAAAGTTGGAGGGACAGACAGTGATATCAAAATAAGAATACAAAAAGCAAGAGGAGCTTTCATTGCATTGGGAAATATATGGAGATCAAGAGAAATCGGATCCAACACGAAAATAAGAATCTTCAACTCAAATGTGAAGTCAGTCCTATTGTATGGCTCTGAGACATGGAGAACAACAAAGACAACTACCAAAAAGCTACAGACTTTCATAAATGGGTGCTTGCGTAGAATAAAGGGATTAAAATGGTATGACAAGGTTACCAACGTGGAACTGATGACAAGAACTAGACAAGTGCCAGTGGAACAAGAGATGAGAAGAAGACGATGGCGATGGATAGGACACACAGTGAGGAAACCTGTTGATAGCATTACAAGGCAGTCCTTGTTCTAGAATCCCCAGGGCAAGAGAAGCAGAGGTAGACCAAGAAGCACATGGAGAAGAGAGCTGGAAACAGAGGTGAAAATGATAAGGAGAACGTGGAAAGAACTTGAGATGATGGCACGTAACAAGAGGACTTGGCATGTGTTTGTTGAAGGCCTATGCTCCTTTGGGAGTGGAGGGTTATGAATGAATGAAGTATTGAGTAAGAGCGTCCGATTGGCGAAGTGGTAAGTGCGTTTTCCTCTCGCGGCAAAGTTAGTAGGTTTTAGGTTCAATACCTGGTACGTTATGCTCCAGTGTACCCAGCTGTAATTGGGTAAGTCTACCTGACTCTACTCTTGAGTAGGGGAAGAAAAAGGCAGCGAGGAAGGGAAGTGGTAAACCAACCTCGTGAAACTGAGATCTAGTAAAGTCTCTAACATGTCACTCCCATACGGTAGTATCTGCGATGAGACTACCTTTTAGGTATTGAATATGGTATCGTCCAACGTTTCTAATATGAGTACGAATAAATTCGGATTTACTGTATAAATAACTTCCGCCAATAGACAACAACTATTGTTTACAGTCACACAATGGAGATGCTGCAAACAAATGTATCATGATTTTTTTGTACATTTATATATTGATTTCGGTTTAGCGTGTTAAGAGTGGTTATAACAAAAAAGGTAAGGCGAGGATTAAGTTTTGCGAAGTAAACAATATACGCTAATATTAACACGCCAAACACTTTAGGTGAACGACACCGGGCGCAGAAAAAAATTACACGGAAATATGATAGGCCTAGATCTAAATAGAACTGGAAATACAAAACCAAAATAGGATAGGCCTACTATAAATAAGGCAAACCTAGAAATAAAAACAAATGCATTTGCAACGAAATCTTGTCTTAGTACTCAGGAATATAAGATAAAAGACCAGACACTGCAAGGAACCGGGTATAAAATTTAGTAAACAAGACGCAACAACGGAAACTAATTAGGCCTAGATTATGGTGCGTTTAATAATAGAAATCTAGAAAAACCTGTGGTATGAATATAAGTTACGCAAGGAAAAAGGAAAGAAAATGGTAAAAAAGGAGAATCTTAATCATCAGTTTCTTCTTCGTGCACTGTCAGATGTCTACTTGAATATTTTTAAGGAAAGTAGTGGTAATCTTGAGGCTATTTATATCTCCACAGAAATTTTCCAGGAATCGTACTGGTGGCGGCCATATGTGCTTTCTCTGTTCCTCAGATGTCGAGCATCTCTGAAGCAGATGTTCAGCAGTTATTTTATCGGTGCCAAAGTTACATTGATCTGTAGTTCCAATTCTTTAGCTTGTTGAATAGATGATATCCCAATCTCTTGTGCGTTGCAGAGTCCGAAAATTACCACTTTTTCTCTTCTGCTGAGCTGATAATGTGCATAATTTTTTAGGTGGCCAGGATGCTCTGTATCCCACTTGTTCTTGTATCTGCATGTGATAAAACTCTTTGTCTCTTCAAAAATGGTTCTGGTATCAGGCTGAGGTAGCTTTTCATCTTCCTTTGCCAAGCTGTCAGCCTCTTCATAATTGTCAGTTTTATTATAATGCAAATTCTGTGACATTTTTTTCTTTTAAAGCCAGGAAATATATACAACAAATATCAAAGGGCATCATTACAGAATACACAGATGGGTCCAAGGGAGAAGATGATAAATTAGAGATAAGAATTTGTATTCCAACATGAAAAATTATAAAAGGATATAGTATCCCACTTTATGCTAGTACTGAAGGCACTGGAAATGTTCTCAAACAGCTCATCCCAAAAGCTGACAGCAGCTCTTTACCCTTGAGTTCACTCTTAGCATTTCAAGCTGTAAGAAACTTAAGAGAATGTAGTAGACCAGAAATACAATGAAAGAGATATTTCTGGCTAATACATAGGCCTACCTATACACGAGTGGTTGTTCAGTTTTAATAGCTTGGGTACCTTCACTTGTTGGCATAGAAGGAAATGAAATGGCAGATAAAGAGGCCAAAAAAGGTAGCTCTTATAAAAACCTAATAAATGTGCGGATGAGTAAAACAGAAATTAAAAAATTAATTAAAAGAATACTTACATATGAGTGGACAGTACACATGGAAAGATCTTGAATGGAAGACACGGCAGGAAGACATGGTATGAACTTGTTGAAGACCTGTGTTGTACATGGAGCTAAAGGGTAGTGAATGAATGAATTAAATGAAGGTGAGTCAGTAGTTCAGATTCCTTACGGCTTTCTCAGTGCCATATCATACTTTTCTTTGATAGGGGACCTTCTTCCTTCTTGGATTTCAATTAAATTACTTGCTTTGCAAAACTTGTTCATGTTGTTGAAATTTTATGGGCTTGGAGTTTTTACAGGATGGGGTAGTTGGCCCCAACCCTCGTTTGTCATCTTTTGTTACTTGTCTGGTAGAGTACAGTGCCATGGTCGCTCCGGTACTTTTTTGTCTGGCAGAGATACCTATAAACAATTTTATAGGTATACGCGTACCTATGCCTTTGCAAGCATTAGACCCAACATGGGCATAAAAGGACAATATAATAGCAAAACGGGCAAGACACTCTGAAATTGCCATGTAAACTAGTGTCTGTATGATAAATTATGAATTGCACACCAGTAATTCTGGTATAACTTTATGATTAATACCCCAAATGGAAGAATTCTTTTTGGAATTTGAACAATAACTACAAATACAGGTAATTATGACAGTGGGAAATCATTATCGTTGGTAATTGATGAGGAAATCATGATTGTGTCAGAAAAATCAGACAACAACATTGAAATCCCACGAAAGTTACAGTTGGAAAAGTGAATGCCGATGCGGACCTCCGAGAAGGAAAAGGTTAGATTTAGGTTGGTTATATAAGCCCACTCAGATTCAGTTCTGGACTCTCAAAATTTCATAGCTGAAAAGACATCCATCATAATGACAAATGCTTGTCGAAGCTACATAGCTCAGCCCATAGCTGAGAAAAGCAAAGTTGATGTGGTTGTGAGCAGACTTGCATAAGTGATAAGCTCACATCTGTAATACTTTATCTGAAGAGTTTTTGTCAGAGAGCATCACAACAAAAGCTTCTGATAAGAAGCATAAAAGACTGCAGTATGTGGTTCAAGGACCACTTCTGCTAATTCGCAGGATAGTAGCATTGTGGCTACCTATCTAGGTGAAATAAGTATCTTGGACATCAATACCTGATGTGTGACAAGTGTCTGTAGTGAAAGGACCTGAATTAGATAAGTATTCATTATTTTGTCCAACTTGTGATTTGTGTAAATACTGTACATATCTGCGTTCTTTACCAAACTTCTGTTTTAATTAATAAATGTACTGATATATTTTATAAATTGCAGTTGATTGATTTTGTTTAAATTCCAGTTTCTGTTCTAAATTTTGTTATTGCGTGGAAATTAAGAGAATTATTTAATATTTTTAATTGGTAAGGCTAATAAATGAGCTTCATTTCACATCAACTATTAATAGAAACACCCTTAGATCATAGGATAGGTCTAGCGAGAAGATGACTTACTTCACAGCTCTCTTCCACTGCTACCATCTAGGACTGTGCATTTAACTACCTGACTTGTCCTGTGCTATCCATACCACTAGTTCATCAGTTCTCTTCTTCGTTTCTAGGAACTATATATATTATTTTCTATCCAATTTCCAATCTCGCCACAAATGTTATACACAAAAAAATCAGTACAGGTTATTCATCGTCAACATACACTGATAAGACAAAAAATATTTGATTGTTATGCTGTGACGAGTTGAAAAATTACAGTTTATAAGAAATTAATAATTACTGAAAGTTAATTACATGTTATGAAGGTGACTTTCCAACATTTGACTGCGTCTTGTAAACAAAACACAAATTTAAATACCTGTTCTTCTTACTTACTTAGTCGTTCCCCTTCTACCGTGAGGTGTAGAGGTTTGAAAGAGAGAGCGCCAGACCATTCTATCAGCTGTCTTCTTCCTGGCCTGGTTCCATTCTAGTCCTCGGTCCTTCAAAGATTGTCTAATGTTGTCCTCCCAGCGGACTCTGGGTCGTCCTGGAGGTCTGGATCCCTGGCTCTTTGTTTCCCATGCTTGTCGTGGTAGCCGATCTTCTCCCATTCTGCAGACATGGCCAAACCATCTTAGTTGGGACTGTTCTATTTGGGTCTGCAGCGGATGGGATTTTAGGCCTTGACGGATCGTCTGGTTGCGGACCATGTCTCTTCTTGTTACTTCAACCACTTTCCTCAGATACCTCATTTCTGAGGTTTGGATCTGGCTTTTGTGGGTTGTAGTCATTGCCCACGACTCGCATCCATATGTCAAGACTGGGACATAGGTGGAGCGGTATACAGCCATCTTCGTTTTCTTACCAACCTCTTTCTTGCTGAGGAATCCACGATTTATGGCCTGAAAAAGTCTCCCAGCCGCTGCTTTTCGAGTGGCCAACTCTTCTTTGATGCCTCCCTTTCGGTCTATAATAGCTCCGAGATATTTAAAGTGGTCGACCTGCTCCAGGACCTGTTCTCCCAGCTTAATCTGATGTTTTCTTTCTTCTCGTGATATCACCATGGATTTTGTTTTAGAGCTGCTTATGACCATCCCTCTCTTCTCCAGCTCTTCCTTCCAGACTTGCAGGTTGGACTGGAGATGTGCCTCTGATTTAGCAATCAGGGCAACATCATCAGCAAATGCCAGCTCCGAAATATAGACCTGTCTCATCTTCCAGTACCCCACTGAATACTTTCTTGTTCTCTCCTTACATGCCTTGATGACATCGTCCATAAGGAGTATGAAGAGGTAAGGCATACATGCCACACTTAAAGGTTTACCCATAATCTGTACGGGGTGTTTGCGTTTTCAGATGTGTACGGGCCGTACACGGGTCTGTACGGGTTTTTTCGCCTAATTATTAAATATACATATAAATCTTGTGCCACTACACAATTTGCGTCATGAGATTCGGCGAGATTTTAAGCCAAGTGGATAAAAAAAAAAAATAACCAATGAAAATCAAGCTGCCTATTTTTCAATTGCCGCGGGATGTGCGTGGCGTGTTCATTCACAATTTTTCGCTAAAGCTAGCGCGAGGTTACTGATTATTTGAACGATTACGCAGCACTGAAATCTTTTTTGAGTCGAGCCTATTGTTTAGGATTAATTTCCAGTTTAGTATTGGTAAGTAATTCATTTTTAAAAAAATATTACAATAACATTGTTTAGATGAAGTTAGATTTAACTGTCAGATAACTTAGGCCTATGCTTTCTTTTCCCCTAAGGTTTAGCATAATTGATTATTTACGGCTGGTAAAAAAAAAAAAGGCTGATACCACTACATATTATTTGATTTCACTAAAACTTGTAGAAAGTGCGTAAGAAATGTAAATTTGAAAAATAATACAATAGCCTACAAATTATGGGTAGCCTAATAACGTAATGACGGTCGCCGAATGCTCCGCATGTATTTTCGTACCATTTAGAGTTATAATTAGGGTTACAGCTAGGGTTAACCCTAAATCTAAATGGTACGAAAATACACGCGGAGCATTCGGCGAACGTCATTCCGATATTACCAAATTATGAAACTGAAAAGAAAAAAAAACCACAATAGCGTGGAAAATTTACATCTTAACTCGATCAGAGAAAAGTTTATTTGGAGTTAGCCTACTTCTCTTCTTAGTTTTAATTTCGTTTCTTTAAAAAACAATGTTATTTTGCCTTTGGTGGTCATCATTACGGTCATTCAATGATTTATAATTATTAAATAATTAATTAGCCTACTATCAATGTTTGATTGACACTAAAATTTGTATGGGAAGGTCTATTTAAAACTACCAGTTGGGCTTTAACGGCTATTCCAATTTTTGAAGTTCGGTAGAAAATATACAGGCTAATATTACGCCAGCGCTAGTTTATATTTTCATTACCAGCTTTAGCAAAAAATTTATTAGATTTTAAATTTAAGATTCCTAACCCATAATGCTTATTACTGGTCTCTTTAGGCCTGTACTTTTATAAGGCACTATAGAAAACACAGCAACTGTTCTTCATTTCAACCATAAATTGTATTAATTTTTTTCCAAGATTCTATTTCATTATATAATATTAAAATTACAAATAATTATATTTTTCAAATTGATTATTAATATTTGTATTTACTTTTTCACATTAATATTTTTTTTTTTCTGTCTAGCAGGAAATATTGCATCCATCTAACAGCATGGCTGAGCCTAACTTTAAAAAAAAGGAGGTTAGAAGAAGATCAACGTCGTGGGAAGTTTCAATCTGACTGGACAACTACATTCCCTGGGATTATTGAGACATCCAAATTAGGCTCTTCACATGCATACTGTAGAATATGCAATAGAGATATTAAAGTGATGGCATCTGGCTTACACGATGTGAGGGAGCATTTCAAAACAAAACTGCATGAAAGGAACTATCAGCTGAAGAACGGAAGTTCTATCAAGGCCTTCTTTACTCAGCCTCAACAAGAAGATGATAAAATAACGAGGGCTGAAGTTTTATTTGCAAATTTTATTGCTCAACACAACATAGCTGCTTCTATAGCTGACCATTTTTCAGACTTATCAGCTGAGATGTTTCCGGACAGTGCTATTGCCAAACGTTTCAAATGCAAGCGAACCAAAACAACAGCCATTATTAAAAACTGCTTGGCTCCATCTGCAACGGAGCCAGTCATCAAATTATGCAGGAAGACACCTTTCTCCTTGATGATCGATGAGTCAAATGATAGAAAAACTGACAAGCGTTTAGCTATAATGGTGAGGGTATTTGAAGATGGCATAGGACCTAGAACCAGGTTGCTGGGCATGCCGGTCGGTACTGGTGGAACCAGTGAAGCTATTTTCAGTGATATTGATGCTGTGTTCAGCGACTTACAAATCCCATGGATTAACTGTATAGGTTTTGCAAGTGACAACTGCAATGTAATGGTTGGCAAATCAAACTCTGTACTAACGCGAATCAAGAGCAAGAACCCTGATGTGTTTAGTATAGGGTGTATTTGCCACCTTGCAAATCTTTGTGCCAAGGAGGGTATAAAGCAGCTGACTATTCCTGTTGATGACCTTTTGATAGATATCTTCTATCATTTTGAGCATAGCTCAAAACGGAAAAAAATCATACAGAGAGTTTCAACTGTTTACAGGAGTGGATGCACTAGACATACTAAAGCACTGCCAGACTCGCTGGCTTTCTTTGCAGAAAGTAGTGGACAGAATTTTAAATCAATATTCTGCTCTATCTTCATACTTCGAGAGCCACGACGATATGGAAAAACCATGCCGTGTCAAAAACATTCATCAGTTACTAAAATCACCACTGACCCAGATGACTCTACGTTTTCTCCAATTTGTGCTACCTCTGTTGACTGAATTTAACAAATTGTTTCAGACAGATGAGTCCCAAATAGGTGGTATGATGGATGAAATGGATCGTCTGCTACGAAAATTTATTGTCAAATTTGTAGAGATGAAATATGTAAAAGAGGTGAAAGATATAAGATTGTTAAAGTATGCTGAACGTGATCTACAGCATGATGACCATACACTTGCTGTTGGTCTGTCCAACAGGACATTACTGGAAGAGTTAGATATAAGTTCTCAAGTGAGAAATTCATTTTTCAGAGATGTGAGGAACTTTTATGTTGCTGTTGTGAAAAAGATATTGGATAAATTTCCATTTGAGAATGAAGTCCTTAAGGATATCAAAAATTCTTGATCCAGCCTTTAAAGACACAGTTCAATATACAGCAATCTGTAAGCTGGCCAACACTTTTGCACCACATTTAGACCAAGAGGTGTTAAAGGATGAATTTGAAGATTATTGTTTGCTGCCTGATGAATGTATTTCAAGATTTGACGCTGGACAAAAAAGAAGCTTTTCTAGGTACTGGCTTGACATAATCAACCTGAAAACTAGCACTGGTCGTACACGATTTCCCAGTCTGGCAGTCATAGTGAAACGCTTATTGACATTGCCTCACAGCAATGCTGACTGTGAGAGGTCTTTCTCTATGATGAAAAAGATTCACACGGACTGCAGAAATAGACTAAATGATGATACAGTCACAGCATTTCTACAATGCAAAATAAATTCTAACTCTTGTTGTTTAGGTTTTAAAGCAAGTGAAGACATGCTTAAAAAGGCAAAGGCCGCATGTCACTATGATGGTGCAGAACCATCTAATTGAATATACTTTTACATGAATAAACTCTTTTGTTACGTTTTTCAGTCTTTGTACAGGTTTTGCGGGTCTTTGTACAGGTTTTGCGGGTCTTTGTACAGGTTTTTTTAATTTTTTGTACAGGTTTTTCATCTCTGAGGTGTGGCATGTATGGGTAAGGTGATAGGATATCACCTTGTCTTACACCAGTGGTGGTCCTGAACTCTTCCGACTTATGGTTTGCTGTCCTCACATAATTTCTGCAAGACTTGTAGAAGCTCTGTATATCATGAATCAGAGGTGCTGGAATATTCTTCCTTGCCAAACAGTCCCAAAGTTTGCTCCAGGGGACCCTGTCAAACACCTTTTCCAGATCTATGAAACAAAGATGCATCTCACTCTTATACTCAAGGGCCTTTTCACTCAGCTGTCTGAGTGTGAAGATTAGGTCTTGAGTACTTCGGTTTGCTCGGAATCCGCACTGGACCTCATCCAATTGTGGCTCAGCTAGGCGTCGGAGTCTCTGCTCTAGGATTCTAGAGTAGATTTTACCAGGGACACTGAGAAGGGATATGCCTCTATGGTTTCCACACTGTCGATTGTCACCCTTTTTGAAAATTGGTGTTATGATGGCAATCTCCCAATCCTTTGGTATTGTCTTGTTGTACCACGCTGCCTGTAAAACCCTTAAGAGTAATAGGTCGCCTGATGCTCCCATGAACTTAACCATTTCTGGTGTTATACCATCATGCCCTGCTGCTTTGCCCATCTTGATTTTCTCCAGTGCTGCCTTCAGTTCTTCCACCTTTATGTCATCTTCACCATCATTGGTTTTCTCTTCTGTGCTAGTGTTTATCATTTCTGATGCTTCACCATGCTCACCATCCAGGAGTTCTGAGAAATATTCTTTCCATCTTCCCATTACTTCCTTCGGGGCAGTAAGCAATTTGCCTTGCTTGTCCTTTATAAATTTGAGAGGGCATTGTTTTTCCTTCCTCATGTTCTTTAGGGTCTTATAGAACAATTTCTGGTTTTCTTGTGCATCTTTTTCTAGCTTTTCTCCAAATTCTTCCCAGGACTTCTGTTTTGCTGCTAGCACTTTATTCTTTGCTTCTGTTCTGAGTGTCACATATTCTCTATATTTTTCCATTTGTCCTGTTGTGTTTTTAGCTCCTAAGTATTGTTTCCATGCCATTTTCTTCTCTCTTATTTTCTCTTTGACTTCCTCTGTCCACCAAGGTGTCCTCTTTCTCTTGTTCTTAAGTCGGACTTCACCGCATGCTTCTGCAGCAGCTGTCTTTATGATATCCTTGAATTTAATCCAGAGGGTTTCCAAGTCATCAGGTCGTTCTTCTGTGTTGCTCACCGCTGCAGCAATAAGTCCCTGATATCTGGTCTTAATTTCTGGCTCTCTCAGCTTGTAGGTCCTAATGCTCATTTCTCCTGCTCGTTTACTTGGTTTCTTGCGTGATGTTGGGCAGTTCCTAGGCTGAGCAACTCTTTCAGTTGTTCTTTTGATTGTTAGCAGTTAGTGATCACTTCCAATCTCTGGCCCCCTCCAGACTCTAGCATCTCGGACATATTTGAATGAGCTTCTCCGAACAATGGCATAGTCGATCACTGACTTCTCATTCTTTGTTGGTTCACATCTAGTGTATGCATGTATGCGCTTATGGGGGAACTTTGTGTTTGTAATGATCAGATTCTGCTCACTGCAGAATCTAAGGAGTCGCTTTCCATTGTCATTGAGAGTATCTTCTCCATATCTTCTGATAACTCCACCCCATCTAGCATGGTCATTTCAAACTCTGGCATTAAAATCTCCGAGCATGATAACTTCATCTAGGCAGTCATCCACTGTCCTTTGAAGCAGCTCGAAGAATTCCTCCCTGACCTCTGCTCTCTCATCCTCATTTGGCCCATACACTATGACCAGGTTGACTATGGTTTCTCCTTCTTTTAGTTTATACCTGTTCTTCAGTATTGCAAAATGCCCAGTAAATTTATTGTTGAAGTCTGGGATGGATTTTTTTTTTAGTTTGTTATCTGCCGATAGCATCGGAAGAGCATTAAGCCATTCTATACTTATTGTGTTCCTCAAATAAGTTTTCACACACAAATGTAGAGAAACACTTTTCTGTTTCATATATTGTCATAGATGTGGTGATAATTATTTCGAGTTTCTTTAATTTGCTGAAAGCGATAGTTACATCACCTATTACTAAGACAGGCATCTCTTGTTATCTAAAGGGTCAACTGAATCCCTTTTGCGGCTTTCAGCATGTGTGCATTTAAGCATTGTGACATTTAGATTTGTGAAATTGAAATTACATCAAACTATTCTTTTGCTTCCTTGGGAATGGCTCTCAGTCATTATCTGAGCTCAGAAAGGATTGGAAGACAAAACGTGCACATTTTTATTGTGGCTGAAGGTTTGTTCCCCAAAACATTTTATGTTGATATTGTAGTGCTCCTTTGTGAAACTTATTTCCTTACTATTATCCATTTTAATTCTGCATTCCAAATTAGTTTTCACCACACTATCGATTTATCTGCCCCAGTGTATGCAAAGAGACTTTAGTAGGTATTTGTTTTTGTTTTTATGAGGCTATGAAGCAGTGAATGCCTGCAGTGTCAGACCTAAGTTATTTTCAGTTAAGACAGTCAGTGACTAGAGCTTAACTTAACCAGTTTACAAAGGTCTAGTTACCAGTCTAATTTTACTCAATTGCCACTACTCTGCTACTCATGAGGGATGAAAATACTGTTGTTAAAAAACAAAATCACCTTCCTTTGTTTTGTTAGTAGCATAGCTATTCATCATATACATTTTCTTTAAAATGTAGTCATGATTACATCACGAGCAGAATTTGATGATCTATTCCATTCAGTCTCACCATCTCCCAGTGACTGACGTTGCTAACAATGACTACCTTGAAAGTCAAGAAGCGTATGATGTACACTGTGTTTGCATTTATATTTATTTTTGGAGGTGTTGAATATGGTGAGTAGAGTTAGCCATATAATAAGTGGCTTTCTTTAATTTCGGACATTTTTTGTTTTAAAGTAACCCAGTTTGACTATAAGTAATAAATTAAAGGAAGCATTAACAAGAGTTACAAAACTTATTTTTAAGAATTTATGCAAATAAAGGAAAAAAACTTATTTTTAAGAATTTAAGCAAATAAAGAAAAAAAAATGCAAAAAAAGTATTAACAGAAATAATAATGATGGCTACAAAGAAAAGGAAGGGGGGGGGGGGGGGGGAAAATCAAATAATAAAAGTACTAGTTTCTAATGGGGTAGCTAGCTCACACTTTATCAGTAAATTTGTTATGTACTCAGTATGTATGTTATTAAACAATGTGGTGTAAACGTGAACTCAGTGGAGAAAGAGCCATGAATTTTTTAATATATGGGCCACGTGAACTAAGTGATTGGTCATATATGTAATTCCAGAAAGTCTCTTGTTTGCACATGTAAATGATGTATTGTCAGGTCGAAACATAATGATAAGCCTAAAATGCCCCATGCAGTCGGGGGTCTCTGAAGAGACACAGAAAGAATATGACTACTGCACCCTCAGATACGTCAGTCATAGAAGGCAACAAATATGAGGTTGTGCATGGGGCTGGCAACCCCATCATGTAAAACAATTGTCCACTGAAACCACCACTGCAAGAGTATGTGACAGCTTGTGCAGGCTTCCTGCAAGGTGACCAGCTGCAGTGGTGGGTCCTCAAGGAGTGCAAAGGAAAGTGATGATGATGATGGACCTAAAGAACTAGACCTGGCTCACATCTGCCACAGAATGTTGAAACTTACTGATGGAGATGGAATACCACAGTGGGGATTAAATGATTTCTCGAAATAAAATTGATGCCATTGATTTTCCTCTTGAGTTTCTCAACCAAATGTGTTACGGAAAGTTGAAACTTACTGTTGGCGAGGAGATGGAACACCACAGTGTGGATTCAATGATTTCTGGAAATAAGCCATTGGTTTTCCTCATGAGCTTCTCAACCAATAGTGCCCCTCAGGTGTACCACCTTCCTTACTGAAGCTAACAGTTGGTTCCTTCATCATTGAGGAACTTGGGTCCTACAGAAGGGCTGCTGAATGGAAATTAAGCTGGTAGTTCAACTACATAACAAAAGTTAGTGATGCTGAGATCATCACAGGCAGTAATAAAGTGGACTGTGGCTTTTTCCTTGTAATCTGTTTGGAATTACATGAGTTACTTTTCCCAGTATTTTGCAACATCCTCACTTTCCAGTCATTCTGGTCTCTGCTATGACCATTAACAAGTCTCAAGTACAACCATTTGATCTTGTTGGGGTTATTTTCCCAAAATCCATCTTAGCGCATAGCTAGATTCATATGGCACTCTAAAAAAGGAAGGAGTCATGAAAATGTTATGGTTTGTGTCAACAACAAAACGTGTTGTGGTAAATCTTTATCTGGTGATGTATATTCCTGTTCCAAAGAAAGAAAAGGATTCCTGCTTCCTCAGGCGACCACTATAAGGTTATGCATGGGGCCTTCAACCTCATTATGTAAAACAAATTGGTACAGAAACTATAACTGCAAGAGTATACAAAACCTTTGGTGCCAGTTTTCTGCAAGGGAAGCAGCTGTGGTGGGGGCTCCATCCTCCATGAGGAAAGAAAAAGAGAATAATGATGATGATTATTGAGACGTATACCAAATTATATTGTGGTATGAAATAGGTAATGAAATTCAGGCATAATACTAAGTAACCAATCTCTTCCAGCGGTCATCCTGCCAACACTGTGGTTGTATCTACACAATGTCTATGATGCCCCAGATTATATGCTGGGTCTTGTACTATCAGCGTATAGCTTGGCAGCCTTATTCTCAGCACCAATCATTGGCAGGTTAGTTAGTAATTTAGTGTTGGTTTATGTGCTTGATCAGGCACAAGTGATCAAAGTCTCATTTTCATGGCAGAAATACAAGTGGATATTCAAATCCTAGCTTTTATAATAATTTACTGATACATATCAATATTTTCTCATCTCCTTTTTTTAAAGTTTGCTAAGGAGCTTGAAGTTACAACTGTACTTGGAGGAAGCTCCAAAGCACTATGTGCACACCTGCTGTAGTGGTTTCTTTTGTAGTTTCTTTTACATCTTGTTCTTGCTGGTTTCATGCGCACATTTTGAGGAACATCTAAATGGATGAGCTCCACAAGATTCTCAGATATCCAGCCATTGAGGAACATCTAAATGGATGAGCTCCGCAAGATTCTCAGATATCCAGCCAGCAGAAAAGGAATCACAAACTAACTGTGAAAAATGAAATTAGGAAAAAAATAATGAAAGACATAAAGATTCTAATAGATGGAAAAGCTGCTGGCCCAAATGGCATTTCAAATGGCATCAAAGCAAAAGATACCTCTACACAGATATTGTATGAATGGAGTCACCCTTTTATGACCACCAGCTATGCAGAATGCTATAGTATGTTGATTTGGATGTGAACCTCTGTCTGTAATGCTAATTACACCCTCATTGACTCTTGAAATCATTCACACACTTCCAGGGATTCCCCCTGTGGTGAAATGTTGAGAACCCAGCATTGCACACTAAGCTTGGAGAAGCCACTTGAGCCTCAGATATAACTCTGGTTTTTACTTGGTTTCCTGCATGCAAGTGACCTCACTATGGACACCATGATAGGCAGGGGGAGCTGAGAAGTGGCTTTGTGTAGGATGTGATGATTCCTTGGGAGAGCCCAGAACCAGAGCACAGTATTTTAGCTCTGCATAGTTGGAGAGCCCCCTTGGAATGTACAGTATGCTACACGCTTCTTCCTCCTAGCTTGGGACCAGATGTCATGTTCCTTTAAATGCAACTCAACACATTTCGGAATGGCAGAAAAGCCACAAGAAAAGCCTAGATCTACATTGTAGATAATATCAAGGAGTCTTCAACTTGGTATTGGCTGCAAAAGAGCGGTACGATCCACAGCCCAAGTTAAACAACAACACAGATATTGTATCAATCACTTGGAAAAGTCTGCGAGAGTGGTCAAGTTGCTAAAGAATGGGAGATTTACAGGCGTGCACACATTAAAGAGGAATAATGTTATTAACAGTGAGAGGAAAAATATTAAACTGGATCATCCTTAAGGGATTAAAGGAGGTGTAGACAGACAGATAAGAGAAGAACAATAATTTTTTTGACAAAATAGCTTCTCTGTAGACCAGATAGCCAAACACAGTACGATAGTAGAACAGAGCCTGAAATTATTTTACCACTGGACATTAATTTTTTTAGACTATGAAGAGTCTTCAGAATTTTAGACAGTCACTTGAGATCAGATGAGGCACTACAAACCCCTGTCCAATTTTGTTTATCTTGTAAGGAAAACCTGTGAAAACATATAAAGTGCAGAATTCTTCTAAGGATAACTAACAAACCCTTTGAGATAAAAACTAGAGTGTGGCAGGGGTGCTTTTTGTCACAATATCTTTACCTTCTGGTTATAGATTGAAGTATGATAACAGTGTCAACCACAGGGGTGGAATTAATTGAACTCTGACAGAACAGCTTGATGATCTTGTTTTGCAGATGATCTAGCTCTTCTGTCCTGTAAGTGTCTTCTTCTTCTTTGATCCTTAGCCACCAACTGTCAAAGCAGTCAGTGGCCATCATGCCTGGTGGCATCCTGCAGGACAGCAACAAACTGCCTCCACTTTGCTCTGTCGGTGGTCATCTTTTGTGCAGCGCCAAGCTCTGGCTCATTCTTTGCATCTCAGCCTCCACAGTTCTCCGCCAAGTTGTTTTTGGTCTGCCTCTCTTTCGCTTTCCTTCAGGAGTCCATAGCATAGCTGTTCTTGTGGTGGCATTGGGGTCTCTTCTGTGGATGTGGCCAACCCAACTCCAGCATCTGC
Source organism: Oreohelix idahoensis (assembly GCA_024509875.1). NCBI lineage: Eukaryota > Metazoa > Mollusca > Gastropoda > Stylommatophora > Oreohelicidae > Oreohelix > Oreohelix idahoensis. The sequence goes on from JAMPIV010004639.1 coordinate 271,923, forward strand.
CAGCTATGATTATGTGCATGTCCTCTCGGTTGCTCAGAGTAAGCATTTCTTGGTTGGTGGTGTATTCGGCCAAAAGATTCGGATAATTTTCCTGAGGCGATTCTGTGGAGAGAGGACAATTTAGACATTTCCTTCTCTGTTACTCTCCAGCATTCCGCACCATAGAGAAGCAAAGAAAGTACACAGCTGTCATATAATCTTAATTTTGTGTTATACTAAGAGGACTTCCAGATGTTGTTTAGACTAGAAAAGGCTGTTCTCTCTTTATTCATTCTGCAGTTGATGCCTTTGCTTGTTCCGCCATCTGGTGTTATTATGCATCCTAGGTATGTAAATGTGTCTGTCTGTTCCAGCTTCTGGTTCCTTATTGTTGTGGGCTCAGGATTGCCCACATTGAGTGTCATGACTTATGTCTTCTTTAGATTGATGTTGAGACCCACCTGCTGGCTATACTTATTTTTCTTGAATGTGTTGATGTGAATGTGCAATTAGTAGTGCAGTGTCAACTGCATATTCCAGATCTTCCAATGTAGAAAACATTGTCCATTATATTTCTCTTGGACTGTCCTCTGTTGTCTGGCAGATCACCCAGTCTATGACTGTCAAAAACATAGTCGTTGATAAGGAACATCCTTGTCATACTCCTGTCTTCACCTCAAAAGTTAGGTTACTCTGCCCAACACTAAATGTGAAGTTAGCATTGAGGCTTTTTTATGGTGGAAACAATGCAGCTGGGAATTCCATAAGCCTTCAGTATTTTCCAAAGGTTATCTGTGTGTCTGCTGTCAAAAGCCTTTTCAAAATCATCAAAGTTAATGTATAGTTGTCTCTGCCATTCTGAGCACTGCTCTATAATGTCCCTGAGGGTGAATACATGATCTGCACATCTTCTGTTCTTTCCTCATTTTATTGTCTGCTGCTTTTGAAATTCTCTGGATAATTATCCTGCCAAGTATTTAATAGGAACTGAGAGGAGAGTAATTCCTCTCCATTTGTTGCAGTCTGTAAGGTCGCCCTTCTTGGGCAATTTGACGATTATTCCTTTATTCCATTGGTTTTCTGTTTTCCAGACTTGTGCTAACAGTGGTTGTAATAATTTTGCTGCTAGCTCAGGATCTGTCTTAAATAACTCTGCATTTAAATTGTTGTGACCAGGAGCTTTTCCATTCTTTAACCCTCTGATAGCTATGATGATTTCTTCCCTTCATGGGAAGAAAGTAACCTGATGCAAAATAAAATTAGGTTACTTGACGAGTGGTCACAACAGTTTGGTCTGAAAAAATGAAGAGAAATGACAAAGATTTTGAGAATAAAAGCAGCAAGTGATAGCCAAATTGCACTTAGAAAAATGGAAAAAAAGCTGTGGACTCTTGCATGTGTCTTGGTAATAACATAGCCAAAGTTAGAAGAACACAGATAGTGATATTAACTAAGGATGAGAGGCCACTATTCAGTGCTGATTTTTCCCAGGCTGTCATGACGGAGAGCCAGATTTCGGGGCATTATTGTTTTAAGAGTTTTCTTTTTTATTAATCTTCATTCAATTTCCGTTTCTTGTATATATATATATATATATATATATATATATATATATATATATATATATATATATATATATATATATATATATATATATATATATATATATATATATATATATATATATATATACACTACTGGATAAAAGTTAAGGGCCGCCATTCAGTTTAGACAAGGTTTATATAATTCTTCCTGAGCAGGGTCGATTTTCCAAATGTCCGGTAGCTTGAAATCTCTCAAGAAGTCTCTGAATGGTAGAGTGGGACACTGCTAAACGTCTTGCAACATGACGAACAGATTGACCATCCTGAATCCATGCCATGGCTCGACCACGGTCTACAGTGCTGAGACTTCTCCTTGGTGGCATGGCTAATGCAGTGATCATTTCGACCACTTGTCATACTGATTTATTGCATATCAACGGTGAACACTCTTTACCGACGATCATTTTCCAGTGCATTCAAATTCAACTCACTTTTTCACCTTTTGAACTAGTGGGGTGTGATGCAAAAACCACGAGTTTTTGCAGCAACAATGGCAATTTTCACGTGCTGGTTAAAGTGACCCAGTTTTTGGACATTTAAAAAAAATTAACCTAGTGCACACAGAAATGTATACACATTTCTCTGAGCTCAGTTTTAATGACATTTTCACTTGTCTTTACAGTTTGCCAATCAATTATATAAACCTTGTCTAAACTGAATGGCGGCCCTTAACTTTTGTCCAGTAGTATATATATATATATATAACATTACCATACTTTAAAAAAAAACTTGGAAAGAACCGACCCTTAAACTCTAAAACTACATTAACACTCAAAGTGACAGATAAATATTTTGCATCAAAGATGTGAAAGTCACCCCATCCTTTTAGAGTTAAAATAATAATACAAAATGCAGGAGGGTCTTTCATTGCATTGGGAAATATTATGGAAATAAGAAAAAATATAATCCAACACAGAAATAAAAATCTTTAACTCAGATGTCAAAGCAGCCCAGCCCTAATGCATGGCTTTGAAACATGGAGAACAGCAAAAACAACAAAGAAGTTTCATATTTTCACATTGGGGGGGATGTGCAACATTGACTACAGTTGTGTGACAGACTCACCAATGTGGAAGTGATGGATAAATCCAGATAAGTATCAGGGGATCAAGAGATGAGGAAAAGTTGTTGGTGTTGGATAGGACACACATTGAGGAAACCAGTTGATAGCATTACTAGGCAGTCCATTTTCTGGAATACCCAGGAGGAATTAAAGGAGGCTGAAAAACACACAGAAAAGGTAAATGGAGACAGAAGGTATGAAGAGACCTTGAATGGATGGCACGTGATAAGTTAGACTTGACATGAACTTGCCGAAGGCCTATGCACCACTAAATGAATGTTCAGTGAGACATCCGTTCTGCCTTCAGAATTAAGTTATTTGGCTGTGTTTGTTAATATGTAAAATGCTCCATCTAGTTCCGGGGGGGGGGGGGGGGGGGTGGGTGTGTGTCTCTAAGACAAATAAAGAATACGACTGCTGCTCCCTCTGGCATGTTATACAAGGCATCAGTTATGAGGTTGTGCTTGAGGCATCAGTTATGAGGTTGTGCTTGAAGCATCAGTTATGAGGTTGTGCTTGAAGCATCAGTTATGAGGTTGTGCTTGAGGCATCAGTTATGAGGTTGTGCTTGAGGCTGGCAACCTCATCATGTGAACACAAAATTTGCTACAGAAACCACTGTTGCAAGAGCATGTTAATACTTTGTGCAGGCTTCCTTGCAGTGGGGGGGGGGCGCTGCTGCACTAATGGTTCCATGCTTCATAAGGAGTGAAAATAAAAAAAAGGATGCTGATATATTACAAGGATTAACTGAGAAGATCATGTGATACAGAATTGCTGGTTCCAGAAAATGATGCTTGAGCCTCAAGTTTTGAGACTGTCTTAGAAGGACTTTAAAACTTCTTCTTTGTACACTCTCAGACATCTACCTGAATGTTTTCAAAGAGAGCAGTATTCATTCAGCTTGAGGCTATTTGCATCTCCATAGAGCTTTTTCATGAAGGGTACTGGTGATGGCCTCAAGCGCTTTCTCTTTAAAACAACGCTTTAATTATAAGTTGTTTCATGTTGTGGTTCACTACTGAACAACTGTTGATTAATTCTATAGACTTACATTACTTGTAGCTTTAATATGAAATGTGTCTCATCCATATTACTAATCTCTAAGGCAGGGGTCAGCAACCCAGGAGCTATAGAGTTCTACTTTAAAAACATCGAGCTCTCCAAAGATCTACCTTGATAAAAATCAGGTGTCAGAGTATTTCAAATTTGGAATAAATCCACCTCATATATAGCTTTTATCTGTGGCGCACGATCTACTTCCTGTAATCTCATTACCAGGGTGGTGGAAAATTAAAACTAAATATTTTACCAAAAAGTTCACTTCAAAGAAAAGATCACTTTCTATCTTATACAGTTCACGAATAAAGTGAATTTTAGTAAGCTAACTTGCGGGTTTTCACTTGAGGTGCAGTGAAAAGTACCATTAAACCTGGGTCACCGCGCTGTTATGCTGGTGGGAGAGGGCTAGTCTGAAATTTAAGTAGGTTAAAGATTCGTATTTCCCCATCTGCCACCTAGAAATCTGCCAAATGATGCCTTGGGATTTATTAGTAGACGAAGATTGACCCCTGCTGTAAGGCATATCATTTTTGTCAACAGAGAACATTTCCTTCAACACTGACCTTATCTCATTCTGTTCATTCCTGTTGTGACGTACGTCTAGTTTGACTAGTGAATTTTCCCTGATTTGATGGATGATTAAAGGGACTTTAGCTTTTCATAACATTAGAACCCCTGAACATCAGTATTGTTGTAACTTTTCATCAACGAAGAGTAGCGGCTATGATCAAAGCAGTCAAAGACGATCCCCAGAACAGAGAAGCAGAAATTTAGCATCTCCGTGCGAACACTGAACCGTTCGCAAGACAGACACGAGCGGTCAGAAGAAAGCTTCTTGCAGACTTCGCACCTCTGTGGCAACCGGCAGACTTGCCCGAAAGACTATGGAACGGGAGAGACGGAGTGCTCAGCGTAGCGGATACGATCTGAGGAATCAGGAAACTCACAGCAAACGAGGCTAGTCTCGCAGAAATTTCACATCCTTGTGCGAGCAGCCTGAGACGAACGAAGATCGGAAGCCAGTCGGGCCATCGCGGTTAGCATGGCGGCTAAATAACTTCGACTTCCCCTGGGATCTGAAGAGGCGCAAAATTTTCACACGACCCATTTAACTTACATTCCTTTTAGATATATACAGAATCTGAAAAGGGCAACTTTATCATTCGTCCTGACAGAATTCTAAGATTCACTAGCATATAGTTAAATTCCTGCTAGATTTCATCTAAATTGTTGGCTATTGGAGTGAATTCTTTTTCTGTGCAGACGGTAATTTATACTTTAGCTTCGAGTGATCAGTGATCTAGTTATTCATTTTTATTTCACTGGATTGTGGTGTAAATTTAAACTTATTAAATAAACCCATTTTTAAAGTTCTAGTGCAAACTAAATGTTACATCTATAAGTTTATTTCCTAATACAATAGCCGCGTAAATTAACTGTGCAGCCGATTAAGGGAATTATAACTTTAATACAGTTTAGTTCTGTAGAAATAGATGTGCTTTTAACTATTAACCTCACGGAGAGTTTTTTCTTGATTTATTAATTAAAGACGCGAATGCAGAAAATAGTCTAACTGTAAATGTATCGCGCGTTAGATCTTAATATGATTTTATTGCATTTCATGTTTTATCTTCTATACAGAATTGATCTTTCGACCTTGCATCCCAGCAATTAATTAATTATACACTGGGTCCTGCCAACTCAGTTCGATTACTCCAGTGACTTATGAACATATTTGAAATTTAATCTTTGTGGCGATCCTGTTGGGATTCAGCTATCTGAAGTATACAGAAACAAAGCAAACCCAAAGACTGTTTTAAAATCCCAATTCATAAAGTCGTTTTATAGTTATCAAACTGGAAGAAGAACAGTTGCCAGTAGCAATATTTTACTCACTGCTCTATTTGTGAAGAAGAACATAGATTTCCCTGACACTGTCTGTCAAGCATAATCATTGGATTTTACCACCCCCTGAAGAACTTACCTCAGTGTTTTTGTAGTTTGTGACATTACGGCAAAAGAAAGTTATCTCCACCAGCTGTGCCAATCTTAGAAACCGCACCATACCTCACACCTAGCCAAGTGCCTGTGCCATTCATTAGGAACTTTTATCTAACAACCCTACAGTAGCTTTTACGCTTCACCGTCTGGCAATTTTTTGAGACTATTAGCTACTAGCCCACCTCGTTAAATCTGGGGCCTGACACAGAAGAAATAAAAAGACAATTTCCATTGTTCTACGGTATTAGCTGCAGTTGTAAAATTCTTAAAGTGCCAGAATTCACAACTTGGTAAGTCTGTGTGTGTGACTGTGTGTGCTGGCCAGCCCAAGCGTGTTTTTGAATGACAGGAGATTTATTAATCCTTTTTTACCCTTATAATTAGTTCGTCCTAGTATTAAGGGGTATTGTATTCATTGTACGGGATTTCTCCTAGCGGGATTGTTTAACTGTGTTCATTCCCCCCTTCCGTAAAGTTTTGTTGAATAAAGGGAAACATTTGAGAACCCTAGCTTTTCCTCTACCCCCTTATCACTGTAACTCCTTGCCTCAGAGTAATAAGTTTACCATTGGGTTAAATTGCCTATCTCTGATCATCATCACCCCCCCCTTCTCGTCTTTGGGACTGGGTCTTTTCTGTTAGTAAATACAAGCGGGAAAAGGTGTATTGGATACTTCTCCTCAACCCCCCCCCCCCCCCCCCCCCCCCCCCCCCCCCCCCCACCCCCCCCCTCCCCACACCCAACCCCACCCCCCCCCCCCCCGCACCCCCTGTCATATTTGTATTCTGTAACCTTTGATTTCTGACTGTAAATTGATAATTATTTGTGACTTGATTTTGTGATAATAAAAGTATTAAAACTTTATTAGCATTTTGTGTCGGCTGGCCCAAATCAAACATTCCTCATATTTGTTATCGTAGTTGTGATTCATGTACGTTGTGCGTCAGAATCACCAAATCGATGTGTGCGCCTGAGCGACTGGAACTGACAAACAATTGTTTGTTCAGAAGAGTGGTAAGAATAGTTTTGAGAGACAAATATTGTCGTAATAAGAGACTGTCCTTACTCTTCCCAGCACTTGTGAATCTACTACCTCATTTTCTTAAATCCTTATTCTCACAGAGCCTTCACTATCATTCTACACTCTAAAGGGACCAATATCCATCAGAACTCTCTCAGAAAATTACGACACCTGTTACTGTCATCATTTGAAATTTCCTTTGTAACCATTTTACATACTTCACCCAAATTACACCCTTTAGTGATTATGCTTTGTCTAGTATACTATAACTAACTGACAACATAATTTTCTCCTGGATCTTGTTGTATTGGAAAATCTTAGTGGTAGTTATGAAAATAGAAAACTAGATCTACAGTATTTGGGAAGAGAATTAGGGAAAAGATTAAAACATGGAAAATTGTCTAGCATAAAAAAAACAAAAAAAGCCTGGCAATGCTTAGTTCATAAATGAACCTTGACTCGTTTATATAATTTAACTGCTCACTTGCTGAGCACACAACAGTTGTATTCTTTGCATTTTTTTTTTCAGTTTATCAATTAATGTTTCTTTTATTTATCGTTTAGGATATCTGACCGTGTTCAATGCACCAAACAGATTTTCTTAGTATGTTCCGCCTTCGAGCTGGTAGGAAGTTTTCTTTATTTCATTGAAACTTCCCAGTGGTTATGTCTGAGCAGCAGATTTATCTCAGGTAAGATTACAGAGTATCAGGTTGCGGTCATTCACAAAATTTTCAAAATGTCATTTGCAAAATTATGCATCTATTTATAGTTTGTCGCAGTTAAGAACAAGTGTAACATTTTGTAGTCATTCATAAAATTCACAAAATAAGCCATTCATGAAATGATGTATCTGTTCATTGTCTTTAGTTGTTTTTTTTCTTCCTTACTGAATGTAGGATTGATTTATTGATTGAGTGAGTGAAGTTGTTGTTAAGCTCATGGAATCTTGTTTTTTTTTTTTTTTTTTTTGGGGGGGGGGGGGGGGGGGGGGAGGAGAATGATATAATTTAATGTAAATAAACATGTGGATCATGTTAATGAAGAAGAATATCTTAGCTAATTGATAAACAAAAAAAAAATAAGTAATTTATCCTACAGTGATAAATAAAATGTTGGTTGTATGTGTAAAATGTGTTTGCACAAATATTTTAATTGCATTCACCATATATGCTTGCTGTGTCAGCTGATATTGAAAATGAATCATTCATAACTTCTTTTATTATCAACATTGGTGTGATGTTTAACTAGGCCAGGGTTTCACTGGTTGTTAACAGGACAGATTGGCATGGGCTAGTGGAGCAGTCATGATAGTGATATCAATTTATGAAAGAATGAGGACAGAAAATTTCATATTAGAATGAAAAGTTTAAAATATAGATGCAGTTTTATATCTTTTTCTCAAGTTTAAATAGTTCCCCAGTTAATTGTCATATTTTTTTGTTCATTTTTTCCTGTTTTTCTTTTCACTCTTTCATGTTGTCCACACTGTGGAGGATCGTTATGAGTCTTGATGACTTGTAGATGGTAAATCTTAGAAAAACTGGCTTAACACAAACAGTTCAAAAGTCTTGGTCATACTATCAATGTGTTAAATGTTTTTTTAAGGAAAGAATAACTAGTTCACTCAAATACTATAAATGCACATACAAAACCCTTATTAACGAAAAAGTCTCCAGTTCATGTGAAGCTGCTCCACCCCTTAATAACAATAAAGCACAGAGACCAGTTGAGTATAAAATATAAACACAGGTATACATTTCACCATGGTGGTACATAATTTGTCCTGTGTTCAGTTGTCATCAGAATTTGTACAGTCTTCAATTGTCATCAAAATTTGTGCAGTGCTAAGTTATCATGAAATGTGTGCATTGTAATACCCCCTGCAGTTTATAGGTTCCTTGTGGCATATTGTTAAGATGTGTGCCAGATAGCTGTGACATTACAGACACAACTCACAGTTGTTATATTAGGTATATTTAGGTAGATGCATAGGAATTGTAACGGGCTGATCACCCGTTTGCCAGTCACTTCGATTACGGAAACAACAGCAAATGGATTGATTTGCCTTTGCCCTAAAGACGCCAATAGGCGTGATGGGAAACAATGGCAAAGAAAACCTATCTGCTGTTGCCCTAAGACGCCACTAGGCGTAATGGCCACTGACTGCTTTGACGGTCGGTGGCTAAGGACGGAAGAAGAAGAAGAAGAATAGGAATTGTATTTCACTGCATTGGTGAGTTGCACTTATCTTATCAACAGGTATGGGTGCAGCTAGTGAGGCAGTTGCACTTGCTGAAGTATCAAGATACACACCAGAAAAGGACAGGACTGCAATTATTTCATACCTAGTGGCAATGCGCCAGATTGCCTTGCTGATTGGTACGGTATCTTGTGGAAAATGAAATGTTAAACTATGTTCTAATATTACTTTATGTTATGCAATTAATCTGTAGCACAACTGCTGCATTCTGAGAGCTGAAAACTTAAAGACTGTGTGGTGCCCATCAACGATTTATAATTGCTTATAACTGCTACCAGTGAATAAGGAAATACACCATGATATGGATCATCACTGGTAGTAGGTACCACAAACTGATTTTACATTTTGTTTTTACAGTATCTTTGTTTATAGATCTTAATGGATCTCTTTAAGCTATGAAATTTCCTTTTTAAATTTTAAAAATCGGACATCAAACAACCGAGTTACAGCATTTCAAAATTGTGGGGAATTACAAAATTTGTCAAACATCTTCGCACCGAACAAATTGCCTGACTTTGCACAATCATAACTTCAGTCAACAAACACTTACCAAGTCAATAATGCTTTTTGTACAAAGTCATACAAGTCCTTATTGCAGAAAAGAAACATGGGAAGTACAACAAATCAATTAAATGAATTATGGACCATCAAAATTGACAAAAAATACAATTTCAAGACTCATTGTTGTGCTCGTAAAGTGCAAATATGCATTTTCATGCACTCATAAATCAAAAACTACACATAGGAAAGCTATAAGATTTATTGAGCTTAAAGAGAGCATTATATACTTGATGCTTAATTTTTTTTGAGCCACATGAAATACTGAATACTATAAAACTGCATTATGTGAAAATGGATCAAAGGCTAAATTTGCAGTTCGGAAGAAAAATCTCATGAAATTCCAAATGTCATAAAATCATGAATATTGCAGCTATAGAGCTTAAAACTTCCATTTTTATGTAATTTTAGTTGTACAATTCAAATTGATGGTTATTTTCTTGATTGAAACAACCTTTACTGCTTAAAATTGGATTTTTAGAAACAAAGAAACATTACATATTAGTCCGTGTCCAACTCACTGTCACTTGAGGTCAGCTGCATCAAAAGATAATTGTGTGTTCAGAAAGTCCTCAAGTGAATCTCTCAGGGCACTGGCTTGTTGTACTGACATCTGGCACCTGTACTGTAGCTGTCCTTTACTCACATTCTGTTCGGGTAGCACAGAGAAACCAAGAGGTCACCTGAGAGAAATTTGTTGGGAGGGATGGGAAGAGGACAAATTGCATGATTGTGTTATTTTATTTTTAATACCGGTACAAAAAATGTCGGCCAAATTATTTTTGCTTTCCCTTTGATAATCATTAAGCATTTATTGCGGCATTAATTTTTGCTTCATTTACCATTTAAATCATTATATTAATTATACAGTAGATTGTAAGTCTCTCTTTTACATGGATTATGTCATTTGTCTTTTATGTTTGTAATTGTAAAATAAACTCAAAACCTGTAGAGGCTTCTAGGAAAGCTTCAACTACATAGTAGCCTACTGATTTTTAACATCAGAGAATGAGAGGAAATAATATGATATATAAACTTTACACAACAAGACCTACTAGCTCCCATGTTGCATTTTCATAGTCCTCCAGAAGACAGAACTGTGCCAATAGTCTGTTTGTCACAGTAGAAATCGGTGGCAGAGCCGGACATCTGCCTCTTCCCGTCATTGAAAAATGTTCATCATAACGATCGTCCCCTGAAATATAACGATCGTCCCCTGAAATAATTGAGAAAAAAAGGTTAATTAAGCGAGAGAGGCAATTAAAAAAAAAAATTAATGTTCACAAATGTGTAGCAAGCTAAATTCTAAACATGACCTTTGACATCCATAACGTTATCGAAAGGAGGTCAGCGGCTTTACAAACTGTTACTAAGTGTTAGACCTTAATTCTGATACCGAATGTTTAGAAAATGGTGATTCTGATAAAACAACCAAATAGCTACATAAACAACAATACCCCACCCCCAAAATTGCTAAAAAAACGAAAAACTTTCTGTCTAAATGTGTGAATCGAGACGTCACATTTGGCTGTTCTTTTACTAATACATCCACCCTCCGTCACTTGCCGTTGCTATATTGCAAATAAACGAAATAGGTCTGAAATGAATAGAAATAAAACAAAGTTCAAAACTTACTTAGAACACATATTGCGTCGACTTCCATTGGTGAAACTTTCAGTTCAGCGCCTGAGTCATTTCGTGCTGTGTTTCGTACAGCCGGCCCATCGTGTCCGGGTTTGTCAGATGGAACATCCGCCATTATGTTTACATGCCGAAATGTGTTGGAGGTGCTGTCTTTTAACGTTCTTTCGCTCTTTGCTCAAATAACTATGATGTTTAAAACTTTGATACGATTTTAGCAGAATGGTTGCTCGTTTGTTTGATGTAACACTAGTGTAGGTAAGCCTCCCATATGTGTATTAAAATCCAAACTTTCTCATTCACTTCGAATTTACGATATCTTCCTATAACAAATCTGTGCCTCGTGTTACATGTGCGTAAACCTCAGTTTCCGCTCTTCTCATTGGTGAAAACCGTATTAGTGTAGCATGTTTGAGGACACAGCGCCGACGCTTTGAATAAAGTGGGGTCCTTTCAGGGAATTTCGCTCTCTTGAGCACCAGTCAGCCAGCGCACGGCAAGAGCGGTTTTAATGATGTTTTTGTTTTTTGTCTCACTCAATTTCAATGACTCGCAGAAAGTTATAATTGACATATTATGAAAGAAGAAAGATCAAGGAACCAGAAGATATAATTTTTATTTAGAAAAGGCAAATTAATTACTAGGCAGAGTGAGGTTGAAAAGGGCCCAAACTGGCATCGCTTGCGCGTCACAGAATTTTTCGACCGCAGCGAAGCGGCAGTTTGTGGTACCTACTGGTAGTAAAGATCGTGACATTGAATAACTGAAATGACTTGGGACGCACCAAATGAGTGCTTGGACACACCAAATGAGTGAAGGCTGCAAGAGGGATAAGATGACAAACGGAAAAATACTGTGCTCGAGACCAAGACAGCAATCAAGAACAAGATGGATGGACAGTTTAGATGTTGACCTGAAAGAGATAGGAATTGTAAATGGAGTGAGACCATCAAGAATTAATTGCTCTACACCTCACGGTAGAAGGGGAACGACTAAGTAAGTAATGAGTTTTCAGCAAAGAGCAGTAAAGGCTTGAGCTACAGAAGAGGATGCAATTAATTTGCATTAGTTTTTCATCAGGAGCAATTTTGACTTTAATTCGTTGCATTATTCTGCTAGATCCTCCATAGCAGCAGTCCTAGGACAACATAGTTCACAGGTATTTCTTCATTCGTCCTGAAAAGGACGTTGGTTGCGTTGTGTCCGTTTACAGCGAAGCTACGATATTTGCTCCTTTTGGCCCCTTAAGGAGCACAGACCTTCAGCACGACATTTTTTGGGACAGTTTGCCTTCCCTCTTAGATCCTTACTCTCTCAGCCAGACTGCAGTGATGCAGCCTGTTTCCAGGACCACCACTTGGAGATGGAGTAGGGTCTTAATCAGCTCTGGTTCGCTGACACTAACGCAAGCAGTCAAGCTATAGGTCACTGACTGCATTTATCACTGTTGATGCATCTTTTGGTCCCGTTCACAGGCACATAAAGTACCTCTTGTTTTCAAGAAGTTATTCTGTACTTTTAATTCAAGGCTATGAAGAATGAGAAAAGTTTTAAATTATGAAGAGATGAACAGTGATTTCAACATCTGGGCAATTTATGGCACAATTTTTTTCTGACCGTGGAAATCCATTGCCCTGTGTAGTTCCTGGTCTCTGAAGAAACAAAGAAAGAATAGAACTACTGTACTCTCAGGCATGTCATACAAGATGACTAATATGAGGTTTGTGCAGACGGCTGGCAACTTTATCATATAAAACTAGTTGCCACATAAACCAGTGCTGCAAGATTGTGGGAATGCTTTGTGCAGGCTTCCTGGGGGAGGACCAGCTACAGTGATGACTCCATGCTCTGTAGGGAGTGTGGTGGGTTTAGATGTTATGAATGTTGGTGTTGTATTTACTTTGTAACTGAGTGAGGTCAAGCTGTGAAGGCCCCTGATTCTAACAATTGATGGGGTGTGTTCTCAGGGAACCTTTCTGCTACCACCCTAAGATCTCACTCAGAGTTATATTTTACACTTAGAATAAATGATGACTACGTCTAAATGTCTAGGATAATGTAAGTGTGGTGTGATGGTAATCCAATACACAAACACACACACACAGATATTAAATTCTATGATCAACTCAACTAACACAGTGTTTTAAATTTGGTATTTAACAAATCTTTTTACAATTTATTTAGTCCTGAACCTAATATTATTTTGGTCAGGACTATCAAAATCAAATGAAATCAATTTATATATATATATTCAATTCAATTAAACAAATGGGGACAATCTGTCCAAGCACATAATTTAAATTCTAATAATGGTGTTAATATATCTCTACTACTGTTTAACTGGTACTAGATGGCGGGTTGGGGTTTTTACATCATCCCCTGTCTTTATTCACAAATATTATGTTCACTTTATTGGGTGGAAATGGATTTTATTTTATATAATTAGATTATTGTATGGTAGATAGTTGATGAATCGTTCCGTGCCAGGTCTTATGCACTTATCTGGCACGTGAAGCTAGATGTTAGTTGTCTTTCCGGCCAACGGCCACTATTTCAATCTTCCTGGGGCAATCTTGGTAGAGAGCTTGTACCAAGACTACAGTTCCAGTGGTAGAGAGCTTGTACCACTACAGCAAACTCCACTTTTACACTGGTTATTATGTTCAGGAAGCTGGCACTAGCCTAGTGCCAGTAACAAACCCTGCAACATGAAGATAATGGTCTGTCTTAACATAATATCTACTCTACCAAATCCACAATTAATAATACATTCAAAAGAAAGGAACAGGGTCAGATCTCTCTGACCAACCCAACTCATCCAATCCAGATTGATGGAACAACTTGTACCAGTTTTCTTTTTCCTCTCCCCTAATGGCTGCAACACCTCTGCCATTATCCTTGATCTTTTTCCATAAAATATGATGGGTGATATGATCCTTGATGACTACCTATATAATCTTTTGGATCTACCTCTCTGGTAGTTTGTTATATGATGGATCAACCTTTAGGCCCTGCCTAAGTCTGCTAGGGACCTATGTACTTACTGTCGTAAAATATTTTTCATATGGCAGTATCTCACACTCAAATTTTTAAATAAAATATTAATAATTTCGTTCTTACCACAAATTCAATGAAATACACACAGGTACGATGATTTGGCACAAATTTAGCTGTGCCGCTGCTAGACTATGACTGCTTTTCTTTAGTTATGTCTTCAATATATGGTGAAGCAAGTCAAACTTCTGGTCTATCAATCGACCTGTTTAAGGGAACGTTTTTCTTCAAATGGCGTCCAGCCTTCCAATTTTTTTCTCAATATCCCCTACGCTGGCCAATAGAAATCGGCGTCCATCAAATTTTGAATTAAAAATTAAAAAACCCCACTGCAAAAATACTGTGTTTTTCGGTACGTTGGTTAGTCTGCCTTAGGCTTTACTTTGCAAAAATATATTTTTAGTTTCGGGCCAACCAATAACCTCTCTCCCTCTTTCTAACTACACCCAATCAAATTACATGTACCCTCTTCTTCCTCATTTCAAAAATGCGTTTAAAAAATGCTATGGCTAAAATAAGCAGGCATGAATGTTCGTAAGTCTGTCCTAGAGTATTATAGTTCGTATTTCCATATATTTTCCATGTTAGTCGTCAATATTATTTAAATCTAGAAAACCACCATCTTTTTCCCTCTCTCCAACGCTTTTTTCAAACTAAAACGACAATGTCTGTGTTTCGTCAGAAAATACGCTACAATACAGGAAATGAGAGCGGTGTGTGTGTTTATACATTTCCACTGCGTGAATATAAGGCGATGCAAGTATTGGCCTTGTGTCGTATTTTCAAAACTGCCAAAGGCAATATCGTGCGTTCGTTACAATTTTTGATTCCAAACAACGTGTGTCGATGGCAGTCTTCTGTCGCTCCTTTCCCCTCCTTCGTGTCTCTCACTCCGTCTAGAACAAAAATTACGCCTCGATTTTTTTCAAACAGGTACATTTATGTTCTCTACAGTAAGGCCTATTGAAAGCGATATGTTTGCAGGCGGGGCGAAGAAGCTAATCGCAACCCAATATTTTATTTCTACCTTATTTTGACTTTATACTCTATAATGTTTTATCTAATTTATCGATTGTATTGAGGATATCACTACAGGGAGTACAAAGGAAAATTATGATAATGGAAATCCACTGAATAAGGAAAAATTGTGGCATAACTGAAATGTAATTTGTTCTGGTCATTTGAAGCACTCATGGTAGTGTCTTAGAGCAGCGTTTCCTAACTTCATTTCTGTTAAGGAAACCTCTAAATTAATTGTTCATAACCAGCAAAATTCCTACCTATGAACTCGTTTACAGGTCGGAATAAGTTTATAGCTGTTGAGAGCACCCAAGGTGAGGACATTGAATATGGATAAGGGAGAGATAATAAGGACAATTAATGTTCTCCTGTTAGAGAATGACGCTGCTATCGATGATTCATCATGTTCCAGACTGCTGTAATTCTGCATCAGACGTAAAACTAGCATGGGTGGACACACTAGAGAATGGATCAAGCATGTATAAAACCAGCACACTACAGGAACCACCAGCATCCATACCCTTGGACACTTGCTGAGGGAGACTGAGCACCTATGGGTTTGCCTGGAGTACAATGGTGTTGATTCTGAACCACAATAACCACAATAACAATTATGGCAGTCAGAGAGTGCCACACAGTCAGTGGCAAATTAATAGCAATAAACGTTAGTCATGAAGATGTTTTACTGAAGTTTAAAAAGATATCAAAACAATGTTCACATGCAGTGTCATCATAAGGTTGACTTTCAATGTGACACTTTGACTTGTATCATTTGATATAGATATTAAATTCTTGGCTACATTTTTGATAGACTTCTCTTGATAATGTTCTTCCTCATCAGGCAACAGAAGGTTTCTTTGAAGCTCCTGACAATGTTTTTGGAAACACAAATTGGAGATATGCATTTGGAAAATGTATGTGAAAAGTTTAATTAATTCTGCCAATGGCAAAGGAATTCAGTAATTAGAAATTACTTACATTCATTATTCATGTGTCTGTATGCTTAATGTTAGGGTGCAGAAAATTATCTTAATAGTTAAGCTGTTCTAAATATATTGGCAAAAGCATGTTAATGATCAAAATAATTTTATTTACAGGGCCTGGTTTAAATGCATTTTTGCGGTTAGCTGATTTCAAAATTGGCCCATTTGAAGTCAACAAGTATACAGCACCTGGAGTGAGTGTCTTTTATTTTTAAAAATATTGTTGGCAGAAAGTGTCACAGTGCTTAAGATTCTGCTTTAATGGTAGCCAGCAACACATTTTACTTCAGTGAATACCACAAATATTTGTATAGTGAATACCACAAATATTTGTATAGAGAATACCACAAATATTTGTATAGTGAATACCACAAATATTTGTATAGTGAATACCACAAATATTTGTATAGTGAATACCAAATATTTGTATAGTGAATACCACAAATATTTGTATAGTGAATACCACAAATATTTGTATAGTGAATACCACAAATATTTGTACCATTTTTTGACAACTACATTTATTTCTTTACCCTTCAGCTCCTTATGGAGCACAGGCCTTCAACAAAGTCATACCAAACTTTTGTTTCCTGTTCCATCTATTCAAGGCTTTCTTATTCTTGTTTGGCCAATTTCAGGTCAGTCTCCTGTTCCCTTTTCCATGTATTTGTCGGTCCTCCTTTGTTTCTCTTACCCTGGGGTTTCTAGAGCGATGTAATGCTATCAGATGGTTTCCTCAATGTGTGTCCTATCCAACTGTAGACAGTATCAGTATGCAAAATGAAATAAATACACAGAAGTCTGGGTCACAGTTCCATACATATAATCTCAACAGCATAGTCCTGGACATCAGCAACAATAGTACAAATACTTGCATAATTAGAATATGTAGTACAGTCATCCTTACGTACTGGTAACAACTGCATTCAATGTAAGTGCGGCATTCACCCCTCGCACATAAATCTCTATCTCTGATCTATATTCAATGTAAGTGCGGCATTCACTCCTCGCACATAAATCTCTATATGGTTTGTATACAATGTAAGTGCGGCATTCACACCTCGCACATATATCTCCGTGGTCCTACTTTCAATGTAAGTGCGGAATTCACTCCTCGCACATATATCTCTATCTCTGGTCTAATCACCAGGCATCCAAGTTCCTCCAGAACTTAACAGCGCGGGAAAACCACAACGCGCTTACGTAGACCTCTTATTGGCGCGGGAAAGCCAACAACGTGCATTCAAATAATAGCATATAATGGTCCTACCATAGACCTCCTATTGACACGGGAAAACGACGTGTCTTTATAATCCAAAGTGCGGCATTCACTCCTCGCACATATATCTATACCTCTGGTCTAATCACCAGGCATCCAAGTTCCTCCAGAACTTTACAGCGCGGGAAACCCACAACGCGCTTATAAATAATAATATATAAAGGCCTTGTAAATACACCTTACGCGGTACATCATCGCGTCACATCCAATATATTATAATGAAAATCACATACACTATTCACATACTCTAGAAACACTGACCGTCTCCCACGACGGATGGCCACAGACTCCCCTTAACAACCCAGTATTCTTCTCTGACACATATGCTAACTTCATTCACTTCGCACGCTTTTCTCATGTCCTGTAAACCTCAATTCACACATGAACTCCCTGTCACGTAGCGTTTAAAGGATAAGAGAATTATTTAGAGGAAATAATAGATCTGATGTGGAAGATTTGGCTCAAGGAATCCCTGCTGGGTTTTCCCACTTCCAAAGGGTGACGAAGAGGGTAAATTCTCCTAACTCGACAGGTCTGGAAAAGATTGTAAGGAGATATTTGGTCTCTCGCTACCGTCGTCCCCTTCTCAGTTATCTATTATTATTATTCTTTAAATTATATTATATTTTACGAGCCCCCCCTCCCTTATAAAGGAAGATAAACATAGACAATATTCAACATCTAATGGAAGGAACAAAGCGTGGGGTACAGTATATACACCCAATTGGTTTATTGCAATAAAGTGAATAGATGGTGAATGATAGTATTGTCGATGGAATTAGTGTCTGCTGTATGTATTATGTGTCTCACAATTCACGTGTTTTTCATCATGGATGACTAAACTTTGTGGCATTGATTAGGTGAGTTTCCTTTGTCGTGGACTTAGCTTTTCAGCCCCCGGCTGATAGTGAAGTGTGGTTAGTTCTCCGGTCTCCTGACGTTGCCCCGGTAGGTCTTGAATGGTTCGGATTTGCCTTCTCTGTGCTCGACTCCGTATTCTGCGCTGAGATTGGACTGTCGTGCAAGGCTCCACCATAGACTGAAGACAAATACGACGGCTTCATTAATTTTCTAGCTTTAGAAAGCAGTCTTTCCCTAAGCCGTCCCTCTGCCCGTCACCTCAGATTTTAGTCTCTAACATCATATGTCTAGAGTCTAATCTTGAATTCAAGTTTCTCCTGTCTGTCCTTTATTATATTTCTCTGCCCCAGTGGCAGTATTATAATTCTTTAGACTGATTTATCGTCAGCTTAACCCGATGAATTATTATAAATGTCAGTTAAACCCACCAAATTTATCATAGAAATGTCGGCAACAGTATTCTAGTTCTGTGCCTCTAGCCTAATCGTCATGTCATTATGATGAATTTAACAAATAATTGGACATCCGTGTTTTTAGAATTGTCTGACAACATTATCACACACTTCATGTCTGGTCGCCTCGTCATATAATTTATAATGAATATATGTCACGGTCGGTCAACATTATCGTTACTATTAATTTCCGTTAGTCTAAACGTCGGGTCGAAATAATCAAATAATATGGAAATTAATAGCTATATATATATATATTCCCGTTATACATTATTATGAACATGTACATATCCCGTGGGATCATAAAATATACCCGATCACAGGTGGCTGGATGTGATCGTAAAACAAAAATATGAATAAAGTAAACATACCAATCTTGCGTCGATTTTGCAAGGTACTACACATTTCATCACATTATATTCTAGCGAGATTTCACTTACCTACTCAAAGATGGACGCTAACCCGCAATTAGACACGTGGCTTCAGTGCTTTTAATGCGAGAATTCGCCGATAATTGGGTTAGACCTAGCTGTCTCAAGGGTTCCGGGCAAGTGAAGATTGCTCGTGTTTGGCGCACTTTTAGCGGGACATTTCCGCTTGGACACGTGATCCATAGCGTGCATCATGTGACATTAGCGTCAAATAAACGCTCCAATCAATAGCGTTAAAAGTCACGTGGGGTCTTCCTAAAGTGGCATAAACTGGTTTTATCAGCTTAAGCAGTCTTAAATTAAAACAGGTTCCTAGCTACCGAGGTCATTGGTCAACAATGACGTCGTATCTAAAAATAGCGAGGAGGAAATACTGAATGCTAGGAGAATTTCCGCCAGTGACAATTCCCGGGACTTTGCGATCATGCATTGAGGATGAGAAAAAAAACGATGTCACGTAAATAATAAAAAAAATGAAGAGAAGATTGGGCAAGTTGTCACACAAGCCCCTCCTCAAGTTTGACGTTCCGTCCAACTCCTCTTGTCCTGTCTTCCTCTTCTTTTCCAGTTTCTCATATCTCCTCGGTTGCGTCCGGATGTCTGCTCAAAAAATCTGCCCCTACGTTGTTCTTCCCAGGTATGTATTCTATGTGAAAGGAATATGGCTGCAACAGGAGTGACCATCTCATAAGCCGGGCATTAAGGTTCTTCGACGCTGCAAGAAATATCAACGGTTGGTGATCACACTGCACCGTGAACTTTTTCCCGTATAAATATGGTTGAAACTTCTGCACAGCCCATATTAGCGACAGACATTCTCGTTCGATGGTAGAGTAGTTCTGTTCAGCAGGGTTCAATTTCCTACTAGCATATGCGATGGGGAATAGAGTTGCAGAAGGTCTATCACTAGGCTGCAGGAGAGTGGCTCCTATCCCTATATTGCTAGCATCTGTTCGCAGCGTAAAGTTCAGAGTTAAGTCAGGCAGTCGCAGAATTGGCCTAGCTGTGAGTTTCTCCTTCAGCAGCGTGTAGGCATTTTCGCACTCCGCTGTCCAGGTTACTTTGTCCGGGTTCCCATTCTTGGTTAATGCGGTCAGTGGCGCACTCAGGGTATTAAAATCTTTAATATATCTCTGGTAGAAGCCACATAGAGACACAAATGACCTTACATCCTTTTTAGTCTGGGGTCGTGGGGCCCGCTGTAACTTCTCAATATTACGCGCATCTGGGAACATGCATCCATGCGAGATAGTGTGTCCCAGGAATTCTAGTTGCTCGCAGGCAATTTGACATTTTGTAGGGCGAGCGGTGAGTCCTGTTTCTCTAAGTCTTTCGAAGAGTAGGGAAACTGCGTCCAGGTGCTCCTCAAAGGTGTTCGTGGCAATAAGTATGTCGTCCATGAAATTACTTATCCCAGGGTGGTTCAGGGGTTCCAGTAGCTTCCTCATCATACGAGTAAAGACGCTTGGGGCGTTGCTTAGCCCAAATGGCAATACATTAAACTCGTAATGGCCTTCAGAAGTACTAAATGCTAACATATGTCGAATTTCCTCTTTTACCGGGATCTGGTAGTACCCTTTGCTAAGGTCTATCTTCGAAAAGTATCGTGCTCTACTCAGCTTGGTGAAAAGCTGATTCTGATCCGGTAAGGGCTCCGCTTGAAATTCCGTTAAAGCGTTGAGCCTTCGGTAGTCTATGCAGAGGCGATGTTCTCCTGTGGATTTTCTAAGCAACACTACACTCGCACTATAAGGCGACTCTGATTTTGAGATAATATTTTCCTTAAGCAGGTACTCGATTTCCTCACTCAATGCCTTTGCTTTAGCATAAGGAACAGGATAGTTCTTAACTCGTACCGGGGCGAGGTCTGTTAGCTTCATATCAAATTCTATCAGGTTGGTCATGCCAGGTTTATCCGTGAGTGTACTAGGGTGTTTTCTCAACAACTGTTGAACCCGTGCCTGCTGATCCTCCGTTAAAGTTGAACTAATCTGAACATCTTGATGAGTTTCGCACTGACGAAGAGGGTATTCACAGGAGGTCAGGGGTTCTGCCTCAGTTTCCGTCGCAATAGCCAGTGTCAGGAAATGTGCTGGTTCTGCACCTGGTCTTTCATAATATCGCTTCAGCAGGTTTATGTGGTAAATTTTCTGCTTCCCCTTTATGGCAATCTTGTAATTGGTGCGCGACATTTTCTCAACAATTTTATATGGACCTCTCCACCCGATTTGCAATTTATTATTGCTACTGGGCAGGAGTAATAATACCTGTTCTCCTACTTCTAGCTCCCTATCCTTCGCAGTGCGGTTGTAGTAACGCGCATGTTTACGACGGGCACGGCGTACATTTTCCTTTGCCAGTTCCCATCCTGTTTTAAGGCGTTGGGTCAACTCCTTCACGTATTGGGATGCAGAGGTGACCGTCTCATCAGCTTTATCATCTGTCCAAGTACGTAACAGTGCCTCTAAAGGTCCTTTTATAGGTCTACCAAACAGCAATGTGGCAGGAGGCATCCCAGTAGAATTGTGGGGTACTTCGCGGTAAGCAAATAGTGCTGCGGGTAAGTATTGATCCCAGCTCTCTGGTTTTTCCTGCGCAAGTTTCCGAAGGATGGAAATAAGGGTCCCGTTAAACCGCTCCACCTGGCCATTTGCCTGGGGGTGGTAGGGAGAGGTGTGGATATGTCGGGCCTGAAATATCCTAAACACTTCCTCGGTGAGTTTTCCTCGGAATTGGGAACCATTATCTGTCAGGATCTGTGACGGAAACCCTAGCCGAGTAAATATGGTGAGCAGAGCCTCAGCAACATGCTTAGAATCACAGGCGGGCATAGCAATTGCCTCTGCCCACATGGAGCAACAATCCACTAACGTGAGTATATAACTGTTTCTCTTTTTGCTACGAGTAAGTGGACCCACAATATCCACCGCTACTCGTTCGAAGGGTGTGCCCAAGATTGGCATTTCTCCCAGAGTGGCTGGGGCCGTCCAGTGTTTCGGCGCTGTCCTCTGGCACTGTGGGCATGATTTCACATATCTCTGGATATCGGCGTTGATACCTGGCCAATAATAATGACATGAAATACGCTGAATCGTGGCACTTATGCCCATGTGGCCACTAAACGGAAGGGCATGGCCCATTTCTAGGACCTGGGCTCGGTATGCTGATGGAACCACAAGTTGCCCATGTTCCTGTCCTCCATTTCCTGCTTTCCGATGCAACAGCCCATTTTTCTTGTAGAAGTCTCCCTTTTGGAGAGGAGTGTGCGCTCTCGGTAGTTTTTTGTAGCAGGGTGCTAGAGATTGATCCTCCGTTTGTGCCTTTTTTAATTCCTCAGGAAGGATGTTGGGTGGGGATTCCAACTCCGTATTCCGTTTGGCCTGTCCTCTAGTGGTGACAGCCGCCACAACCAGAGGGTGAATGGGTTCTCCCAAGAACACATACCTACACCCTAAGATCAAGGGATAAATAGGGTCGTCCAAGATCGCTGCACGGATTTCCCCAGTCACATATTTTGATTTGACCTTAATCTTGGCTATGGCCAAACGCATAGGTGCTGCACTTTTAGTAGGTCCTTGTATTTCTATAGTGTCTTCTGTCATCTGGTCAGGCTTGACTAGGGATGCACAGACAACTGCGTCGAATGCAAGGCCTGTATCATAAAGGCAGGTCACCTCTTGGTCATTTACGAGGACTGTCTCAACGACCGGGGGATGTCGGGGTTTGTCCAGAGGTTCTTCCGGTCCCTTTCCCCTTGCGGCACTTTTACGTAAGCAGGCAGCATGATGAGGTGGGTTTTTCCGGTTGCACTCCTGCGTATTGTGGGTGATGGTTCTACAGTGCTTACACCATTTTTCCCCTTGCCTCTGCTGCTGGAAATTAGATCTCTGAGTAGTCTTGTAGTCTGGCTTGTCATGCTTTTTGAAGTTAGTATACGGTGGTTTCACTTGGGGGTCCATGTGTGACTGAGCTGTCTGTCTAGGTACGTAATCTGGTTGTTTCCGTCTGGGTGGTGGATTCTCTGATAGTGCTGCCTGATATCGTTCCGCTAACTGGACTATGGATTCTAAAGTGCTGGCCCCATTCTCTGTCAGGAATCTTCTCATGTCGGAAGTCATGGTGTCCTTCAGTTGTTCGATCATGACCATTTCCTTCAGGCCTTCCCAATCATGAGTAAAATTCCCTAGGGCACCCCACTTCTCCACATAGGAATCCAGTCTCGCAGCAAACTGAGCAAAGTTCTCTCCGACTTCCCTCCTAGAGTTACGGAACCTCTTCCTATAGGCGTCAGCATGTAGCTCATAACGAACCAATAGTGCCTTTTTCAAAGAGTCGTAGTCATCCTGTAAACCTGGAGGAAGCTTGCTATACACGTCATAAGCAGTTCCTCTAAGCCCTTGCGACAGTTTCAGGTTCCATTTGCTCTTCTCCAAACCAAACGTGGTGGCAAACTTCTCAAATTTGTCCAGATACCTATCGATCGAGTCGGCTTGTTCCGAGAAAGCTTCGAATGGAAACGTCAAGGGTCCCAAAGTTGACATGAGTGAGGATGGCAAAGGTCCTGTGCCCCCTGCGTGCAAGGAAGGCATATCATCTGACCGTGGCGATAGGTTGCCTGAGGAGGTAGATGCGGTCGCACCGGCTACTGGTTCAACTCTTTGAGCTTGTCCCTGCATCTCTAACTGCTTCATCTTCAATGCATGCTCGCGTTCATCTCTCTCGCTTCTTTCTCTAGCGTCTACAGCTTTTATCCTCTCATCTATTTCTGCTAACTTTATTCGCTCTTCTCTTTCAGCTTTCGCTGTTTCTCGAGCGTAATACTTATCAGTCTCGACACTGACATAATTTGCAAGGTCCACCCCACTATAACCTAGATCTCGACCGGCTTCCCCTAGTGCTGCCTTAAGCTTAACTATTTCAGCCATCTTTTGCAGTTAAAGTCCACACTGAGTAAGCTAGTGCTACCTTCCAATAGTATTTCTAACAACAAGTAAATACTAATTATTTATCAGACTGCTGTAGAATGAAATTACTACAGTTATGGAGACTTAAGGTCTGTAATTCAATGAAATACAAAATCAAGAACTAACTTAATTAAACACAACATATATAAAGGGATTCACCAATCAATGCCTGAATTTCTAGAAAAAATGTTTTCTGTCTTTCTAGAGCTCACTGTGTGAAAATACATGTGTTAAAATGGTATACTGTAATGACTGAATGGATGATACTATCCCAGAGGTATGATAAAATACATAAGTTCAAATCCCGGACCGAGACACCAGTGTCACGTAGCGTTTAAAGGATAAGAGAATTATTTAGAGGAAATAATAGATCTGATGTGGAAGATTTGGCTCAAGGAATCCCTGCTGGGTTTTCCCACTTCCAAAGGGTGACGAAGAGGGTAAATTCTCCTAACTCGACAGGTCTGGAAAAGATTGTAAGGAGATATTTGGTCTCTCGCTACCGTCGTCCCCTTCTCAGTTATCTATTATTATTATTCTTTAAATTATATTATATTTTACGAGCCCCCCCTCCCTTATAAAGGAAGATAAACATAGACAATATTCAACATCTAATGGAAGGAACAAAGCGTGGGGTACAGTATATACACCCAATTGGTTTATTGCAATAAAGTGAATAGATGGTGAATGATAGTATTGTCGATGGAATTAGTGTCTGCTGTATGTATTATGTGTCTCACAATTCACGTGTTTTTCATCATGGATGACTAAACTTTGTGGCATTGATTAGGTGAGTTTCCTTTGTCGTGGACTTAGCTTTTCAGCCCCCGGCTGATAGTGAAGTGTGGTTAGTTCTCCGGTCTCCTGACGTTGCCCCGGTAGGTCTTGAATGGTTCGGATTTGCCTTCTCTGTGCTCGACTCCGTATTCTGCGCTGAGATTGGACTGTCGTGCAAGGCTCCACCATAGACTGAAGACAAATACGACGGCTTCATTAATTTTCTAGCTTTAGAAAGCAGTCTTTCCCTAAGCCGTCCCTCTGCCCGTCACCTCAGATTTTAGTCTCTAACATCATATGTCTAGAGTCTAATCTTGAATTCAAGTTTCTCCTGTCTGTCCTTTATTATATTTCTCTGCCCCAGTGGCAGTATTATAATTCTTTAGACTGATTTATCGTCAGCTTAACCCGATGAATTATTATAAATGTCAGTTAAACCCACCAAATTTATCATAGAAATGTCGGCAACAGTATTCTAGTTCTGTGCCTCTAGCCTAATCGTCATGTCATTATGATGAATTTAACAAATAATTGGACATCCGTGTTTTTAGAATTGTCTGACAACATTATCACACACTTCATGTCTGGTCGCCTCGTCATATAATTTATAATGAATATATGTCACGGTCGGTCAACATTATCGTTACTATTAATTTCCGTTAGTCTAAACGTCGGGTCGAAAATAATCAAATAATATGGAAATTAATAGCTATATATATATATATATTCCCGTTATACATTATTATGAACATGTACATATCCCGTGGGATCATAAAATATACCCGATCACAGGTGGCTGGATGTGATCGTAAAACAAAAATATGAATAAAGTAAACATACCAATCTTGCGTCGATTTTGCAAGGTACTACACATTTCATCACATTATATTCTAGCGAGATTTCACTTACCTACTCAAAGATGGACGCTAACCCGCAATTAGACACGTGGCTTCAGTGCTTTTAATGCGAGAATTCGCCGATAATTGGGTTAGACCTAGCTGTCTCAAGGGTTCCGGGCAAGTGAAGATTGCTCGTGTTTGGCGCACTTTTAGCGGGACATTTCCGCTTGGACACGTGATCCATAGCGTGCATCATGTGACATTAGCGTCAAATAAACGCTCCAATCAATAGCGTTAAAAGTCACGTGGGGTCTTCCTAAAGTGGCATAAACTGGTTTTATCAGCTTAAGCAGTCTTAAATTAAAACAGGTTCCTAGCTACCGAGGTCATTGGTCAACAATGACGTCGTATCTAAAAATAGCGAGGAGGAAATACTGAATGCTAGGAGAATTTCCGCCAGTGACAATTCCCGGGACTTTGCGATCATGCATTGAGGATGAGAAAAAAACGATGTCACGTAAATAATAAAAAAAATGAAGAGAAGATTGGGCAAGTTGTCACACTCCCCTGAGTATTCTTCAACCATACTCTACGTGCTTCTAACAGTGAACTTTTAAATGTCACATTCCAAGCTTGCATACTTCAATAAAAATACACTCTAAACAGAGTTACTCCTTTCTCTACCCCACATCCATGTATATACACGTCATGTATCTCATGACCTTAACCTACTTACTAACAAACTCTAGCCCCGTACACCAAAATCCTTAACACCTAACTGTAGCTTCGAATATGACTTAACACCAACGTGAGCATCTTCTTCTCACTTCTTGTTCCACTGTTATTTGTATGGTTCTTTTCATCAGTTCCTGGTATATGTATAGTTCTTTTTCATCAGTTCCACTGATATTTGTATGGTTCTTTTCATCAGTTCTTGGTTTTTGTATGGTTTTTGTATGGTTCTTTTCATCAGTTCCACTGATATTTGTATGGTTCTTTTCATCAGTTCCACTGATATTTGTATGGTTCTTTTCATCAGTTCCACTGATATTTGTATGGTTCTTTTCATCAGTTCCACTGATATTTGTATGGTTCTTTTCATCAGTTCCACTGATATTTGTATGGTTCTTTTCATCAGTTCCACTGATATTTGTATGGTTCTTTTCATCAGTTCCGCATTGGTGATCTTGCCATACTATTTCAGTCCTATTCTGCACAAGCACCCATTTATGAGTCAGTAAAAGGTAGTCCTATAGCAGATACTGCCATAGGGGAGTGAAATGTTACAGACTTCACTATACTAGGTCGAGCATCGATTGGTGGTGTGAGCAGCTCCCTTTCCTCGCTGCCTTTTCCTCCCCTAACTCAAGTGCATAATCAGGTACCCATTTACAGCTAGGTGAAT
The DNA here is from genome assembly GCA_024509875.1 of Oreohelix idahoensis. Taxonomy (NCBI): domain Eukaryota; kingdom Metazoa; phylum Mollusca; class Gastropoda; order Stylommatophora; family Oreohelicidae; genus Oreohelix; species Oreohelix idahoensis. The sequence goes on from JAMPIV010004639.1 coordinate 299,181, forward strand.
GTCATCATGTCGATACCATGAATCAAACCTAGCACCTTTGCCATGAGAGACCAGTGCATTCTGGTAGTCTTTTATACTGTTTCCCATGCTTTAGAGCCATAAAGTATGACTGTCCTGACATTTGAGTGCTTATTTGGTTGTTAGACTTGATTTCTTTTCTTTTTCAAAATATTTCCCAATGCATTGAAAGCTCCTTTTGCCTTATGTATTATTATTTTGATATCATTGTCTGTTTCTGCAACTTTGTTTAAATTGTTGCCTATTTTTTGTATTATTCCTCATATTAAAACCTATATTACTGTATTTTAATTTGTTTATTTAAAAAAAAAATAATAATTGTTTATTTGTTAATGTCATATGGCTCTGTGTTGTTCCCGGGAGGACAACATTAAACAATCTTTGAAGGACTGAGGATTAGAATGGAACCAGGCCAGGAGGAAGACAGCCGATAGGATAGTCTGGCGCTCTCTCTCCCAAACCTCTACACCTCACGGTAGAAGGGGAACGACTAAGTAAGTAAGTTGTTTCCAGGGTGTCTCTGAGGAGGTAAAGAAGCTGCCAAACTGAAGTTGTGTTTGGGGCTGACAACCTCATCATGTAAAATGTATTGCTACCAAAACAACCACGGCACATGAAAGCTTTTGTGCAGGCCTCCTGCACAGGGACCAGCATCAGTGGTATCCCCATGCTCCATAATGAGCAAAAGGGGAAATGATGATGATGTCATATTCTATTCACAAAAGAAAAAGAAAATAGATTAATAACGCAGACATGAATAAATCTGAAATAAATTTGGTTAGACGTATGGAGATAAATCATGAAAAAACAAAAGTGGGTAAGAGAAAATTGTAACAAGTGAAACTGTAAAATATTATATTCATCTGACGTTTTCAGACAGTGAACATGTTCTTACTCTTGTTTATGATTTCTGTTAGCTTTGCCGACCTTCAGTTATATTTATTTATTAATATTCAATGTTTGTTAACTGTCTGGAAGGGATTTATGGTGGTTGTCTGGGGCATGCTTATGCTGATTGTCCTCACATTGTACACGGAACCAAAGCAGATTTATGCACAGGAGACTGAACAAACAATCCCAACCAGAAATGCAAGTGAAAAGGATGCTTTGGCAAGTGGTACAATAGCAGCAGATAGTAGAAGCAGTGGTAAGAGTAAAATTGGCTTAATTTGAAAAAAAAAAAAAGTTTTTTTTTTTGGTGTGTTTTTGAATAAAGTTAGCAAATTGTTTCAGATATTCTGCACAACTGTTACAAAAATTACAATTTTTTTGTTTCATGTTCTTCAAGTTGGTCTTAAATATTTTGACAAAGAGACATCAGTATGTTTAAAAAAAAAAGAACTGGTGGTGATTTCAAATAATTTACATGACATTTCTTGGTTAGAAAAATTAGGTGCTGCCCAGTTTTAAGAAGTACTTTAACTCTCTTTACCTTGTTCTTATACATTTTGACTTATCCAGTTGTGAGACCCATTCATACACTATTACCAGCATAAGTTTCAGGGTCAAAAGCAAGGCAGATATACAATTAAAGATAATATTTGACCCCAGGAATAAATCTCAGTTAAATTATGCATTTTCAAGATAACTGAACCATGTTTTAATGAATGGAAAATGTGTTCATTTTCTTTTAAAAAGGTAAAGAAATGTCTTATCTTATTATCTCTCTTTAGTTTCATGCTATTTTTAAAATACGTGTATGTTTTTCATAATTCCCATTCTCAAAAGCCTGTAAATATTGTTTTTATGTATTCCCATGCTTTTAGGGCGTGTTCATCAAGGGATAAGCTCAAATGCTTCAGAAACTCATGCAGAAGATAGTAATACAGAGACTGAGACATTTGAAAAACCAAACAACTTTGATTATGAACCAGCAGCAAAGCAAGCAGTGTGTAATACTCATTCCTTAGATCATAAACGGGCAAGAACACTGGCCAGTGACAGACCAGATGAAAAAGGTTTACTTCACTCAGGGGATGACACTACTTTTGAGTTTCCACCAGTTTCATTTCATAGCTGCAGACAGCAAGAGAACAGAAGTACAGATGGCTTCAGAAATTCTCATTATGGTTCTGATTCCTCCACCATTAGTGCAGAATTTCATGATATCCAACATTCACCACAAAATGAAGTGAACTGTAAAGATTCAAATGGGGCTTCAGTGGAGGATGACAGTCATTTCTATCATTCTTGCCAACTGAGCTCCTCATTAGATTTAATGATCTCTGCAGAGCGGATTATTAACGACTCACAGTATTTAAAGACAATGAAGGATACTGAAGACAGTAATAGTGATACAGGTCTTGTGTTCAACGAACGTCACTTTGGTAATAGTTCTGAGGACATCTGTAACAACACTTCTGGTGGCAATGATAATGAGAAGTCCCCTCTGCTGAAAAAATATCAAAGAACCGATCTGAGTGGTAGTCAGACATCACTTATGAGATCGGTAAGTCATTAGGTCATAATAGATTTAACTTTTATAAGCTAGAGCAGGGTTTGTTAGCTCATTCTAGCCCACAAGCCGAGTCATGCGCCAGGGTACCCAATAGATCAACCCACGAACAGCATGGTGTGCCTGCTCAATACGATTCCGAATTTGAACAAAAAATTAGAAAACAAGTGGCCATAAGCTGGTTTAATTCATGTAAACACTTCCTGTGGACCACGTGTTTTAAACTGGTAGTGAAAGAGATATTCTAGTCCTATATTTTTGCAAACTTTTATCAATTAGTTGCATCATTAGGCTGTTTTTCTACTAACAGTGCAGTCACAGACATCACACTCATAGATTATCAAGTCAAATAGTGAACATCTACTAATAACTTAAAAATTTTGAGTATCTGGCAGCATTTAAACACTAAAATGAATGTCAGCATCATGCACACATTGAATGCCTAATAGTAACTTGAATACAGTGGACAGAAATGATGAACACGCAAGCATGGTCTCACTAAAACACACCCTAAAGACAAGGAAACCACATTAAATTTGCACATCTTTTATTCTGGAGCTGATCTAAGACCATTTGTTTAAAAAAAATATATTGAATTTCAAGACTTAATGTTATACACATTGTATTTTAACATTGATCCAAGATCAGTTATGAAAAAAAAAAGATTATTTATGAAAAAACAAGATCACTTATGATAAAACAAGATCATTTATGAAAAAGACGAGATCATTTATGAAAAAAACAAGATCATTTATGAACAAACAGAAGTCCCAACTTCAGGACTTTTTATTTATTTTATACAGTTTGTGAAAACTGAGTATGTTAACTGTATTTACGGTAAGGGGAACTAAAATACATGTTTAAGCCTTATGGGGACACTTATTGCGTTATTGTTCATTGTGAACTTTTCTCCGACAGGAATGATCTGTTAATCTGAAATCTCCCTTGGTAGTGTCAGGTTATATCAGACTTCTGTATGATCTGATCAACGTGGTACTTGTACAGTAGCCTGTGATCAAATGTTACTTCAAGGTATTTCACCTTGTCTTGCCTTTCAGTTTTCTGCCAACTGAGAGTAATGTCTGGAAGATCTGCTTTCAATATGGATTTGTTCAAGGAGAACTACAGCACACAGGCTTTGTTAAAATTGACCTTGGAGCTAGTTTCCTCGCAACATTGAGAAACTGCTGGAAGAGTCTCATGCTTCTAACCATTTCTTGTCTATCTGAGCTAGTCCTGTATATGAGCAAGTCATCAGGAAAAGTTAATGTTCATCTTGGCCCTGATAGTTGAATGGTCACCAATTTAGCTGTGTATAAATATGTTATACAGCGCTGGTGATAATGGAGAACCCTGGGGTAGTCCCGGGCAAATTTGCATTGGTTCTCATGTCCCTGTTCCCAAGTGAAATGCAACTGTGCTGTCCGCTAAGGCAGCAGCTATCCATCTTGTTAGCCAAGGGTTTACATCACTTGCCATTACACATTCATTAAGGTTGCAAAGTTCACACTGTTGTAAGCATCCTCTGGGTCTTTTTTTTTTTTTTTTTAAATGTACGCCCGCTATTACTCGAGGCGAAATCTCAGGTTAGTATCTCTAACCTGAGACTGATTTGACATGAGTATCCTTATTTTCCCTGTACTCTGACAGGTGTCCTCTCGCCATTCAGGCAGATACTCGCTGTCTTCGGAGAGTACCCATTAGAGCTGGGTTGGCTCAGGAGCCGTTCAGGTTATTCCAGTCCCTGGTCGACGACACTGCTTCAGATATCCTCGCCAGGGCTCAAATTAATCCAGTCCAAATCCCGGTCAACGACACTCTTTCAAATTGTCTCGCCCAGGCTTGAACCTGGATCACCCGATCGCCAGCGTAGTGTGGTAACCATTACACCAGCGCAGCTTCCATCCTCTAGGTCTATTGCCACAGCCACCATTTCTTGTTTACCCTGGAATCCCTCATACATCATACGCAAATCATATAGAAGTGCAAGATCGTATCATACAGAAGTGCAAGAGAAGTCTGGAAGTCCTAAAAACAATGGCTGCAGTGCACCTGGAGCGGAGACTACTGCTTCTCCTGTATCATCAGCTAGTCATGTCAGTAATCAAGATGGTCTGGGAATACTCACGCTGTCAGTATCACAATGTGAGTGACTGGAACACATTCAAAATGAAGGGATGCGGATAGTCTTGGGCTGTACATGAGATACCCCCATTGGAAAGATGCAGTACATGTGTGCTGTCGATTAGATCCAGATATATGATGACCCAAGCAAAAGCTTATATGCGAGAAACCACAGACAAAAGGCATCCCCTGCATGGGAACATAGCTGACATCAAAAGAGCAAGAATAAAGAGGGGGATGTCATGGATGGCCCAGGCAGAGGCAACTATTAGACAGGTGGCCACAGTTGAAAATATATTCAATGGAGAAGAGTGGATATGGACGAGGGAGAGATGCTGAGGACTATTAATGATCGCCTATTATTAGAGAATGACATTGCAATCAATGAATCATCAAGGCTAAGATTGCTGGAGTTTGGCATCAAGCGTAAGACTGGCAGGGATGGACGTATGAGAGGATGCATCTGGTGTGTATACAACCAGTGCACAACAGGAACAATCAGCATTCATACACTTCAACATTTACTGAGGGAGACTGAACACCTATGGGTTTGCCTGAAGTGCAACGATGTCGATTCTGAACAACAACAACAATAATAACGATATATCAGACTTAAGTGCCTCTTATTATAATTAATACGAGCGTGTGAAATTATGTCCTGTGTAGTTCCAGGAGGTCTCTGAAGAGATTAAAAAAAAAAAAGAATAGGACTCCTACACCCTCAGACATGTCTTAGAAGACAACTAATACAAGATTGTGAGTGGGGGCTAGCAACCTCACCACGTAAAACCACAGAAACGACCACTACAAGACCATGTGAATGCTTGGTGCAGGCTTCTTGCAAGGTGATTAGCGGCAGTGGTGGTTGCGTGCTTGGTAAGGAGCACAAAGGAGAATAATGATATCACATTTTTATGACTGGTCTTACTTACTTACTTACTTACTGACTGACTGACTTACTGACTTACTTACTGACTTACTTACTGACTGACTTACTTACTGACTGACTTACTGACTTACTTACTGACTTACTTACTGACTTACTGACTGACTTACTTACTGACTGACTTACTTACTGACTTACTTACTGACTTACCTACTGACTGACTGACTGACTTACTGACTGACTTACTTACTGACTGACTTACTTACTTACTTATTGACTGACTGACTTACTTACTTACTGACTTACTGACTTACTGACTGACTTACTGACTTACTTACTTATTGACTGACTGACTGACTTACTGACTGACACTGACTTACTGACTTACTGACTGACTTACTGACTTACTTACTTACTTACTGACTGACTGACTTACTGACTGACTGACTTACTTACTGACTGACTGACTGACTTACTTACTGACTGACTGACTTACTTACTTACTCTACTTTTCTACTGCACTCTTGCTGTGAAGCACAGTGGGGAGCAGAGGTGATCATACGTTAAAAAAAGATGACATTTTGTTCTTTCTCCCTTTAATCATTTTTTTTTTTAACTTTAAGAGTAATAATAATAATAATTAATAAAGGTTGTCATAGCCAGGAGTTGTAGTGAGGATAAGCTCTCACTGCGGATAAATGCTTTTACACCATGCGCATCACATAGCCTCTGACAACCAGCTTCCGGCCCTCATGTGTGGCTCAATTTGAGCCCAGCAGAACTGTTTCCAACTTTAAGGGTATGAATGTTAATTTATGAATATGATGACTTTTCTTTCTTTCTTTAATTTTTTTTTTTTTCAGTTTTAAGGATATGAATGTTAATTTATGTATATTTATAGTGTTGTATTTTTATGGAATATAATAGTTTATGAATATTTATAGTGATATATTTATATATGGTTTGTTATTATGCCAGTATGGTGCTAATGGTCCATACATAGAACGGAGTACTTGCTGCCTGAATGATCCTATAACTGTTGAAGGAAAGCTTGGGTTCTTCTGTAATGGTAAGACATAATATGCTTTATTAATGTGCTCTAATATTTTCAGTCCCTTTGATAGAGGTAAGAAATGTTTAATAGTCTTCTAATTTAGCAGAATCCTGGTCATCTTATAGGAAAGTAAATATTTGGAGAGTTAACCTGTAAGTTTATGTACCAAGGTTTAGATTTAGTAGCATTTATTATTCGCAAAAGCTATGCTATTATGGCTTTTAACGAATGACAAACATCATTTAGACATGCAAAACTGAGACGGACTTCCAAGAGAGATATATGTGGTTATTTGAGAGTGAATGATGAAGAAGAAGAAGAAAAATGTAGACATGCTGACATATTCACAGTGGTTAAATTTGTTTTAAGGCATTATTGGGAAGGCTCACATGTATTAGTCAGTTATTACAGCTGGAGATGTCTTTGGCTTAATTGGGTGGATAAACCCATGATCACTCTCTTCCATTCATCTCTTCTTTCTGTCACTTTCTCCACCTCTCAGCAGTTGTATACACCGTCCTCAGTGCCTGACATAGCATCTTTTTTTCATTTGTTTCTTGGTCTTCGCTATTTTTTTTTTTTTTTCTACTGCTGGCTCAATGCTGATGAATTAGGTTAGAAGTGGTTTTTTCTAGGTACAGCCAGTTCATCTTCACATTCATATTTATATGTGGTGCATAGCAGGCTTTTGATCCAGATAAATGCTGAAGATGGTCAGATTAAGTAATATGAATGACGATTCTGTGATAAAAATGGGATATTTGGCAAATAAAATATTTTGTACATAAAATGTGCACACTATATGCACTTTAGTTGACCTGTCCATAGTTTTCTAAGTTTTTATGGCTTAAAGTTTCTCCAGCAATTTCTGGCCCCTTAGTTTCCTTTTATGACATGCATGGTAGGTTACGTTGTTAGTATTCTTTGGGCCCAGGTAACACACTTGGGGGGGGGGGGGCTTGCTCTGGAATTCTCAGGTAAGAGAGTTAGAGGGAGACTTAAAAAAAAAAAAGCACGGAGAAAAGAACTGGAGACAGAAATGGCAGGAATGAGGAAAACGTGGAGTGACCTGGAAGAGATAACACAGAACTTGAGATCTCGGAATTAGTTTGTTGAAGGCTTACGCTGTTTGGGGACCTGAAGGGCCATGATGATGGTGATGATGATATGCACTTCAAAATAAGTTACTATCAGAATGTATAAAATAAAAATTTTGTTGTGTTACACACATATGTATTATTTGTTCCTGTTTTCATAACTGTTTTTGATTATCTTTCATCAGAATACATCCGGGATGAAATCATAGCCATCATCTGCCTTCTTTTCTGTGCCATGTTTTCTCAGATATGTGTTGAGGTAAGCTGTTGTGTGGGAAATCATTTAGCACTGTCAGAAGTGTCCATAACCTATTTTACAACAGCTGCATGCATTTTGTTGACTCTATTGAGAACAGCTCTTCATTAATATGAAAAATTTCATTCTAAGAATGCAGAACCCACCAAGTTTTTTTTTTTTCTTGCGAATGATCATTTGTTGGGTTTACAGCTCTCCCTTCTAGGTAATATAAGACTAGGCAAAGAGAAACATGAAGATCCCATAATAACTTGTTGTGAAAGGGAAATTGCAGACAAAATCTGATATAAGAAATAAAAAAAAGACTGGGGAAGTCTTGATGGATGGCACAGGATGGATGGCTTGGTGAGGATTTGTTGAAGAGATGATATTACTCCACAGGGAGTGAAGGGGTGATGATTCTTCTTCTTCTTGCGATCGCATCTTTGATGATTACACCGTCAGACGAGTTCTCATGATGAATTCGACTGTTGTTTGAAGTGCCTCTTTAACTCCATATAGCTTTGAGTTTAGTGTTGAGTCATTGGGCCAGTATATCTTTCTTAACTGGTCATACAGAGGACAGTCCTGTAGAACATGCTCAGCAGTTTGTTCGTTTAATCCACATGTGCACAGTGGTGAAGCAGACAATCGTAGCTTGTGCATGTGTTTATTCAGTTTGTTATGCCCTGTCCTGAGTCGAAAAATAGTTGTCTGTCCTGCCGGTCGAGAGTGTGATAGTCGTCTTTGGGTTGGTTCTGTTCTCTTCTGATAGTCTGGATAGCTCTCTTTTTCTCAAAGTATGTGACTTCATTATCTTCTTGTTCACATTCTCCTCCCTTTTTTGCAAGTTTATCTGCCTTTTCATTTCCGGGTACACCAAAATGAGATGGTACCCACTGAAGTATGGTTCTCTTTTTGGCAGCTACCTTGTTTAGTTCATTTCTCAGATGCGGGAGTTTACCACCCTTGAGAGCTTGCAGGACAGACAGTGCATCTGTGAGGATGACTACCTGGTGGCAGTCAGAGTTGGTGTTATAAATCATATTTGCAGCTTGCTCTAGAGCTTGAACCTCAGCTGTATAGTTGGAACAGAATTTACCAGTGGGAATGTGCCTAGTATCATAGTGGTTGTCAGGATATGAGATAAAGATACCGGCACCTCCATTCCTAACAGCATTAGTTGCTGATCCATCTGTATAGGCATGTATCCATGATTGATCGGGATAGCTTTCTTGGATCATACTCAATGTAGCAGTTCGTTTTTGCAGATCATTATACTCACATCCACTTGTGAGACCACTGATGTTGTATTAATTTGGAGGGCACTGCTGGCCTGCTCCCATGGTACAGGGTATAGGGTGGGCTTCAGTGGTGTTGTCTTCATGGATAGGTCTTCTTGATGCTGTCTTATAAGTCTTTTCCCCCAATGCACAAAGCTGCTACGCTTTAGACGTCCCAATGCCAGATCATCTAGTCTTGCCTTCATTGGGTGCATTGGCATACTGTTGTACTTTTCCATCTGGATCATGGTTTTTGTGTCCTCTTCTATGGGACAATGTCTGTAATCCAGCAACCTTCTGCATCTCTGTTATTGGTGTAGTTTTCATGGCTCCTGTAATGAGCCTGAGAGCTTGATTTTGCACCTTGTCCAAGGACTGCAGATGTGAGTTAGCAGCTGATGACCATGCTGCTGAGCTAAACTCTAGGTGTGGTCTTATTACTCCATTATAAATCTTCTTTAGATTTCGTTCATTTGCTCCCCAGTTGGTACCTGCTAATTTTCTGAGTATGCCTAGTCGTCTTCGGGCCTTTCCTTCTGCGTTTTCAATATGCTTATTCCATGTAAGCCTTTGGTCAAATGTCACCCCAAGATAGGTGGGGTAGCTTTCTTCCTTGATCACGGTTGTCCCTAGGTGTATGTTAGCTGATTTGTCCTTGGGGGCGAGGGAGAACAGTGTTGTGGAGGTTTTGTCTGTGTTTATTGTGATAAGCCATTTCTCTGCCCATGACACTAGCATGTCTGCTGCCCGCTGCATTCTATACTTTGCTGTGGTGACATTTTCATCAGCGCACCAGAGTACTAGGTCATCTGCATATAAGGCAGCTTTAACTCCTGCAGGGAGATCTTTCACCAGGTCATTGATGTAAACAAGGAAGAGTGTTGGGGAAATTACTCCTCCTTGAGGTACCCCCTGATGGAGCAACACTTTTCTGCTCTGCAGACCGTCAAGAGTGACTCTAGTTCTCCTGTTATGCAAGTATGACTGGATCCATTTCATCATGTTGCCTTGGATTCCACTTCTCCTAAGTTTTGCAATGAGGCCATCTTTCCACTCCTTGTCAAAGGCCTGCTTGAAGTCGACCCAGATCGTTAGGACCTTTTTCTTCTCCTGGAAGGCATCTTCTATTGCTTGAGACAAGTAAGTAACTTGGTCTTCTATACTGTAGCATTCTCTAAAATCTCCAGGCATGTTCCGGCACCCAGGATCTGCTCAGACTCTCAAATTCACATTTTCAATCTGAGGTTTGGACTATTCGCTACATAGTCTTTGCCATCACATGTTGTGATTGAGACTGAATTGGGGGGCCGTTAAACTTGCAGCCTCGGGTATTACAATTTCCCTTTCTTTATAGTATGGGTATTTGTGATGGCTTCTCTCCATACTTGGGGTTACCGTATCCCTTTTCCAACCTGATGTGGTTGAATATCTCAAGACAGTTTTGTCTTTGCTGCGTGAGCTCAGATTTAATAGACATTTTACGTTGCTGATTTTGTTTCTGCGGACGGGTGGTCTTTTGAAAACTTACGATTGGAAAAATAGGCCTTCCTTGTCGTTCCTCCGCTTGTGTGATGGGTTCCCTTCATTGAGGCAGGAGTATCTGTCTGTCCCATGGTTGCCAGTATTTCTTTTCTTATCTCTCTCTGATGGTCTATGTTAATGGGTAAGTTGCTTTCTGAACTGTATCTTCTAGCAAACGAGTCTGCAGCTTGTTTTCCTCTGAAAAGTTTGCCACCTTCATCCAATGTGATAGTCTGCCTTGGTGAGGGGGTAATGTCTCTTCATTTAGAGACGTGGACTAATCTTCCAACGTTTCCTGCCGTTCTTTCTCCAAGGCTTCTGCGATGCCGTTTTATGGTCTCCCGACTTTTTCGCTTTCTTCATTAGCTTTGTTCTCTGAAACTCTGCTTAAAGGCCTTTTTCCATTTCGTTAGTGAGTTTCAAAAGTGAAGGCGGAAGACTCTGCGTACTTTCATTGCAATATGTCCATTCGCTTACACTGTCGTTATTGGAGTGTGCTGGACCAGTATTGGTACTGTAGTTTACGCCTGGCCATCCTTTGGGAATTGTTTCTTTTGCAGCTTGTAGTATGCATCTGTTGAAGTCTTTTACCACTTCATTAATGTCTCTGTTCTGTACCTTGAGGGTAGACAGCAGCGTGTTCACCTGATGCCTGAATAAACCCCAGTTGGCTTTTTTTGTAGTTCCATCTTGTAATGGCTGGGCCTGTACTGAGAGTTGCACTCTGGACAGTAAGAAAGATTGGGCGATGGTCGCTTCCCCCTAGTTGGTCTCCTACTTCTCTACGAATAGATCCAGCTATATCTGGTGTGGAGAAGGCAAGATCTGGTGTTGAAGTTGTGTGCCATCCTCTGGAGTAGAAGGTAGGAGTATCTGTGGCATTATTGACTAGGATTAGGGAGTGATCATCTTGCCACGTTCCAACCCTTCACCTCTGTGATCCAGATGGTTATAGCCCCAGCTCTGGGAGTGGCTTATTTAAAGTCTACTCATACTGCCTATAATGTTGGTGGGCTGGAAGGTACACTGCTATTGAGAATGAGGACTCAGGGGTTTGTTGTTCGGACAAGTATTTGTTCAGAGAGTTTCTATTTCAATACTGGTCTTCCTTTATCTGCACAGCAGCTGATATTCTGACTCGAGGCTCCATGAAGGTTTTCCTTTCAGTGTGCCGGAATGTAATTCCTTACAAGAGAAAGTACTTCTTCCTTATCGTCATTTCTTGTCTGTCGGATCTGTAAGCATTGATAATTCCCTTATATTACAAGGGTTGATTCTGCTTTTCAAGTGAGTCTCTTGGATACAGCAAACACTGACTTGCTTCTCATACAAGATGTTTTCCAGCTCTGTCTTTTTGCTGTATCCAGCCTGCTTGCTGTTCACTCCCTCTGCATTCAAGTGCATCATGACAAGTGGCACTCTGGGTTTCTCTTTTTCTGTTTTGTTTTGGTCAGTCGTTCTCCTCCGCCGTCTGTTGATCTCCACAAGGACGTTCTTAGGAGTGGTCCTCCATGTAGCTGAGGGTGGGGCTCTGTTCGAGGCTCAGAGCCCTGCACTGACACTGCCTGGTGGAGCTCCACAGGGCGAGCACCAGTACGAGATTTATTTGACGGTGTACTCTCCATAGAAAAAAAAAAAAAATAAGCGAGTTGCTTTGATTACTTTAGTGGTTACCGGTGTCGCCTCTCAAATGGCCCAGTATCTACGACTTTAGCACCTGTTCAACGGGAGAGTGGGCTCATCCCTAATCTGTTTATGTTCCCAGTAGTAGACTATTCGCAAGCAGCCTGGGGGTGTCACTGCTCTGCGCGGACCTTGTTTACCGAGGCGGCGTCCGAGCTCGTATGGTGAAAATCTGGTTGCGTTATCTTCAAAATAGCCCTGTCTTTCCCGTGGCTTTTCTGCCATCCTGCAACTTTGAGTTAGGGAGTTCTGAGCTCCAGTCTCTTTCCCAGGCATTTTATCCTGGCCTGGCACGCATACAGAGGACCCCACTTCTGGTTCTAAGTTAGCAGTTTGGGGATAGGTGGGGTAGCACACTGTGCATTCCCCGTCATCCAGGGGGCTCTCCAACTATGCAGAGCTTGCACAATGCTGTGCTCTGGTTCTGGGGGGCTCTCCCAAGGAATCCTCACGTCCTGCACAGAGCCACTTCCAGATACCCACCACCTCCCATCTCTCCATTGTAGAAACCTCCTGCATGCGGCAATCCAGTCAAGAGCCAGTCTTAAGTCTGGTGCCCAAGTGATCCCCCCAAGCTCAGTGTGCAATGCTGGGTTCTCATCATGCTGCAACACAGGAGGGATTGTGATGCTCAGCCATCTCTCTCAATTCTGCACCGATAAGTGACATCGGGGACTTAACTTTGCCTCAGTACTGGGAGGCCCCGTTTCCGGGTACACCACACACAGCCAATTGAGGCAACGGTCGCCATGGGCGTGATAGACGACAAACAGTGAAGAATGAGGCAAGAAAGCATTTAACCCATGAAGTGGGGGTGGATTGGTGCAGACCAGAGCATGTACCACTCGCCGGTGGGTTCTGCATCTACACCTATAGGGTTCCACCCACTCCTCAGCCCATTTAGTCTGGCCCCTCACCCAGGACCTGTCCGGCTTGGGTGACCCTGCCAGGAGTAAAACTCCCGCCGGCATAGCTCCCGGGATCATTGAGGCGCTCAAGCTCTCCAACCACGGCAAGGTAGGCTTACATGTGGAGAGAGGGTGATGATGAAGATGATGCTTAATTGAAGGGCACAACAGTCCACTCTGTGTATTGCTCAGTGATGTTTGCTAACATACCAGCGTGCATGAGGTGTGTATGGTGTGATGTTAGGTTTTACCCCAGAACCAACTACCATGGGAACAGAGAAGGAAATGTCGAAATTGTCCTTTTTCCACACAATCTGCCTAAGGAAAATTCTCCTAATCTTTTGGCCGAATACCATCACTAATCAAGAACTGCTTACTCAGAGCAACCATCATAGTTGGCAGATGCTGGAGTTGGGGTGGCCATGGTCCTCAGAAGAGACCCTGATGCAATCACAAGAACAGCTATGCTATGGACCTCTGAAGGAAAGTGAAAGAGAGGCTGACCAAAAACAACTTGGTGGAGAACAGTGGAAGCCGATATGCAAAGAATGAACCAGAGCTGTGGTACTGCATGAAGGATGGCCACCAACTGAGCAAAGTGGAAGCAGTTTGTTGCTGCCCTACAAGACGCCATCAGGCGTGATGGCCACTGACTGCATTGACAGTCGGCGGCAAAGAATCAAAGAAGAAGAAACTACCAATGAAGTATTACCATCTAAAAACAATTGATGCATTCATCTATGGCTTGTAGAAAAATCTTAAATGGAAGTGTTGTCATTCAAAAATATTTGAAACATTGATGTATGATTTATATTAAAAAATGCACTAAAAGTTTCACCACTCAAAAATATTTTATGCACTGGTTGTTTTGTTCACAAACTAATAATATTACAGTGGGATTATCATTTTTGTAAAATTCATGTTGATTGTATTATTTACAAAGAAACAAAAAAATACAGTGGAAGTAATCTCACACTAAAAGGCTGAAAAGTTGTATATTGTTTTCAGCTTGGCGTAAAGCAAGCAGCACTGCACTGTCATACTTACATTTGTGACTTGTATGATTGAAGAGGGTAATGGCAGTAAAGCTATGCAGTGGCACAAATTAAACATAAGAACATGAACATCTATTTTACAAACTCACAAGAACAAAACAGCCGGTGTATCAGCCAGTCATGCCGTTCTTACGGCAAAATAAAAATTAAGGTTGCATGAAAGGGATTAAAAATGAAGAAAGAAAGGGGAAAAGAAAACACAAGAATGACTTATCTCTATCATAGATATTAAATTTATAATGTGATAGGTATATATCTGAGACATTTAGGAATATAAATTTAGTTATGTTGGTAGGTGACTTGATTCAAGTGCTGAGGTTAAGATGCCGAATACAGTTTGTTGGTTGACAATGCGTTTAAAATCCTAAATTTATGTCTGTCCCATCTGCATGTGTTATTCTATCTGTATAAGAAATATTGTTGCTGTTAATTCTATATCAATTGCAGTAAAGTGGTAAAGTTTGTTTTGTTGTATTTTCAGACAATGGTGCTACCTTTGTCTCTAAAGTACCTGGACTTTAATGAGCTAGAAAACAGTCTCCTTTATTGTGGCTGTGGCGTAGAGGTTTGTTTCTAGTTTTGTCATAACTTGATTAATTAAAGGCTCGTTATAGTTTTGTTAAGGCCTGATAATAGCAAATTCTGTGTTTTCTGTAATAAATGTCAGTTTCTGAACACATTTGAATTCTTTCCTCCTCTCGAAAATTGTCCAGTGTCCCAATAAAAGTAGAGACTGAGTATTCTCTTGATATTAGAGGTTGGTAATGGAGGCATATCTGGCGTCATCCTTATATGACCACTAGCTAAGCACAATGCTATAATGGGAGTGAACCTGTCGGTGAGGCTAATTACATCCTCATTGACTCTTGAAATCATCCTTATAGCTTGGGACCAGATGTGATGATCCTTTAAATGCAAGCCAAGCTGGAGAAACTGGAACTCATGACTTCAACTCATGGCAGAATGGCAGAAAAGCCACAGGAAAAGCCTAGATCTACAGTATAGATAATAACAAGGAGTTTTCAACTTGGTATTGGCTGCAAAAGAGTGAGAAGCTCAACAGCCTTAGTTAAACAATACAACAACAACAACCACTGTGCACATATATTGTTATTGCACACTATTGAGGCTGAATGAAATAACCAATCTTTATGATCTCAGCTGTCAGCTAGCAGAAAGAACGTGTCTGCTGGCAGAAATACCAACATTGTGATGTTGTAATGTAAAGATCCTGTAACAGATACAGCATTAGGGGAGTGGTGTTAAAGACTACTAGGTCCAGCTTTATGGCATGGGATGATCTGTTCCCTTCCTTACTGCCATTGCCTTCCTTAACTCAGGAGCAGAGTCAGATACCCATTTACAGCTGGGAAGTGGAGCGTGACACTATGAAATTTCCATCCTGGAACCCGGTGGTTGTGTGCCATGAGAGGAAAGCACTCTAACTGCTTAGCCAGTTGGATGATATCATACACCATCATAATAAAGTCATTTGGTTTACTAAAATAGGATGTTAGTGATTTTACCAGTTTTAAACAGAGGTAAAAAAGCAGACTATGATACCAATTAGATTTTTAAAAATTTAAACGGTTCATAGAGTTTCAAATAACAACAGTTTTCTTCTTCTCTGTGTTTTCACTTGTAAAATTCTGCACTACCGGTAGGGACACTTGATTTTAGGAATATATTAGATATTCCACCAAATATGTAGCTCAGAATGTGAGATAGAACAAACTAAAATGGTCGGAGCATGCCAGACAAAACAGCACTAACAGAGAGATACAAAAGCTATTATGACAAGCAGATTCAGGGTATAAAATATAGGTGTCTGAGAAGAAAATGGATAGAGAGCAAAAGTGAAGTTGGAAAAGCTGGGGTTTGTAAACTTGAGAGGAGCCACCAAGAATAGAAAAGATTGAAAACTGCCAATGTTTGTAACAAAGGGTCCTAATGATTGAACACAGAAGAAATCTGCCTTCTGCTTAATTTTGTTTTTTTGGTTTTGTTTTTTTTCTTTTCAGATCATTATAGTGTTTCTGGCTGTGTCTAAACTTAGCAGACGGTTGTCTGACAGAGTAATGATGATGTTTGGTGCATTGGTGATTCTAGCATCAACTATCTGGCTTATTTGCTTCTTGCCTAATGCCCCACCACGTGAGAGGTTTTTATTTTTAATATTACTCATTAATATTTATTGATAGTATATGTATTCACAGTTCATTTATATATATGTGTGTGTGTGTGTGCGTGCATGCGTGCATGCGTGCGTGCACGTGCGTGCTGTTCAAAAAAAGAAACGCATAGCTACTGAAGGCACACACATAGCCATAATTTTGACATTCAATAACTTTTTTAATTTAATGAGTTAATTATTCAAATTGCACACAAGAATACCTTAGGGTTCAACCAATCAATTGACAGTTGTTTTGCATCTGGGTCACGAGAGTTTTTTGGCGTACGGGCTTTCCCGTTAGTATGGTGTGTGGCCTCCTCTTGCATCGATCAGCGACTGGCATCTCCTGGGCATGGATGTGAGCGATCCTCCGCTTCTGTTGTCACTCTGGGTCATCCACTGCGATGCCGGTCTTCAACTGAGCCAGTGGCTTGGAACCAGTGCCAAAGTCGACTGATGGTACTCTGATGCACGTTTAGATGCCTGGCAACCTGACTTTGACTTTCGCCTGCATGCAGTCGGCCAATAGCAATGTTCCTTAAATTTATCGATAGAGATGCCATAAATGTCTGCTTGAAAATGAACTGAATTTTTTGTGTGTAGCGTTATCCTTTTATAGGGTTTCAGTTGCGTAGTCAGTGAATAGTGTTCACCCCAAATTTTGTTGCTTTCACGTGCGCGCAACATGAGCTGTGGTCAAAAATTGCGTTATAAACACTATTGACCACTGCGTTGTAATGATTACAAAAATGAACGCAATTCAGGTCAACACGTGCATTTGACACTGTAAAGAACATTTGAGGCTGGTTTTTATATACCCTAGCACCAAATTTTACTTACAAACTCATAAAAACGCGCCCTCGAATAGCTATGCATTTCTTTTTTTGAACAGTATATATATATATATGAAATCCACAAGTTAACATGAGAATCACCAAATGGCTGGGACAGAAACCAGATAGACCAATTATGATCAATGGTAGACAGAGGCATTCACTACAAGACGTGAAAGTAAGAAGAGATGCAGATGTGGGAACCGATCACCACCTAGTAGTAGCAAGACTGAAGGTGAAGCTTAGAGCTGCTGGACAATTGCAGCTAAACAGAAAAGATATAACATCATCAAACTCAAGGACCCCCTTACCAAAAAAGCTTTTGTGGTTGATGTAAAGAGATGAAATCAAATTGCCAATAGCCAGGAAACGACAGCTACTGATGATGTTTACCAGAAATTCAACACCATTTCATTTATATATAAGGAAAGCAGCGAATCATGCTTGGGATTCCAGGAAAGAAAGAGACAAGATTGGATAACACAAAAAACGTTAAACACCATAGCGAAGGGGAAAAAAATGAAAAGAAAGAAAATAGAAGCAAAGTCTCCCAGGTTACAGGACATATATAGCGAACAGTACAGTCAGCTGGACAAGGAAGTAAAACATCAAACCCGAACCAACAAAAGGAAATTTCTGGACGATCTTGCAAGACTCGCAGATTGTGCAGCACTGAGAATTAAACAAAGCACAGTATATAAAATAACAAACTGTCAGCATAAAAGGGGTGCAAACAATATTATGTTAGTAAAAGACAAGCAAGGAAATCTCATCACCACAGCACAGGGGCAGGAAACAAGATGGGCAGAGCACTTTGGAGAAACACTGAATAAGAAACCACCAGAGACGCAGCTTAATGTTCCAGAGGCTGAAAATGATCTAGACGTAAATACAGACATTCCACGAAGAGAAGAAATCATCACAGCTATCAAAGGGTTAAAGAATGGATAAGCTCCTGGTCACGACAATTTAAATGCTCAGTTGTTCAAGTCAGATCTGAA
Organism: Oreohelix idahoensis; assembly: GCA_024509875.1. Classification (NCBI taxonomy): domain Eukaryota; kingdom Metazoa; phylum Mollusca; class Gastropoda; order Stylommatophora; family Oreohelicidae; genus Oreohelix; species Oreohelix idahoensis. The sequence continues at coordinate 317,507 of JAMPIV010004639.1, forward strand.
CAAGCAGCAGAACTATTAGAACCACTATTTGCACAAGTAGAAAACAGAGACAACATCAACAGAGTGGCTTAAAGGAGTAATTGTCAAATAGCCCAAGAAGGGTGACCTTGCAGACTGCAACAACTGTAGAGGAATTACTCTTCTCTCAGTTCCCAGTAAAATAGTAGGCAGGTTAATTATCCAGAGAATTTCAAAAGCAGTAGACCATAAACTAAGGAAAGAACAAGCAGGATTCAGAAAGAACAGAAGACATGCAGATCATATATTCACCCTCAGGAACATTATAGAGCAGTGCTCGGAATGGCAGAGACAGCTGTACATTAACTTTGTTGATTTTGAAAAGGCTTTTGACAGCATACAGAGCGACAGCCTATGGAAAATAATGGGGGCTTATGGAATTCCCAACTGCATTGTTTCCATCATGAAAAGCCTCTGCTAACTTTACATGCAGTATTGGGTTGAGCAATCTAACTTTTAAGATGAAGACAGGAGTATGACAGTGATAGCGCTTATCAACAACTTTATTTTTGACAGTCACAGACTGGGTGATGTGCCAGACAACAGAGGGCAGTTCCAAGAGGAATTAGATGGACAATTTTTTCTACACTGGAAGATCTAGAATATACAGATGACATTGCACTATTCGCACATTTACATCAACACATCCAAGAAAAAACAGATAGACTGAATAAGTATAGCAAGCAGGTGGGTCTGAATATCAGTCTAAAGAAGACAGAGGTCATGACACTCAATGTGGGCAGTCTTGAACCCATAACAATAAGGAACCAGAAGCTGGAACAGACGGACACATTTACATACATAGGATGCAAAGTAACACCAGATGGCAGAACAAGCAGAGACATCAAGAACAGAATGAATGAAGCGAGAACAGCCTTTGCTAGTCTCAACAACATCTGGAAGTCTTCCCAATACAGTACAAATACCAAATTAAGATTATATGAGAGCTGTGTACTTTCTGTGCTTCTCTGTGGTGCTGAATGCTGGAGAGTAACAGAGAAGGAAATGTTGAAACTGTCCTCCTTCCACACAATCTGCCTAAGGAAAATTCTCCGAATCTTTTGGCCGAATACTATCACTAACCAAGAACTACTTACTCGGAGTAACCAAGAGGACATGCACACCATCATAGCTGGCAGACGCTGGAGTTGGGTTGGCCACGTCCTCAGAAGAGACCCCGATGCCATCACAAGAACAGCTATGCTATGGACCTCCGAAGGAAAGTGAAAAAGAGGCCAGCCAAAAACAACTTGGCGGAGAACTGTGGAGGCCGAGATGCAAAGAATAAACCAGAGCTGGGGCACTGTACGAAGGATGGCCGCCGACCGAACAAAGTGGAAGCAGTTTATTGCTACGTTACAAGACCCTACCAGGCGTGATGACCACTGACTGCTTTGACAGTTGGTGGCTAAGGATCAAAGAAGAAGAAGATATAGATATAGCAAGTCATCATCAGCTTTGGCAGAGAGAGTAGAACTTGGTGCAGTGGGAAAGCAGAACTGGAAATGAATCAATACTGATACAGTATCATGCTGGGGATAATGATACCATTGTGTATACTGATAAATCTGTGATCCGTCATGAGAAATCAGGTTGGGGCTTCTCTGCTAGAGTAAAGGGCAGAATCGTCGCAGAGCATAGCGTGACTTATAAGATAACAACTTCCAGCTAGTTGGGCAGTTTTGTAGTTTATTGATTGCACGTAGACAGTTGTATATTGTTGTATTTCAAAAGCTGGTATCATCTTGTTCCAGTCTAATAACCTGTAAATGGGTACCTGACTCTGCTCTTGAGTTGAGGAAGACAAAGGTAGTGAGGAAGGAACTGCTCACCCTTCTTCATAAAGCTGAACCTAGTAAAGTGGTTTTTAACACTTTATTCCCCAATTGCAGTATTTGCTATGGGGCCACTTACCTTTTTTATTTTTAATGTTGTTTATACCAGTTTCAAATTTTATTGATTATACTTCAGGCAGTTGTATATTGTAAATGTCAGTTGTATAGTTTATTTGTTATACTTTGGACCAGTTTCCCAACCTTTGAACTAAGGGAGAACCCATAAAATAAGTTTTCATAACCTGTGGATCCCTTGCCTATGACAATAATGTTACATGGCTCACCTTTCTGTCCCATCCGTTTCCAAGTAACCTTACATACCAAATGAGCAAACAAGTCAGCACTTAAGGAGTGCACTGAAATTAGTCTAATGATGATAATAGCCAGAAAAATGTCCCTCATTATTTCAAGTTTTTATTTATTTATTCAAGAGGTCTCGCAGAACCCCCCCACTGGGTTTCACAGAGTCCTGGTTGGTAATCACTTCTTTAGACAGTTGTACATTATTGTAGATTCAGTGTAGATCCCAGGATCAAGGGATGAAAGAATAAGCCTATTGCTTACCTCTTAGACATGTTTGTTTCATACCTGTCAACCTCTTGAGATGAAAACCTGTACACTAGGCTAAGAAAAACCTCATGACAACCCAAAAAACCTTAAGCAAAAAATGTATTAATAAATTATACAAGATATAGTTTTAAAAGGGCAAATGACATTTACAAACTAATTAAACATATATACAGACAATATGTGAGGTGCAAAACGCAGAGACAATTATAAACAAAATAAATTTTAAAAAGGTGGGGTGGGAACAGGTTGATAAAGCTTGAGGCTTTTGTTTTATTGTTTAACTGACTTTTATTTGTCATAATTAATTTTTATAATCCTCCACTGATTTGAAGGACAACAAATAGACTGCTAATTTGATGGACTGACTTATGAACTGATCTATGAACAGATGGATAGATTTATTGGTAGACTGAATGAATGACGGACTATCTGTCTGACTGATCAATGTATTGACTGATAGACTGACTGATAAACAGACGGACTGAATAATGGACTGAATGACTAACTGACAGAAAGATTGACGGACTAACTGATGGACTGATTTATTGTAACATGCGATCATTAATTGTTTTTAATATCTCTCCCTTGTCCATATTCAGTGTCTAGAAGCTAGTCTGCTAGCTCTAGCATTTCTGCATACCCTGCTGTTACGTGTCTTTTATATTATTACTGTTAATATTTACTGACAGGATGGTTCCTGTGGCCAAGATCACGTCTAGGGTAGCAAACACATCAGACACTGCAACAAGCCAACATCACTCATAATTATTTGAGCCACAATGGACGAAGTGGACGATATACATTTTATTTAACACTTCACGCTGCTCCGCATGGAATACAGATCAAGCCAATATAAAAATGGCATATTATATGCAGTCGTCGTTATAACTTTAAGCAGTCCGTTCATGTCTAGAACGCTGTCCTTTTAATTTATAACCTATTAATATATATAAATTCCACAGCTCAAACACATGCGTTCACTTATCATGACACACACTGGTAGAAGGCTTGCAGAGAATTGCCTTACTTCTGCAGTTTTAGTTTCACGTCTGCCAAATACACCCTATAGGCATGACATCACTTCCTGTATTAATAAATGACTCCCTATAAAATAAACAAACAAGGAGCCCTGTCGAGCTACCTAATTATACCGACACAATCGTTATGAATTTTAATCATAACACCTGCACATACATGCCACACGCTACGGTTTACCTGTAATCTGTACAAGGTGTTTGCGTTTTCAGATGTGTACATAATTTGTGTACAGGTTTTTTGCCTAATTATTAAATATATATTCTCATGGAACAAAGTAAGTGTGCAACACTTTATAGGGCACTGTGCGTGATTTCATGGACGAAATGAAATAAAAGTTGGCACACAATGTGGTTGAATATTGAATAAAAGACCAAGTGATCACTTTGATTTTAGTGAAAGTGTCATGAAAGAAAGATAAAAACTAAAGTCAATGTGGCATCCCCATGAAAAAATGAAATCTTGATTTCAGTACCGTTTATGTCCACCTTGAGCTGTTATCACTGCTTGACAGCGCCTTCTCATTGAGCCAATGAGATGTTGGATCTGTTGTTGGGGGATGTTATTCCATTCTTCTTGCAACGCTTGTGCTAACTGGTGGTGGTTTTCAGGAGGATTTTGTCTTCTTCGCAGCCTACGCTCCAGTTCGTCCCACAGGTGCTTGATGGGAGAAAGCAAAACGTTCTCCTGGACGCCTGTACACCAAATCACGCCCATCATTGCCTTGCAAACAGAATCTTGACTCATCAGAGAACAGAATGCGTCTCCATTGATGACAGGGCCATGCTACGTGCTGTCTGACCCAGGCCAAGCACGCTTGTCTATGGCGAACTGTCAGTGCTGGTCTAACTGCAGGTCTGTGAGGTAAGATATTTGCCTCTTTGAGCCTATTCCGCACTGTTCTGCACGACACGGGTCTTAAACCTGGAATGTTCCTGGCATCCATGTTGCCTGAATAAACATGTTACGCAAGTGCATAAGGCGTATGTAACGGTCTTGTGCAGGGGTGGTAACTCGTGGTTGGCCACTTCTATGGCGATCAGCAGTGGATCCAGTTTGGTGGAAATGAACTTGAATGCGTGATATTGTTGTTCGTCCATCACAGGTGATGAAGACCACTCTGTTCATCCAATTATTAGGATGTTAGGATAGTCTATGAGTACGAAGGTGACTGATGAGCCCGATGCGGGCCTGGAAGGATCTCGGACAGTGTGGGCAGGGAATGTTTGCTTCATGTGAAGGTTTTATTTCACGATCTTTTCTAGCTTGTCTCCGCTGTTCCGCTGCTGCTCTTCTGGAAGATTCGCATGCCACTGCACCTTTACGAAGAGATGTGCGCCAGGCAGTTCGGTCTTGCGCAGCAGCTTCTCATGTGTCTGGGTTTATGTCAAAGGTTTTTAATGAAGCCTTAAGCGTGTCTTTGAAGCGCTTTTTCTGGCCACCATGGGAGCGTCTACCCTTCTGCATCTCACCATAAAAGAGTATCTTTGGCAGTCGATGGTCTGGCATGCGGACTACATGACCTGCCCAGCGAATCTGTGACTGCATCAGAATAGTATCGATGCTAGGGATACCAGCTCTGTCAAGAACGGCGGTATCTGGGATCTTGTCTTGCCATTTGATGTTCATTATCTTCCTGAGACAGACTGTATGGAAGTGGTTGAGCTTTTTTACGTGGTGCCTGTATACAGTCCATGTTTCACATGCATAAAGCAGCACTGGAAGCACCGCAGCTCTGTATACCTTCAGCTTTGTCTGTAGACTAATGCCACTTCGATGCCAAATGTTGGTGTATAGTCTGCCAAATGTGCTGCTGGCTTTGGAGATCCTGGTGTTCACCTCATCATCAATGACGATGTTCTGGGATAGTATACTACCAAGGTATGTGAACCTGTTCACAACATTCAGTTTCTCACCATTTACCTTGATGACTGGCTCAGTATAAATTGTGCCAGGAGCTGGTTGGTACATGATTTCTGTTTTCCCCGTGTTGATGGTAAGCCCAAAGTTGGAGCAGGCTTCGGAGAATCTATCAACGCTACGCTGCAGATCAGCCTCTGAGCCAGCACTGAGGACACAATCGTCAGCAAACAGAAGATCCCTGATGGTGTGTGATTTGACCTTGGTTTTTGCTTGAAGCCTCCTAAGGTTAAACAATTTTCCATCAATACGATATCTGATGTCGATTCCTGTGTCCCCGTCTTCTGAAAGCATCAGTCAGCATAGCAGAAAACATGATACTGAAAAGAGTCGGTGCAAGTACACACCCTTGTTTAACTCCATTTGAGACTGGGAAAGGCTCCGATAGCTCACCGTTTTCCTGAACTCTAGCCTGCATTCCATCATGCAGCTGCTGCACTATTGAGATAAATTTCTTTGGGCAGCCGTATTTTGCCATGATCTTCCATAGACCCTCTCTACTGACCGTGTCGAACGCCTTTGTCAAGTCGATGAAAGCTGTGTACAGGTCACAGTGCTGTTCTTGGCATTTTTCTTGAAGCTGTCTTGCAGCGAACACCATATCGGTGGTTCCACGTTCTTTCCGGAATCCACACTGACTTTCAGGTAGAAGACCTTTGTCAAGATGAGCCGTAAGGCGATTAAGAAGGATTCTGGCAAATATCTTCCCAGCGATTGATAGTAGTGAGATGCCTCGATGATTGTTACAGTCTTGGCGATTACCTTTACGTTTATAAAGATGTATAATTGACGCATCCTTGAGATTGTGTGGGATGGTTTCACTCTGCCACATTTGCTGGAAGATCATGTGAAGTTTCTCTATCAGAACTGTACCGCCATCTTTATAGACTTCAACAGGAATTGAATCGGAGCCAGGGGCCTTTCCACTAGAAAGTTGACGAATCGCTTTTTGAGTCTCCTCCAAAGTCGATATATCATCTAGTGCTTCATTTATAGGAATTTGGGGCAGTCGGTTGATGGCTTCATCATTAATAGATGATGGCTGGTTCAGAATATTATTAAAGTGTTCGACCCAGCGTTGGAGAATTTTTTCCTTGTCTGTAATTAGTGTTTTTCCATCTGCATTAAGGAGGGGAAATGATCCTGATGATGTTGGACCATAGACCGCTTTGAGTGCATGGTAAAAATTTTTCAAGTCATGGCTGTCAGCAAAGCCTTGGAGCTCATCTGCTTTATTACTCAGCCATGAATCCTGCATCTGGCGTAGTTTATGTTGGACGATTCTACGCATGTTGTTGAAAGCGTCTTTCTTGGATGTAGATTTTGGATCATTTAAATATGCTTTATGGAGATGGTGTTTCTCAGCCAACATCTTCTTTATATCATCTGAGTTCTCATCAAACCAGTCATTTTGTTTCTTGATGGCGGGACCCAGGACCTCTGTAGCAGTGTTGTAGATCTGCTCGCTTAGGGCTGTCCAATTTGTTTCCGCACTTTGGCCGTCTAACGAGATAGATTTGAGACGGTCTTCTAGGGTGTCAGTGAATGACTGTTTAATTTTTGTCTTCTTTAGTTTGGTAATATCCAGCCTTTTTTGAGTTTTCTTTTCCTGAGGGCGCCTGGCAGGTTGGATACGAATTTTAAGTTTAGACACAATGAGGCGATGATCAGTCCAGCATTCGGCACCACACATGGACTTGGTCACCCGGACATCTTGCCTGTCCTTCTTCCTAACAATTACGTAGTCAATTAGGTGCCAATGCTTCGAGCGAGGGTGCATCCAGGAGGTCCTGTTGCGGATAGGAAGTCGAAAAATGGTGTTGGTGACAAGGAGGTTATGTTCTGCGCAAGTCTGGAGGAGAAGAAGTCCATTGCTGTTACAGCGACCCACGCCGTACTTTCCGATAGTGCCATTCCAGGAGATGTTATCTGAGCCTACTCTTGCATTAAAGTCACCAAGAATAATAAGCTTGTCTGCTTTGGGAACTGATGCAATGACTGCATGTAGTTCTTCATAAAACTTATCCTTGACGTCATCCTGGTTTGTCATAGTTGGTGCATACGCGCTAATGATGGTGGCATGTTTCCTTCCATAAAGCAGCGGATCTTGACCGTCATGAGTCGGTCATTTATTCCCTTTGGGGGCTCCGCTAGCTTGCCAATAATTGCTGTTTTGATTGCAAATCCAACCCCTGCTTCTCGTCTTTCTTCAGTTCCTCTTCCACTCCAATAGAATGTATAACCTGCACCCTTTTCGCAAAGTTGGCCCTCGCCTGCAAGTCGAGTTTCACTCAGTGCTGCTATGTCAATGTTGTATCTGGCCAGTTCTCTCCCTATCAGGGCAGTTCGCCTCTCGGGTCTGTTTGTGTTTAAGTCTTTGTCGAGTAGAGTGCGCACATTCCATGTGCTTAGAATGAGGGGGAAAAATCTGTCCTTTCTTTTTCTTATGTGTCGCCTGCTGAAGTAGGGTACCCACCAACCGCGGTAAGCTGGTTAGGTAATGGTGGAGCAGGCAATGTTTAGGGCACCTTTTCTAGCCCCTTCCTCATGCCATGGAGGTGAGCAGTGCTTTCCTAAAGAGGGCTGCTCAGTCACTCAGGGGGCTGCCGAATCCCACTGCTGCTCCGATCAGTGGAAGACGACCATATGGCCTGAGCCGCCTGTGTGTAGGTCTGCGACTACGACTGCCAGCGCACCCACGCCTGCCGCTTCGCCGCTCGCCCATCGCCACAGGACTTGTTGTGAGTGGATGGATGAGTGGATGAAAGAGTGACTTGCGCAGTGATTTGGTTTAAAGTGAGGAAGAGTTGCGCAATTCGTCGACCTCACTCTCTCGCCTGGGTCCATCTTAATCCAGTGGCAAGACAAGTCAAGACGAATGGAGACGAAGTCAGGTGCAGTGGATGACCATGGCTTTCTAATGCGTGATATAGTGTTCCTGTGAACATTGAAATGTTGTGATACAGCTAATATAGTCGCTCCAGCAGCTAACATCCCTATAGGTATTGCTCGCTGTTGTTGGTTCAATCTTGGCATTGTCAAAAAAGATGTTTCTGTTTGACTCTTGGTACTCTCTATTTCAGTGATTACGTTTTCACATGCTTGTGATTAGAGCTACACACTTACCTTCTTTTTATCTGTGATAAATTCTCCCCTACGGCACTTTTCAAGTGATTTATCTTGCACTGTGATTATCTCCCCATGAATAAATGAAATGTGTGCCAACTTGCATTTGAGTTCATCCAAGAACACACGCACAGTGCCCTGTTGAGTGCTGCACACTTACTTTTTTCCATGAATATATATGTCGCGAGATTCGGCGAGATTAACATCTCTTGTGAATAAAAAAAATCAACCAATGAAATCAAGCTGCCTGTTTTTTGATTGATGCAGGATTTTTTAGAGTGCGCATGGTGTGTCATTCATTTATCATTTTTCGCTAATGCTGACGGCAGCCAGCATGTTACCGGTACTGATTATTTTAACAATTACCTCGCATTGAGCATAATTTATTATTTCCTGCTGCTTATAAGCAACAACAAAAAAAAGTTGATACCACTACATATTACTTGGTTTCACTAAAACTTGTAGAAGCTATGTAAGAAATGTGCATTTTAATAATAATATATAAAAAGAATTATGAAATTGGAAAAAAAAAAATCACGAAAGCAAAGTAAATTTCTACCTTAACCCGATCAGAGCCCCTGGAAAAATTTTTTTCGAGTTACTTCTCTTCTAAGTTTTAATTTCCTTTGTTAAAAACATTCAGATTTTTCTTTGGTGGATATATTATTATTATGATCATCCAGTGAGTTATTTTTATCAAATAATTAATTACTGTCAATGTTTGTCATATTGACGATTGAAACTAAAGTCAAATGGGTATTTAAAACTACCAATTAGGTTAAATGGCTATTTTCATTTTTGAAGTTTGGTAGAGAATAAATTACGCTAGCGCCAGTTTATATTTTCATTGCAAATTATGGATCTTTTTGTTTTAAAAAAATGAATACGATAACGTGATTTTATTATTTTTAAAATTGCATCAAATATTTATTGAAATCATTCTAAACCGCCCTAGAAACCTCCCCATTCTATTTCATATAATAGGACAATAGAGTGGAGTTCAATTTTTTTCTTTGCAATAATAACGAAGTAGCAAAATTAGTTGTGAGAACAATGGAACGTCTTCTTCGATGTCATTCTTGTCGCCGTGAAAGTCGTTAGGGTTAAGATTAAAGTGTGGGTTTAGGATCGCGTTCAGTGAAATTACACCTACGGTCACACCCAGAAACATGCATCTGTACAGAAATGATACAATTATAGAAGCTGTGAGCATATATTCTAAGTATTTCATCCCTGAGGCAGATAAGGACACCAAAGAAGAAAACAGTAGGCCTGCTGTGTTCCTTGAAAGCATACTTGTAAGAGGCCTAACTTATTTGATGTTAAACCTTATTTCAGATGACAGAAATCACAACATCCCATTCTTTGCTGTGGCTGTGTTCCTGGATGTTCTGAGTTTGCCATTTCTCCTTGTCTGTACCACATCTCTGTACTCCAAACTTACTCGCGCACAGACACAAGGTAATGTTTTTGTACCTTCAGTCATGTACTCTTTTTTTCATTACTTGCAACAGTGTGTTTTTTACCACTTTTTCCCCTTATATTTAACAGTTTAGCTTTTGTTACTATGTGTTTTCATCTGTTAGTTTCTTTGTAAGTTGTGTTTGAAAAGAAATGTCTTAAATGTTTGTCTTGGGGTGAAATTCATATACGGAAGCAAAAATTGGATAGTTGCAAAAAAAAAATGGGTGTAACTCAGAGAAGACTGTGTACATCCATTAGAGAGGCGCAATGCAATCTTCCATCTCTTACTACAAGGAAGGTCAGAAGAGAAAAAAAAAAGAAGCGAAAGAATTTTCATTCATTTTCCTTCTGAATGAACATGGTCATTAGAATTCTGCTAAAGCATTCATTTGCTCTTGCTGCTGTGGATTATGTAACAATTTGTTTTTCATGATGAGGTTGTTAGCATTATGCACAACCTCATTTTAGTTGCCTCTTTTGACATGCCTAACGGGGCAGTAGTCCTGTTCTTCCTTTCAGGACATAATACATTCTCTTAGGAAACAGTCAGCTAGCATAATTGCACATGTCCTAAACCAGGGGTTGGCAACCGGTCAATCACTCATCATCATCATCAGTTGCCATCTCCACAACAAAGGTTGGCTGTAATGGATCTCCAACGTCTTCTGTCTCTTGTCTTGGTGGTGCACTCTGATAGACTCTTTCCTGTCCATCTTTTGATGTTATCTTCCCACTTATAGCGCTGTCTTCCCCTTGCACGTTTGCCTTCAACTCTCCCTTCTGTTATGGTCTTCTGAAAGGTGTTATGCCTTTTTATGTGGCCAAAGTATTTTAGCTGCCGAACTTTGACCTCCCTCATTAGTTCTCTTTTCATACCTAGATTTTCTAGGACCTCCTTATTTGTTTTCATCTCTTTCCATGAGATACGCCACATTCTTCTATATATCCACATTTCAAGAGCCTCAATTCTTTCTTCCAAATGCTTATTCATCGTCCATGTTTCTGCACCATACAGAAATGCAGAATATATATAACACTTTATGATTCTCAGTTTTAATTTGTGAGATAACTGTTTGGATGTCAGTATATGTTTCATGTTGTTGAATGTAGCTTTGGCCATTCCTATTCTCTTCTTGATTTCTGTTTCACATCTGCCATCTTCTGTTATTATATGACCAAGATATACGTAGCTCTTGACTTGTTCCAGGATTTTCCCATTTACGCTTATCTTTAATGTGGGTTTATCGTCTGTTTTGCTAATTATCATAGTTTTTGTTTTCTCAATATTAATGTCGAGTCCATATTCATGACTTATACTGTTCACTTGCTTCACTAGTTCTTGTAACTCCTGTTCGCTTTCAACTAACAACACAGTATCATCTGCATATCTAAGGTTGTTTATTGACCTTCCACTGATGTTCAGTCCTGGTATTCCTTATCTGTTTGAAAATTTTTTCGGTGTATAAATTAAATAGGCAGGGGGACAGCACACAACCTTGTCTGACACCTCTTTTTATGTCTATGTATGGTGAATAATTCCTTCCCGATCTTACTGTGGCAGTTTGCTCCCAATAAAGGTTACTGAGTATTCTTATATCCTTTCCATCAATACCTATGTCTTCGAGGCATTCAATTATTTTCTCATGATGGACTCTGTACCATTAGATCACAGGGGATATTTTATTAGCTCTCTAAGTGAGGAACAGGGAAAAGAGAAAAAAAAAAGACAGAATTTTAAAGCGAAAGGAATTTTAACAGCCCTCTCCGGTTGGCATTTAAAGTGTGCAATCTCCAAGAATAAAAGTGCTTTTTCTACATGGCCACCGAAAATCCATGAGCTAGCTTTTAAAAATTCCCTTTATTTGTGAAATGCATAAGATAAGAAGATCGTCTGGCAGAGATAAATATTATATATAAGCTGCACTTATTCCAATTCCAAATACTCAGAAATCTGAAACAAAAAGACAGGATTTTATCAAGGTAGATGTTTAGAGACTTTAGTGCGTCTAAAATAGAACTCCACAGCTCACGGGTTGCCTGTCATTGCCCTAGACTTTAACCCATAGAGTAGGGAGGGAGGACAAAGGGAATTATGATGAAAAATGGGAGTAGACGAAGCCAGCAGAGCTAAAGAAAATGGCGGAAAACATAAATGTGTTGTGAACAACAGCTGTAGCCCTCTGGATCACACGGGAGAAGAGTATTGATGATGATGGTGATGAAATAATAGGACAAGAACATCATGCCAGTTATAATAGTGCTGCTCATGAGAAATATGTTTGCACAGAGACATGATAACATGGAGAAGTTCTTGAAAAGAGTTATTTATAATACACGCACGTGTTTAAAAAAAAAATGCTTGAATATAATCATGTTAGAATCTAGTGATTAGTTGAAATATGGTTATTGTTATTGTTAATCAGAATCGACCTCACTGCACTCCGGGCAAACCCATAGGTGCTCAGTCTCCCTCAGAAAATGTCGAAGAGTATGAATGCTAATTGTACCTGTAGCACGCTGGTTGTACATACGACGGATGCATCCTCTCTCACATCCATTTCTGCTAGTCCCACATTTGATGCCAAACTCCAACGGCTTCAGCCTTGTTGAATTATCCATTGCAGTGTCATTATCCAGCAGGCGATCATTAAAAGCCCTTAGTATCTCTCCCTTATCTATGTCCAGTGTCCCCACTCTTGCCTTATTGACCACTTTCTCAAGCATGTCATCTCACAAGTTTAAAGTTTTGATGTGCATGTGGTGATCATTATCAGACTTCCATGTTTGGTTAAATTTGTATTAAAAATGGCAGTAATTTAAGTCTGGATTACAGTATGCATCTTTGTTGCTATTTTGATGTTTAGGTTTGAGTCAAGGTTTACGACGAGGGGTGGTGGGCCTAGGAACAGTAATTGCCCCATTATGGGGGTCATCAGCTGCCGATCAGCCATATTTACTACTGGGAGTACTCTTAGGTTTGCAGGGATTATCGTTGGTAAGTAAAGTGAAATTAGAAAGGTAAGCAACTCAACTCAGAATTTATCTTTTATAATGTTAGCTGCCTGTCCGCTAAGCTATAACACCATTAACTCTTTGACTCCGCAATTTTTTTCCACCCTGTGCCGTAATTTTAATTCATGATAGAGTAAAAACAACGCTCAGAGCGTTTTTTTTGCATAGGTGTCAAATCTGACCAACTCTCTGAGCATTGTTCCGGAGTCAAAGAGTTAAAAACATGTAGATAATCCAACAGATTAAAAGAATGAGTGTTAATTTATGTAGTGAAACAATAATCTTTAGTGTTTGAAAGTAAGCAACATTATAAAAGAGAGAAGTAGTGAAAACTAAAAATACATATTAGATGACAAGTTATGTATTTTTCAGTTATTGAAAATCTGCTTAGCTTAGCAGTTGTTTGTATTTGTTCTCTAGCATTGTAAATGTGCAGTTCTGAAATTAAAAGTTAACACTCTTAATTTATATGTTTCAGAACATACTAATGTTGCCATTTTTCAAATTCTGAAATGTTTTACTTTCAGCAAGCTCAAATTCTGGAATGTTCTGTGCAGTTACTGAAATTGTTGTCCTTTCATAGTTAAATCAAATTTTGAAATATATTTGTCAGTTGTTCAGTCTTTTATTAGATGAGTAAAATTAAGATCTTTGATATTCGTTTCTGGGTTTAGTTTAAAAAAAAAAAAAAAGTAATATATAAATTAAAAAACAAAATGGTATTGAATCAGTTTTACAAATGAACATATACAGAAAGAAATTCTTTGATACAAAGCCGTGCATGCAAGACCTGTCTGTTTATTGCAGACAGGTTTTGTCAGCACTTAAATTACATTTATTATGGCAAACTAACACCTGTGGCACTTCATTTTAATGGACCTGACTGTTCAGGTAATTCTGATATCCAGATACCTGCCATCTTCTCTTGCTTTGCTTTGGTGATGACTGGACATGCTTTTCCTTGGAGAATCATCTAATTCATATATATATATATATATATTCTTATGTGCAAGATTTATTATAATATTCATTAATCTCTTGAATATTTATTAAATGATGAGTCAGGCTTTGTGCAATTGATGTATTATCATTTTAACCCCTCTTGTAATTCATGGTATTACAGTTCAGCTGAAAAAAAATAGTTTCAACTTTATAATTTATCTACAGTTTCAGGGTGTTGTTGTAAATATAAAAGTAATCCAGCATCTGTCAGTGTCACCAGCAGCTATTAATGTATCACTAAAATTAAATATTTCCTTTTTGTCCAACCTGTCCTTTTTACACACAACCTGGCCGAACACCATCACCAACCAAGAACTGCTAACTCTGACCCACCAAGAAGACATGCGCACCATCATGGCAGGTAGACGCTGAAATTGGGTTTGCCACATCGTCAGAAGAGACCCTGACGCCATCACCAGAACTGCCATGCTATGGACTCCAGAAAGGAAAGCGACAGCGAGGCTGGCCAAAAGCCACCTGGAGGAGAACTGTAGGGGCAGATATGCAAAGCATGAACCAGAGCTGAGGCACCACACGAAGGATGGGTGCCAACTGAGCAGAGTGGAGACAGTTTATTGCTGTCCTAGAAGACGCCACCAGGTGTGATGGTCACTGATTGCTGTGTCAGTCAGCGGCAAAAGACCAAAGAAGAAGAGAATATTAAATAAGCATGAAGCCATCGCATGTCCTTAGAAATTACATGTTGTTCATTTGATTTAAATAAATCTCATGTATAAAAAAAATTTTACTTTTGTTTTCAGATTCTGTGCACTCTTTCATACAAAAATCTTAAAGTGGATCGAGCACCATCGTTAACATCACATGCATCAAAATTACCATCACCAGAAGCTGTAGCTAGTAGAACTGTGAACAACACCTCAGATTTTCCAGCAAGTACCAGGGTTCACAACAATCACAATCAGCATCCATCCAGGTTTCACCCTGCACACTCAGCTTCATACGGGTCTATTCAGATAAGTTTAGCAGGGTCAAGTTATCGTTCACTTGAACTGTCTACAGAGCAGCCGTCTTTATTTATGCGCCCAGTTGTTTAAAGGGAAGCATCTTTGGTAATAATTTTCAAAGAAAACTACATGACACGTCATTTATTTGCCTATTTTTGATAGTTGATGTACCCAGGATGAAAGTGTTTACAACCTAATCAGGCAAGATTTATTTATGAGAATTCAGATATTCTTGATTGCCTTATAGTGGCTGTTTAAGTTTGTCTACTGTTAATATATATAACTTTAGTGACCTGTCTAGTCCCTATATGCTCTTTGCTCAATGCTCCCATCCCCACACACAACCAAACCACTTCTGACCCCTTCCATTCTTACAGGCCTTAAGCATTGCCGCAGAAATAATAAATAAAACAATAAGCCAATGTCAGCAGGTTGTATTCCTTACCGACACAATGTCAGTTCTGCAAGCCCTCAGCAGTGATAAACTGCCAGAGTTAAAAAGAGCCCTGTGCGAGGGAAATATCAAAAGAAGGGTAGTGCTACAGTGGATACCATCACACTGTGGCATACTAGGAAACGAGAGAGCAGCGCGGGAACAAACCATCACCTTCCAGGAAAAGAAGACCCTTATTAAGGCCATTAGGAAAGTCGACCAACAAAGAGACAACTATCACTATTGTTAAGGGATGTAGGAATTGCCCAAATTCTTTTGTTGTCTAGGATCTATTTGTATTATTGAAGAAGTGAGAATTCATTCTTCTTGCTTTGGTTTATATTGTTGAATATTCTGGCAACCACCCGTCTTGTATACACCTTTCCATATCAACGTCTCAAGTACTGCATGAAGTCAATAACGGTGTAAATTAACCTTGAGAGATTGAATAAACTACTGGGCTTGGACGATTTGGCAACAGTTTAATAACGAGTAAGTACACACTAACAAGGTCACAATTACGAACATGGCATGTATGCTCCCTCTCTGTTTTACAGTCTTTCTAAAATCTGATTCGACTTTCTAAACATGTCACTCAACTTCTCCTGTCCACATATCTTGATAATCTTATTTATTAATCACTATTTCCAGCGGGGTATTTAGCGTCCCATTCAAAAGTTCATTATAATTTTCCCATCAACATTGGGGGAATTTAAGCGTCCCAGTATCTCCATTATCCTCCAATCAAATCCACATCAATCCATAAGCTTCGGGGTATGTCGCTTCCCGGTATAACAATTCTACTAATTATATTCCTATATCTTCGGGGAATGATACCTCCCGGAATAACAACTGTTCAATTATATTTCCAACAACATCGGGGAATTTGAGCATCCCGGTATCTTTAATATTCATACATCATAATTTCCCCTCCATAAACTTCGGGGAATGAGACCTCCCGGTATAACACTGTTCATATAATTCTAGTTCAACGCACTTCTATATCTTGGGAGTTATAGTCCCGTATCGAATTTAATCATAATCCTGGCATTTTCTCATGCCTTTCATTTAAGCCTATAGCTTACCCTTTTATCCTCAGAACTATTTGTTGAATACACAATTATACTGGCTGATACACAAGCCATTTTTTTGACACACATCTTGACGCTCTGACGTCACATCCATCTGTTTCCATCATCCTTAGATACTCATCTCCCCGCGACCGCTTTCATATATTTCTTGCGTTCAGTTGAGGTACAACATGGTGTGACAAAACCTGGAACTTATAATAAGTTGCCCTGATAAAAATCGCACCATGAAGCAGCCTCAACATTACCCCTCACGCTCCCGAGCGTTTACTTCAGGAAACGCGCAAGATCCTGCAGGGTATAACCTTAAGTAATCTTACGTACGGATACACCTTACAGACAAGCAATCTAATGAGAAGTATCAGGAATTTGACATATATACATAAAACTATGAAGAGCAATTATTAAATAACCAAAATTGCAATAAAATTTGAGTCCATATATCCGGACGAAATAGCAAGTCCAGAAGACATAATATGATGTCCAAACAAACTGGAACCATAAACCTGGATGCAAAGTTCCATGTGAAATATATCAGTCCTGGTGAGTTGCAAATCGCGACAACAAGTCAGCTAACCAATTGTCCTCACCGCGTATATGCTTGATTTCAAAAGAAAACTGTTGCAGTAGCAGAAACCATCTGTAGATTCTTGAGTTCTTAAACGCTTTTGGTTTCATTGACGTCAAAGGATGATGATGATCTACTTCAACGTAAAATTTTCGTCCGAGCAAGTAGCGAGAATGTTTTGATATAGTCCAGACGAGAGCAAGGAGCTCTCTTTCTCTCGCCGAATATTTCTTCTCTGCTGCAGACAACTTCCGGCTCACAAAGAAGCAAGGATGGAGTACGTCGTTGACAAGTTGCATCAAACTGCCACCGATTCCCATCTGAGAAGCGTCTGTGCGAATATAGAAGGGTTCATGGATATCTGGCAGAATCAAAATAGGATGATTCGCGAATAGTATTTTAATCTTATCCAATGCTAACTGACAAGTCTTTGACCACAATAATTTAAGAGGAGCACCTTTGCGGGTCAAATCTGAAAGAGGACCAGAGATAGACGAAAAGTCCGGAATAAATTTATGATAATAGTTAATGAGCCCTAACAGACTACGGACCTCTTTCTTATTTTTCGGTATCTGAATGTTCAGGATTTTATTCACCAGACTATCCGAAGGATAAAGCCGATGATTACCGATTTTATGCCCCAGGAAAGATATTTCCTGAAAACCTATCTGTACTTTCGAAGGTCTAACTGTCAAATGATGCTTTCTAAGCTGTTCTAGCAAAGAAATGAAACCTACAATATGTTCTTCCCATGTGTTATGGAATAAACAAATGTCATCTATATATGTGATGATATCGGGTCTATCGCCAACCAAACGGCGCATCATGCGAACAAATGTCGCAGGTGCATTCACCAACCCGAAACACATATAGTTCCATTCCAATAAACCTCTTGGTGTGGAAAATGCTGTCAAATGTCTAGAATTTTCGGACAACGGAATTTGCCAGTATCCTTTTGCCAAATCTAGTTTAGTAAAGAATGTAGCGTTAGCCAGCTGTGGAAGAAGATCTTCCAAAATTGGAATTGGCTCAGCATCTGTGACTGTAACCTGATTTAGTTTTCGAAAATCAATACAGATGCGTAAAGATCCATCTGGTTTCTTCACCAATACCATTGGAGAAGAATATGATGATGAAGAGTGTGAGATGATACCCATTTTCAGCATATCTGAGATTTCTTTATCCACCTTATCTCTGTAGTGAATCGGAATAGGATATGGTCTGATTTTAATCGGAGTAGAATCAGTGATCACAATCTCGTGAGATATTAAGTCAGTATGACCTGGATGTTCTGAAAATACGTCAGAAAAAGAACGTAAAACATCACGGATCTGAGTTTGTTCAGAATGCGAAAGTGATGAAGAAATAGAAACATCCTGCCACGTTTCATGAGCAGAAATAGAAGGTAAAGTAAATTCCAAAGGAATATCAGATGTAGTATCTTCAGACTGAACAACAGCGCATGAGGATCGATGAACCTCATCCAAGACATCCACCAATTCAGCTGGTCTTGGCGTGTATAATTTCAACATATTTAGATGATACGTTTTAATTTTCCCTTTAATCTCAATTGAGTAATCAACATCTGTGATCCTTTTCACTACTTTGTATGGCCCCTGCCATGAAATTAACAACTTATTTTCCTTAATAGGTAAGAGCAGTAAGACTTCATCCCCTGGGATAAATGATCTTAGGGTACGAGATTGGTTATGTAGCAACCTCGATCTTTGAGTTGCCGTTTGAATACTCTGTGATGTGATCTGACATGCATCCACTAACCTTTGTCGTAAATCAACAACGAACTCGTAACTACTGCGAGTTGCGTCATCCTGAGAAGTACCAAGGATTAGATCCTTCAATAGATACAACGGACCTCTCGGATTCGCGCCATACACGAGTTCAAAGGGAGAGAACCCAGTACTCTCCTGAGGGATCTCTCTGTAAGCAAAGAGAACCGATGGGAGAATCTTATCCCATTCCCGAGGGTGTGCATCAGTAACCTTCCCAAGCATTAACTTAAGAGAGCCGTTAAATCTTTCACAAACCCCATTTGCACTTGGTCTATAAGGACTTGTGAATGAATGTTTTATGGAATATAAGCTTTCTATCGCGCTCATAAGTTCCGACTTAAATTGTGTCCCTCTATCTGACAGTATTTCCTCAGGAAAACCTATCCTTGTAAAAATCAAGTTCAAAGCTTCCGCAACTGATATGGTACTAATGTTTTTTAACGGTATGGCCTCAGGCCATCTAGTGCACAAATCGATGCACGTTAAAATATATTGAAAACCTCGATCCGACATTACAGACAATGGACCGATGATGTCTATAGCTAGTTTCTTAAATGCGCGCACAGGCACATCTGTGACTTGCAAGGGTGCAGTCTGGTTCTTACCCCTGCGTGCGACTTTTTGACATGTATGACAAGATCTACAATATCTTTTTACATCTGTGTTGATGCCAGGCCAATAAAAATTTGTAGTAATTCGAAACAAAGTCCGATTACGACCCAAGTGTCCTGACATAGGTACGTCATGACCTGTATTTAAAACTAAAGGTCTAAAACTTTTTGGTACCACAATCTGTTTCTTTACATGATCATCTCCCTTTTTAAAACATCTGATCAAAACCTTGTTGCGAAACTCAAACCAATATGATGAGCTTTTAGTAATCTTAATTTGTTTTGTTTCAGCCAAAGTGAATAATTTCTTTAAAGATTCATCCTCATTTTGTTTTTGTGTAAAGATAATCGGAGAAATGTTTTGAGCATTTCTCAGTGGCGTCTCCTCCATGACAGATGGAGATGTATCGGTCAAAATGCTTGCTTCATGCTGAGCTCTTGTAGTGACCGCATTCGCCATCAATGGGTGTTTGCTGACCCACTCTGCAATTTCCTCAGGTGAACAGTCTTTTACACCTGGAATGTTACCTAGTATCACGTCACTTACAGGGTTCTCCAAACCACACACGAGTACAGTCCCTGAATAAAAAGGTGTGTCGATCTCCGCCTTTGCCATGGTAAACCATTCAATGTTACCTCCAAAAGTAATGCATTTCAGTGACTTTCCTGTAAATGATGATTTATCCAGCAACGATTTCCGTATCCCGACAATCGTACATCCCGTGTCACGAAGAATGGTGGCTGGTCTGTCACCTATAAAACCTTTGTGTAATGTAAGGCGACCAATAAAATCGCAGACAGACATCGCTGGTAAAATATGCCCACACAAAAGTCTAGTTTTAGCACCTGGCTCATAAAGTGTATTACACTCAGTGCAATTGTTATCTTTACTTGAGCGTACAATGCATGCATTAGCCTGTTCAACATGACTATCGTGACCACAAAGTTGGGTACAGACGTTAGCATGGTCTGCTTTCCCTTTTGCCAGTTTACAATCATTTTTGTGATCAGGTTTGTGATTGCATTGTTTACCGTGCTTATTGTTTACTTCATTTAAATGACACCTACCATTTCCATTGGATCGTCACTTGAAGTTCTTCTATCAAATCTGTGATGTAAATCATCACTGCTATTACCGTAGTGTTGTCCACGACCTCGGTTAGAGTAATTAGCATATCTATACCCACCGAAGTGAGATGGTGACTGATGACGAGGAAAATTGTACCGTCCTCGAAAGGAAGATCGATAATCACTCCTATATCTGCCCTCTGTACTCCTTGGGCGAGAACGGTGGTCACCTACTCCTCCGTCGTGGTACGAAACACATACAGGTAATGCATTATCAAAGGAAACCTTACGCATTTCCTTGTTTGGATGTGCAGACATGTAGTTTCTACCCAATTCTTGACATTCATTGATAGATTTTGGCTTTCTCTCCTGCAAAAAACTAACAAAATCTGCGCCACAGGTAGATAAAACTTTATCCCTGAGCATTAGGTCAAATAATTCATCAAAAGATTTATTGATACCCGATAAATTTATCCAGCGAACCAAGTACAATTTAATAGAAGAGATGAACTCTCCAAAATCTGCATTCTTGGACGGAATTGCAGAATGAAATCTGGATCGAAAACCCTCCTCAGTGAGCTGAAATTTTGCCATCAATGTATTGGCAACAATATCAAAATCAGATCTACTTGTTTCATCAATTGACATGAAACAACGCATTGCTTCCCCTGTGAGGTAGTCTGAAAAGATAATAGGCCACCTATCTTTTGGGATCTTCAAATCCATAGCCCTCATTTTAAATCTCATAATAAACGAGTCCATGCAGTCCCATTTATCATCAAAATTTGGTAATTTAATTTTTGGATAATTAAAATTATTACCCTGAGAACCTTGTGGATTAGCACCAGTATGCTGTGCATTAATCTTTGCAATCTCAATCTCTTTTTCTTTATTAGCCTGTAATTTCAATGACTGAAGTTCTATAGCATTTTTGTGTGCTTGATCCAGCTGAAGTAGTTCCATTCTACGGAGTTCCATTTTCTCCCGTTCTAGTACTCTGGATGCTTCTTGTTCTTTTCTAGCTGCCTCTAGTTGAACTTATTTCTTCTCTTCCAATTCCTTTACTTGATCAAGCTCCTGCTTCTTTAAATCTCTTTGCTCTTTCCGTTCCATACGTTCCAAATAATCATGATAATATTTGTCAGCATATGATTCCAACTCAAGTCCAGATTTGCCTAAACGCAAACCCATCTCAATAAATTCTGATAATGATGACATTGTGTGTTCTAATTTGTATCACCAAGTGTCAAAACCCCTCTTAATCTCAATTAATTAATTACAATAAATTATGGCATTGACTGAATTTATACCTTATGAAGGAATGAACATACCAAGAATGAGAGACGAGCACATTGAAAAAGAGTGGCACAGGTCAATGATGATGATAATAAAGTAACATGTCGAATTACAGCACGTTACTCGACAAATATAACTGGAATAAAAGAAACAAATACATGTTGACAAGCAACTACAAATTTGAATAATTACTTGTAAAATAAACAAGACAGAGAATCACGAACAAAAACAGCAAATCGTCAAATTTCACAATGAGACAAGAGTGATAGAAAAAACAGCTGTGCAGACACGTGACCCAATTACGTAAATTAATGAATGAAAATATATAACGTAGACTTGACGGAACAATCTAAACAAATAATGATGTCTGTTATGCAGTCAAAGACTAAAATTCCACTGCTATTTTCTTTGACTGGACAACCAACAAACAATAACCTAACAAGACATCGTCATTTGCAAAATTTCCGAAGAAAATTTACAAATAGCGAGCATTTACTTTATACAAATAGACATGCAGATGAAATAACGAGTAGAACTAGATGTTAACTAGCAAACGTCTCCGAAATGGTCAAATACTGTCATGCATTAGACAATTCATAAATCTACTTATCTTTTTTTGTATCTCAGAACCTCTGTAGATACGGAATCAGTGTGTTTGTGCCACACCTCGACTTCAGGAATTCATAAATGGACGAAACTATCTCTTGATTCCCATTTCTGCGAACGTTCGTTTGCAAGTTTTCCGGCTTTGATGACGTCATTGAGTAAAATTTGCCAGATTGTCTTTTATCGTTCAACATCGAAATTTGCGTGCTTTGCCAGTATTTAAAATCTTGAATGTAGAGTTGTAAAGGTCGAACCGAATTAATTTGATGTCGCAGTGTTGAATCTTGACAGTCCTCAAGGTCAGGTCAACGATTTTTGATACCTCTACAAGGAGCAGCCGTTACATGTCATCCTCCATTGTGAAATTCAGTGTCTGTATAGTTTTTATCAACACTTTATACTCGTATAGTTTTTTCAAATGACAAAAGTCCTGCATAAAAGTTCAGTGCAGTAGTCCAGCTTCAGTTGATTTCAGATTCGTAATATGAAGAAAATTCGTTTCTTGATGTCCCAAGTACCAACCTGCCAGTTATCATACAGGCTTCCAGCTATTTGACAGGACGTAACCTGTTATTTCAATTATCGGACGACAGCTCCCAGTAATTTGACAGGACTGAGCCCCCAGTTATTCCTCACCTGTTAAGGGATGTAGGAATTGCCCGAATTCTTTTGTTGTCTAGGATCTATTTGTATTATTGAAGAAGTGAGAATTCATTCTTCTTGCTTTGGTTTATATTGTTGAATATTCTGGCAACCACCCGTCTTGTATACACCTTTCCATATTAACGTCTCAAGTACTGCATGAAGTCAATAATGGTGTAAATTAACCTTGAGAGATTGAATAAACTACTGGGCTTGGACGATTTGGCAACAGTTTAATAATGAGTAAGTACACACTAACAAGGTCACAATTACGAACATGGCATGTATGCTCCCTCTCTGTTTTACAGTCTTTCTAAAATTTGATTCGACTTTCTAAACATGTCACTCAACTTCTCCTGTCCACATATCTTGATAATCTTATTTATTAATCACTATTTCCAGCGGGGTATTTAGCGTCCCATTCAAAAGTTCATTATAATTTTCCCATCAACATTGGGGGAATTTAAGCGTCCCAGTATCTCCATTATCCTCCAATCAAATCCACATCAATCCATAAGCTTCGGGGTATGTCGCTTCCTGGTATAACAATTCTACCAATTATATTCCTATATCTTCGGGGAATGATACCTCCTGGAATAACAACTGTTCAATTATATTTCCAACAACATCGGGGAATTTGAGCATCCCGGTATCTTTAATATTCATACATCATAATTTCCCCTCCATAAACTTCGGGGAATGAGACCTCCCGGTATAACACTGTTCATATAATTCTAGTTCAACGTACTTCTATATCTTGGGAGTTATAGTCCCGTATCGAATTTAATCATAATCCTGGCATTTTCTCATGCCTTTCATTTAAGCCTATAGCTTACCCTTTTATCCTCAGAACTATTTGTTGAATACACAATTATACTGGCTGATACACAAGCCATTTTTTTGACACACATCTTGACGCTCTGACGTCACATCCATCTGTTTCCATCATCCTTAGATACTCATCTCCCCGCGACCGCTTTCATATATTTCTTGCGTTCAGTTGAGGTACAACATGGTGTAACAAAACCTGGAACTAATAATAAGTTGCCCTGATAAAAATCGCACCATGAAGCAGCCTCAACAACTATCTTGATCGAGCAAAACAGGTGATCTTGTTCCGTATTAGAACAGGACATAACAGACTGAACAGTCACTTATACAGACTGAGATTGGTTCCATCACCAACTGTGCACGTGTGGACAGGCAGAACAGACAGCCGAACATATCCTGCAAGACTGCCACATGCTTAGTCAATTGCGGACTGAACATTGGGCCACAGAGATGCACATCCACACGAAGTTGTTTGGAAGTCTTGAAGAACTTTCAACCACAGTAATATACATCCAGAGAACTTCTTGTGTAGACATTACAAAACAACAGCGAACTAGAAGAAGATCCCCTTCCATTAATTTCCAACTACTGCCACCATGTCCTCTTTGTCTAGCCCTTCTGTCTTACATTAATAAATTAAAAAAACAAAAACAAAAAAACACAGAGAGTGTGTTGTAAAACTCAACAAAAAAAGAACAAAAAAAAGAAGAAGAAGAAAATTCAACTATTTGATCTCATATTTTATTTTTACTTGCACCAACCATGTCTTATCTAACGATTATAGCACCCTTGTGCATCCTGTATCAAAACATTACAGCTTTATAACATTTCTGAGTTGAAATGTGCTGTACGCCTCACCTGTATATTATATGTATGTGTTAGAGGACATTAAAATGAAAAATAATTATTAATGGTCAAACACAGTGACTATATGTTATTGTTAGTGCCTATAGGTGTTCTTTGTTTGTTCATTTTACTTTAATAAGATAAAGTGGCAGATAAAGTTAGTTTTGTTGTATATTTCACAACATGCACCACTTTATTTATTTTATCATTATAGTTCGTATCTTTTGTAGGGGGGAGCGGCGAGCATTTAAAGTTAAACAAAAATGAACTTTGGGATTAGTGTATTTTCTGATAATTTATAATCTCCTGAATCTAAATATGCCAAAATCAAATGTCAGAACACATTCTAAGTAGGTGTATTTTGACAGCAGAAATGATATTTTCTTTAGAAATTGTGCTTTTCCTATGAAGAAAACCGTGAATTTATGAGAACCTTGATGTGCATAGCTATAATCGTTGTAAGTTAACCTTTGACATTTGTATTGAAATCCTGTCATTATTTATGAAAATAACATTTTACTGTAGCTCCACCTCTTAAATGTTACAGTGACAGACTTTTTCATATTTATTAAAATTAATCTACTCTTTTATTAAAAACAATAATGATGAACATGTTAAAAGCAAGTGAACAAGAGAAAGCCAGTAGTAGAAACAGGAAGGAGGCATCAAGAAATAAGTGATAGTAATCTCTTGATGTGTGCCAACAAAGCAAGCAACAGATACTATTGCAGCAAACCAATGAGACTCAAGTTATAGAAAACAATAGGCAGACTGACTTACAATGTTTGTTAGTAAGGATGTAAACATGAGTACGCTGGAGCATTGTTAATGAGGCAGTGTGATAACTTACGGAGGCATTATCACAGTGTTAAAACAAGTGTTGAGGAGTGAGATAACAGCTAGTATCTGGTTAGTCAGATTGTCTTAAGTAGTCGTGGAGCATGTTGTTCCGTTCTAATTTTCCTAATTTGGTTTAGGATCTAGATGTTTTGCCTGTCAACTGTTTTTCATCTCTTAGAAACAAAAATTATTTCAGTTGAATATTTTTAATTACATCAGCACCAAGCTCTGTCATTCTGACTGTAATCAAAATTACATTACTGTGCTGAGGTGAACACATCACAGTTTACTGTTTTGTTTTAGGGTATTTGACAGTCATATCAGACTGCAAGCTTACTTGACTTAAATATTTTTTCTCTGATCATTTTACTTTTAGTGTCTATTGCACAGAGTTCATTGCCATATTGTGACTTGTTTAATATACATTTCAGCACTAATTATTTGTCTCTATGGGTTAGTGTAAATGACTTTAACCAACTTTAACTTTTAAACTCATCATTCTTTAAAACAAAAAAAGGCTGAATAATTTTAGAAAATAATTGTAATATTTATATTTATATGTTTTCTTTTTTAATTTGTTTATATCTTGATAATTTTTTTGTATTATTCACTATCATCAAGAACCTCCAATATTTTAAATTTTAAGATATTCTAGAACAGATAACAATAAATGCAGGATGCGCCTCAATGAGGCAAAACTTTGGATAAAAGAATTTATTGTATAACATTGTAGTATAATTTTTTTCATTCTCTTATGTTGTCTAACTGTAACTTTCATTTTCTTGTTCATCTCTTTGTGCCAGACTTCTGTTCCAGCAAGGAGATCTCAAATCCTCCATTTCTGATTTCATCTTCACTTGTATTGTTTGTTTGAATGACTAATAAATATTACATGAATTAGACCAAAAAATGCACATTCAGGGAAAATAATTTCTTATTTTCATTCCTTTATTTGTCACATTCCACCTGATTGATACATGAGTTCTCTGTTCCTTTTACATGTGTCCATTAAACATCACAATCAAATTATCAGCACATCACATTAATGCAGTTGGGTGTGGCTCAGTTTTCTTTTAGCTTCCAGAATACTTTTATTTGGCCATGTCCACCACATGGAAGATGGTTGCAACCCCAAAGATATTTTCTTCGAACAACTGACAGATTGTAAAAGAACAGTCTGGCAACCGCAGCTGAGGTTCAGAGATGAGTGCAGGAGAGACATGAAGGCACTGGACATAAATCTAGCAGCCTGGGAGGATGAAGCTGCTGAAATCACTAAGTGGCGATGCTCCCTATGGCATAGCCTCAGATTTGGGTGTAAAGAAGCTCTCACAAAAGAACACGTCAAAAAGAACACCAGGCAAAAAAACAGCTGAGGGCTATCACCTCAGGGGTGCATGGTCAGTTATGGCTGTAGGGGGCTATTATTACTACTACCTATATTTGGGTTGATTTAAAATCTGCTGACTTTTACTATCCATTGAAGGGTGGGTGTTGAACCCACTAAAGCTTTATGATGATAAAAAAAGCAATCACAACCTTAACTATCTTCCTTATTTCTGCATCCCTTTTTGGATGGTGAGGTAGTTCAGGGCTGCAAGAACCATGTAAATTATATGTTTAGCATTAATTCATTGAATATTAAATCTGCTACTAGTGTTTGATGGCCTGCACTGTTGAAGAACCATTTCACTTAACTGCACCAGTGTCTTTTTTTCTTTTTAGCGAACTTTATAAAATAAGTGAAATATTAAGTAAATTAGAAGTAATAATTAGAACCACTATTTGCACAAGTCTGGAAAACAGGGACAACACCAAAGGAGTGGAACAAAGGAATAATTGTCAAATTGCCCAATAAGGGAGATCTTGCAGACTGCAATAATTGGAGAGGAATCACTCTTCTCTCAGTTCCCAGCAAAATACTAGGCAGGATAATTATACAGAGAATTTCAAAAGCAGGTGACCACAAACTGAGGAAAGAACAAGCAGGATTTAGAAAGAACAGAAGATGTGTAGATCATATATTCACTCTCAGGAACATTATAGAGCAGTGCTCAGAATGGCAAAGACAGCTATACATTATTTTAGTTGATTTTGAAAAGGCTTTTGACAGTATACATAGGGACAGTTTATGGAAAATACTGAGGGCTTATGGAATTCCAAAATGCACAGTGTCAGTCATAAAAAGCCTCTATGCCAACTTTACGTGTAGCGTTGGGCAGAGCAACCTAACCTTTGAGGTGAAGACAGGAGTATGACAGGGATGCCCCTTATCAACCACTCTATTTTTAACAGTCATAGATGATGCGCCAGACAACAGAGAGGAATAAGATGGACTACATTTTCTACATTGGAAGATCTGGAATATGTAGATGACATTGCACTACTAGCACATTCACATCAACACATCCAGGAAAAAAACGGATAGACTTAATAAGTATAGCCAGCAGGTGGGCTTGAACATCAATCTAAAGAAGACAGAGGTCATGACGCTCAATGTGAGCAACCCTGAGCCCATATCAGTAAGGAATCAGCAACTGGAACAAACAGACACCTTCACATACCTAGGATGCATAGTAACACCAGACGGCGGAGCAAGCAAAGACATCAACAACAGAATGAACAAAGCAAGAACAGCCTTTTTTAGTCTAAACAACATCTGGAAGTCCTCTCAGTACAGCACAAGCACAAAATTAAGATTATATCAGAGCTGTGTGCTTTCTGTGCTTCTCTATGGTGCAGAATGCTAGAGAGTTACAGAGAAGGAAATGTCGAAATTGTCCTCTTTTCACACAACATGCCTAAGAAAAATTCTCTGAATCTTTTGGCCGAATACCATCACCAACCAAGATCTGCTTACTCTGAGCCATCAAGAGGACATGCACACCATCATAGCTGGGAGACGCTGGAGCTGGGTTGGCCATGTCCTCAGAAGAGACCCCGATGCTATCACAAGAACAGCTATGCTATGGACCCCTGAAGGAAAACGAAAGAGAGGCCGACCAAAAACAACTTGGCGGAGGACTGTGGAGGCTGAGATGCAAAGAATGAACCAGAGTTGGGGCACTGTACGAAGGATGGCCACCGACCGAGCAAAGTGGAATCAATTTGGTGTTGCCCTACAAGACGCCACCAGGCGTGATGGCCACTGACTGCTTTGACGGTCGGCGGCTAAGGATCAAAGAAGTAATAAAAATTAGAATGCAAATACTTATTAGATCTGTATTTATTCTGATTATTACAAGCCAGGTAGTATCGTTCAGATTGTATGTTTTGTAACAATTAGTCCCATTTAACCAAAGCATGCAAGGGACTTATCCTTATTACTGCATTTAGTACCTTTTCAGGTTTTGTTTTGTTTGGATTTATTTGATCTAGTTTGATGTCTCTCTTTTCTGGTTTCCCTGTACCAAGGGAACTATAAAATTCCGTTATTAGCAAAGGCAGACACTGCACACCAAGGGAATCCAGAGTTTGAGAATAACTCCCTGTTAACAAGAAATATAAACATTCCTGTATTATTCAACTAGTGTCAATGATTATATTTTGCATTGCAAAAAGGAAGTCAGTGTGTCTGCATCATGGATCTCGTGCAATCTGTGAATGATTTTCTTCATGAAGAAAGATCGTTCACAACCACCATTTCTGTTGGGGAAGGACAGTAGTCGTGGAATAAACACATTTAGATTTGGGAAGCGGACGCCAGCAGTACTTTTTCCTCTGGTTAATAATTTCTAGCCAGTAGCTACTGAAGATATTTTTTTGGGTCATTATCTGACAGTATATACTCACACCTATCAGAGAGCAATCAAAAATGATAAAATCCATCCTTCAGAGCTTTAAGATATTGAGCAAAGGTATCTACTAACTGCAGATGTATGGTTTAACCCTTTACAGTCCATAGCCCTGCTAATATTTCAACACCCCCCCCCCCCCCCCCAACGACCAAGCAAAGGGACGTAACTCTTTTTCTTAAATATTTCTTATATTTACAAAATTATTTATACACTAATATTAGTTCAAATAACACAAAAACACATTTATTTGTACAGTAAAATGGACATACTTCAATACCTGTATATTTTAATATCACATTTAAATGTTTTTCACAGTTTAAAAAAAATTTAAAAACCAAAAAATTACTTTATCTTTATAATAGTCTTGCGCTGGAAAGCTTATACATTATTAAAAGTTTTTCTTGAAACTTTGAATATCAAACAAATTACACTAATGCTGAGAACACAATTTACAACCATAAACTGTCTCTAGAACTCTACAAGTGTCCGTTTTTCTTTAATTCTTACAGCATTGAACAGGTTTTTTTTTTCTGCTCACGAGTTTGACGGTTCATGCTTATTGGATATTGGTTTTAATTACGCTCACACTGAAATAACGTTGGCCTAATCAACCCTTTTCAGCTCTGTTGGTTTATTCATAAGTTCATCGTCTGGTATAAATAAGAAGAAACAAATAATTTGCTGCTGCTTTTCAGACAAATGTTTAGGCCCTGGGAGCTCATAAATCTGGAATAATTCCATACAAGTAAATGTGCCTCTGTATGTTCATTGTCTATAATTTTACTAGTTCCTACATCAATTTTTCTACTTTCACTATCGTCGATAACTGGGTCATAGTCCACATCGAAGTAGGATTAATCATTTTCACTATCGGAATAACACAGAAACGTAGATCTAATCCTTCAAAGTTCATTGAAAATCTCTTCCATGGCTTGAAAAACCATTTTTACACAGTGTAATTTTTAAAAACTCACAAAAAATCAACCACTCGGCTTAAAAAAATGTAATCGTTATCAAAATAAACTTTGAAACGGCCTCTATCCGCCGGAAACATGCAAAATCTCGTACGCGCAGTACTTCCGATGTCGCTTAGCAACGAAATAAGCAACCGGTTGCCGGGCGCTTATGGGCGAATCGGACTGTACGATAAAAGATAAAATACGGGCGCTTTTGGGCAAATTGGACTGTAAAGGGTTAATCACATAAAAGGGGACATATGCCTGATTTAGCCTAAATAGCTATGGATATGTTGGTCAATCTCCAGATTTATAACTCTTTCAATTCGTTTTTTTTTCCTGTGTCAGTATTTATTTTTTAACTAGTGTTCAGGAGTTAAGATTTGCATTAGCTGTTACTTTTGTGAGATTTGTAGCCACATATTATTGATAGACATTTGAGCAAAATCTGGCATGTATCCCCATATGCCTGATTCAACTAGTTATGACTCTATACAAAGGAATCAGATAGTCAGTGAAATGTCGCATCCGTTCACTGGATAAATCAGTTGTAAACAGTATACCAAAATGTCCGGGATAAATTTTAAAAATGTTGGTACAAAACGTATACAGTAATAATTAAGTGGATGCTTTTAGCCAAAATTTTGAGCTATAAAAAACCATACAAATGATTATACAGCCATACACACATGAACATATTAAAAAACTGTACAGAATATGGCAAAACCGTACAGGTTGACAGGTATAAATAAATAACTTTGCTAGATTTCTACTTATGGATTTGTATTATGAGCACATATGAATTTGTGTCTATATAAAGCTGTAATTTCAACCATTGGTACATATACTACTAGTGGTACTCTGAGTGTACTTAAAAGTTAGTTTTTTTAAAAATATTGTATTTAAGTAAATTGTGCACAAGTTTACAAATATTTTAAAAATGATTGAAATGAATAGTACTATTCATAAGTTATAAACACAAAGATTTCACAGAAAGCATATGAAATATATGAATTGTAATGTATACAAAATGGTCAGCGTTTATACAGCTCAAAATAGACGGGATTCTTGCCTTCACTACCATTTAAACTAAAATCAACAAACTGAAATTTAAAAAAAAACCGATAGGTTTTCCATTAAGACAAATGATCACATTTATTTTGTTTAACAGCAGCTTTGGATGTCTAATTTTTGCTTTAGCGAAGGAAAAATAGAGACAATTGTTATAGAAATTCATTCACTCAAGATTTATTATTATTTTTTTTGTTACGGCAGCTCTTGACATTTATTTTTAGCTTTAGTGAGGGAAAAATAAGTTGATAAAACTATTACCGAAGTGAATTCACTCCGATCTTTAAAACAGCAGCATGTCGTATGTTCGCGGTAGCATAGTGGTTAGTGCACTGGCTTCCTAGCGCAGTGGTCTATGGTTCGATCCCCAGATGAGGCGGGAATTTTTTAGGCCACAAACGGCTCCTGGGTCGACCCAGCCCCAAATGGGTACCAGAGCAACTTCTGGGAAGGTTAAGGCGGCCGGCGTGATGCCGACCACATCACCCCTAGTGTGCCGACGGTCAAGATAATATGGGCCTAACACCATATTCCCAATATGCCTCAATGGGCGTGTAACGGGCTCCTTTACCTTTACTCCTTTATGTCGTATGTTACTTTTATCACTGAATTTCTGTTGGTGCATTATTATACCATGTTGTTTAACATTTGCATTCAAATCTGCAAAATAGCAATTCTGTTATTTATTTTAATCGTCATTTATTATTTCCTATTGTGTTTTCTTGTTGATTTACATTTTATTCAGTAATTTTTTCTATTAATTTTCATTTATGCATATAATATTGAATAGTGTTTTACATTTGCCATAATTTCCATGTCAGACATTTTAGAAAGGTGGATAAACTTTATCTGCTTGTAATGGTGCTCAGTTTCAGTATATAATAAAGACTGCCACAACTAAATCCATTAGTATAGACTTGCATGAAGCACTGTGTCCTTGTCTGACAGTTTGGGAAAGTCAGATCATGTTTAATTGGACAATTGCACAGCTATTTAGCTTTCTTAACATCCACTATTACGTACATTTGCTTTTTTAAAAGTATAATTTAATTGTAATTAACTGGTTAACTGGCTTGTTTTACATCATAGAATCATTTTATAATAACACTTTCATTGAGTCTGCTGTCTCAAACTGTTAACTTTGAAATGGGTGTGCCTGGCTGGTATCTTTGAAACTGATGTCTCAGACTGTTAACTTTGAAATGGGTGTACCAAACTAGTATCTTTGAAACCAGTGTGCCAGACTGATATCTGAACAAACTGGTGAATGTCAATTTCTGAGAAATATTAAACTTTTGTCACATTGTTTTCTCATGGTTTTTTTTGTCATAAATTGGTAATTGATAGATTGATATCTTTGAAACTGGCCTACCATGAATGTTAAGTTCTGAGAAATTTTAAACTTTGTTAATTTTTATCCACATAGTTTTTGTCATAAATGCCAAACTGATATCTTTGAAACTGATATGCTGTGAATATCAAGTTCTGAGAAAGGTTAAGCTTTGGTTAAATTTGTTTTCTTATGGTTTTTTCATAAATGGCAAACTGATACCTTTGAAAGTGGTGTTCAGTCTGATATGTTTCAAATCAGTGTGCCAAACTGTTATCTTTGAAACAGATGTGCTGTAAGTAAATGTCAGTATATAAGAAATTTTAAACTTTTGTTACATTTTTTTCTTTTTGGTTTTTGTCATAAATGCCAAACTGATACCTTAGAAAGCGGTGTGCCAGATTGATATCTTTGAAACTGGTGTGCCAGATTGATATCTTTGAAACCGGTGTGCCAGATTGATATCTTTGAAACCAGTGTACCAGATTGATATCTTTGAAACCGGAGTGCCAGTTTGATATCTTTGAAACTGGTGTGCCAGATTGATATCTTTGAAACCGGAGTGCCAGATTGATATCTTTGAAACCGGTGTGCCAGATTGATATCTTTGAAACCAGTGTGCCAGATTGATATCTTTGAAAATGGTGTGCCAGATTGATATCTTTGAAACCGGTGTGCCAGATTGATATCTTTGAAACCGGTATGCCTGATTGATATTTTTGAAACCTGTGTGACAGACTGATATCTTTGAAACTGATGTGCCCTGAAAGTCAAGTTCTGAGAAATTTAAAACTTTTGTTACATTTTTTTCCTCATGGTTTTTGTCATAAAACACACTTTCTGAAAATTTATCATATGCATTACACCATTTTAGAGAATTTGACGCTTTTAACCTCTTGAGAAGTTGTATTTTTTAACAGCCCTTGTATTTCCTTCATATTCTTGATTCATTTCCAACCAGAACAAACATGATTTCCTGGTCTCTTATCAGATATACTATAAAGGTTTTGATGTTTTGACATTTATACGTATATATTTTATATCTTAGTTTGTGTTGGGTAATCTCTATATTGTTACATAGCTCTGAAAGCTGGAGCACATTAACCACAGTTTAGTATAATGCAGTAAATAAATATTAGACAAACATAAAGGCATGTTTTCAGGCACTCGTAAGAAATAAAGAAGTAGAACACTAGACAACAGAAAAACAACAGACGTGAGTGGCTTACCCAGGACTCGAACCCAGGACCTTCTTGTATGACAACCCCGCCTAGCACTGCAAGCAAATCATACTATCCTCCCTGCCATCTAGGCATCACCAAAAAATGATGCTTCGATGATGGGTCATTAGTGCGACCCGCAAGACATAACACCGGACATTTACCATGGGCAGTCCAGCCTATTAATGACGCAATCACTTCTGTTGTTCCTCTATTATACAGTATAGGTCAGACTACACAAGACCAAGACCTTAATACTGTGTCTAGTAAATGATAGAAGACTAAGAACAGAAAGTACAGGACAGAGGGTAGGTTTTTGGTATTGTATAAACATTTATAATAGTATGGTTGTTCGTCCATCACGGGTGATGAAGACCACTCTGTTCATCCAATTATTTAAGAATATGTTAGGTTAGTCTATGGGAATGGATGAATGGATGAAAGAGTGACTTGCGCGGTGATTTGGATTAAAGTGAGGAAGAGTTGCGCAATTCGTCGACCTCACTCTCTCGCCTGGGTCCATCTCAATCCAGTGGCAAGACAAGTCAAGACGACTGGAGATGAAGTCAGGTGCAGTGGATGACCAGGGCTTTCTACGTGCCTCGCCGTGCTCCTTACGCTCCACAGCGCGTTGCTGGTAATCGCCGTCATGCCCGTTGAACCAACAGGTGGTTTCTTCCGCGCAGTCTATCGAATCCAGTCTTCGCATGCATGGGTAGGCAGACCCTAACTCACCGAAGGTTTATAACCATTCGGCTACCCTCACCTAGTTTAGCCGGCCTGTCAAAGCCGTTGTCCGAGGGTGGCCGCTGTCGCATGCTGACAGCTACGAGGAGCCACAGGTGAGAGCTAGATGCCAGGTTTGGACCAATTATAATAGTATAATGCAGTGCAGTAAAACCATGTTAGTGGATTTGACTATGCAGGAATGGCTGAAGTTTTAAACAAAATGGAAATAAGAAACATAGTGTATTAAAATTTACTGACTTGCTAGGCTTTATGCGTTATCTATAACCAGGCTAAAGTGATCTGTCATGCTGTTTACAGGTTAATATGTTCACCCTTAAAATTGATCTTAAGGAGTTTCCTACTTGTACAAGGGCTTATGTAAAATACATAATAATCTTCTTTAACAGGGCTGTTACTTAAAAATAAACAAAAGTTTCACTGCCTGATGGAAAAGAAGAAAAAAATGCTATTCTAGCTGCAGATAACCAGTGTAAGAAGAGATATGCATGTTCTTTCTCTATGACACTTATGAACAATTTTCCATTTTCACAAAATATACATTTTCTTAACCACTGCTGTTCTCATACCTCCTGGGCACAAATAAGACAGCAATTAGCTGCTATAGTGATAGTCTTATTTTTTTTAAAAAGAAACACAAAAAGTAAATGAAAAACTTATAGATTTTAAATTATTCGTTTGTTACGAATGGCTAAAGTTTCTTAACAGTTTGCGAAATGTTAAATCCTACCCAAGTCTGAATGTTTTTATAATTGTGTAATTCAGGAAAATTCTTATCTTGTTGAATGCATTTTAATCCCAAGGAGCAGGCTCATCATGATTTAAAAAAAAGGTAAATTGGAGTTGCTTGTTTTCATAT
Source organism: Oreohelix idahoensis (assembly GCA_024509875.1). Classification (NCBI taxonomy): domain Eukaryota; kingdom Metazoa; phylum Mollusca; class Gastropoda; order Stylommatophora; family Oreohelicidae; genus Oreohelix; species Oreohelix idahoensis. The sequence goes on from JAMPIV010004639.1 coordinate 353,053, forward strand.
TTTGTTTTTAACTTTAAATAAATTCTTTAACTCACGTTAATGTTTGCCAGTTCTCACTGTGCCATGACTGATACAGACCAAGTAAATTCTTTAACTCACGTTAATGTTTGCCAGTTCTCACTGTGCCATGACTGATACAGACCCAGTAAATTCTTTAACTCACGTTAATGTTTGCCAGTTCTCACTGTGCCATGACTGATACAGACCAAATAAATTCTTTAACTCACGTTAATGTTTGCCAGTTCTCACTGTGCCATGACTGATACAGACCCAGTAAATTCTTTAACTCACGTTAAATGTTTGCCAGTTCTCACTGTGCCATGACTGATACAGACCAAATAAATTCTTTAACTCACGTTAATGTTTGCCGGTTCTCACTGTGCCATGACTGATACAGACCAAGTAAATTCTTTAACTCACGTTAAATGTTTGCCAGTTCTCACTGTGCCATGACTGATACAGACCAAGTAAATTCTTTAACTCACGTTAATGTTTGCCAGTTCTCACTGTGCCATGACTGATACAGACCAAGTAAATTCTTTAACTCACGTTAATGTTTGCCAGTTCTCACTGTGCCATGACTGATACAGACCCAGTAAATTCTTTAACTCACGTTAAATGTTTGCCAGTTCTCACTGTGCCATGACTGATACAGACCAAATAAATTCTTTAACTCACGTTAATGTTTGCCAGTTCTCACTGTGCCATGACTGATACAGACCCAGTAAATTCTTTAACTCACGTTAAATGTTTGCCAGTTCTCACTGTGCCATGACTGATACAGACCAAATAAATTCTTTAACTCACGTTAATGTTTGCCAGTTCTCACTGTGCCATGACTGATACAGACCAAGTAAATTCTTTAACTCACGTTAAATGTTTGCCAGTTCTCACTGTGCCATGACTGATACAGACCAAGTAAATTCTTTAACTCACGTTAATGTTTGCCAGTTCTCACTGTGCCATGACTGATACAGACCAAGTAAATTCTTTAACTCACGTTAAATGTTTGCCAGTTCTCACTGTGCCATGACTGATACAGACCAAGTAAATTCTTTAACTCACATTAATGTTTGCCAGTTCTCACTGTGCCATGACTGATACAGACCAAGTAAATTCTTTAACTCACGTTAAATGTTTGCCAGTTCTCACTGTGCCATGACTGATACAGACCAAGTAAATTCTTTAACTCACGTTAAATGTTTGCCAGTTCTCACTGTGCTGTGACTGATACAGACCAAGTAAATTCTTTAACTCATGTTAATGTTTGCCAGTTCTCACTGTGCCATGACTGATACAGACCAAGTAAATTCTTTAACTCATGTTAATTTTTGCCATTTCTCACTGTGCCATGACTGATACAGACCAAGTAAATTCTTTAACTCATGTTAATGTTTGCCAGTTCTCACTGTGCTGTGACTGATACAGACCCAGTAAATTCTTTAACTCACGTTAAATGTTTGCCAGTTCTCACTGTGCTGTGACTGATACAGACCCAGTAAATTCTTTAACTCACGTTAAATGTTTGCCAGTTCTCACTGTGCCATGACTGATACAGACCAAGTAAATTCTTTAACTCACGTTAATGTTTGCCAGTTCTCACTGTGCCATGACTGATACAGACCAAGTAAATTCTTTAACTCATGTTAATGTTTGCCAGTTCTCACTGTGCTGTGACTGATACAGACCAAGTAAATTCTTTAACTCACATTAAATGTTTGCCAGTTCTCACTGTGCTGTGACTGATACAGACCCAGTAAATTCTTTAACTCACGTTAAATGTTTGCCAGTTCTCACTGTGCCATGACTGATACAGACCAAGTAAATTCTTTAACTCACGTTAATGTTTGCCAGTTCTCACTGTGCCATGACTGATACAGACCAAGTAAATTCTTTTACTCACGTTAATATGTTTGCCAGTTCTCACTGTGCCATGACTGATACAGACCAAGTAAATTTGTTTATTAGTCTTATATGTCATTATTTTGTCTTGTGTGTAAAACTTACGTATTATTTCATATTTTATGTGTATCAATTGTTTGCCCTGTGTATTTTGTTTAATATGTAGGTCTTTATTTTATGTGTCAGAAGTCTGTCTTGTGTGTCATGCCCTTTTTGATTTCACAGTACTGGGGACAGGTTATGGGGGTACATAATCACCTACACCAGATGGCATGGCACTTTTGAAGAACTCATGTTTTTATTTCATGTCTTGTCAATGTCTTCAGAGTAATTTGTTTTTATGTGTTATTTCTGTTGAATATATTTTGTTTTAGGTGCTATTGTTTTGGTCTTTTTATTTCCTATATTTGCTTTATGCATCTTATATATCATTTGACATATAATTTTTTTTGTGTAATGTCTTTTTATTCAATATATCTATGTTTATATGACATGCCTTTAAATTATGTGTCATATCTTTCTTATGTGACATGGCCTTTTTTTTTTAAAGGTGCTATGTTTTTGTTGTTTTGTCTTTGCATTACGTATAATGTCTCTGAACTGTTTTTTTTTTTAAATTCTATGTTGTATGTGTCTTGCATTTATCTTGTGCTGCACATCTGTTATGTGTGATTTTTAAAAATAGTATGTCATTTAAAGGTCACCAAGGTGGAGCAGATGACAAGAACCAGTGGAATGGAACATGAGATGACAAGAACCAGTGGAATGGAACATGAGATGACAAGAACCAGTGGAATGGAACAAGAGATGACAAGAACTAGTGGAATGGAACATGAGATGACAAGAACCAGTGGAATGGAACATGAGATGACAAGAACCAGTGGAATGGAACATGAGATGACAAAAACCAGTGGAATGGAACATGAGATGACAAGAACCAGTGGAATGGAACATGAGATGACAAGAACCAGTGGAATGGAACATGAGATGACAAGAACTAGTGGAATGGAACAAGAGATTACAAGAACCAGTGGAATGGAATATGAGATGACAAGAACCAGTGGAATGGAACATGAGATGACAAGAACCAGTGGAATGGAACAAGAGATGACAAGAACCAGTGGAATGGAACACAAGATGACAAGAACCAGTGGAATGGAACATGAGATGACAAGAAGACACTGGCGATGGATTGGACACACAGTGAGGAAACCTGTTGATAGCATTACCAGGCAGTCTTTGTTCTGGAATACTCCGGGTAAGAGAAGTATAGGCAGACTGAAGAACACATGGAGAAGAGAACTGGAGACAAATGAAAATGAGAAAGACTTGAGCTGATGGCACGTGACAGGAAGACTTGGCATTTGTTTGATACATTAGTCTGTCATGATATTTGACGGATTAATACATTAGTCTGTCATGATATTTGACTGATTGATACATTAGTCTGTCATGATATTTGACTGATTGATACATTAGTCTGTCATGATATTTGACTGATTGATACATTAGTCTGTCATGATATTTGACGGATTGATACATTAGTCTGTCATGATATTTGACTGATTGATACATTAGTCTGTCATGATATTTGACTGATTGATACATTAGTCTGTCATGATATTTGACTGATTAATACATTAGTCTAGTCTGTCATGATATTTGACTATGTACTGTCTTCTGTTACATGTCTTCACATTTTTGTGTATGTCAGGCAATTGTCATGTAGTATATCTTTCTTTCATGTGAGATATCTTTGTCTCTTATATACAGTATCTTTGTCTCATATACAGTAACTTTGTCTTGGGTGCCACAGTATCTTTGTCTCTTAAATACAGTAACTTTGTCTCATATACAGTATCTTTGTCTCTTACATACAGTAACTTTGTCTCTTATATACAGTAACTTTGTCTTGGATGCTACAGTATCTTTGTCTCTTACATACAGTAACTTTGTCTTGGGTGCCATAGCTATAGTACATGCCATGCTTTTGCAATGTTTTTCCCCCTTCTGTTCTGATTTCTGTGATATTGTTGTAGAATTTCTACTCATTTCTTTGCAATAAAGAAATATGTTAATTTAGAAGTGTGTTTGTTGTCAAGTGAGTGGCTAAAATATCTTGAAAGTAAATGATTATTGACCAGATATACCAGATATACTGTATTTGTCAGCCTGTAAGACATGGCGTTTTGGGTGCATCCTTTTTTCCATGGAAAATTTTTTGGGAAATAATAATTTTAGTACATCTCATCATGCATATATGGAAAAAACAAATGTTACATTGTTAAAATAGTTTTCTTAACACAGCTGCGTCCACTGAAATATAAGTAACTGGAACTGTCTCTGCTTTGTGGTAGGCAAGCAAGATGGCGATCACTGAACACTACTTAACTGGAATGCTCTCTCACACAGCAGAAGCGAGGTAAGCAATATGCAACTCGCAACAGAGAACGCTTTTGGAAATGGGTTCACTCGCAATCCCTGTACGGTAACAGGCAAGAATTGTGCAGAGTACTTATATAAACAGCTGGCAGACGCTGGAGCTGGGTTGGCCATGTCCTCAGAAGAGACCCCGATGCCATCACAAGAACAGCTATGCTATGGACCCCTGAGGGAAAACGAAAGATAGGCTGACCAAAAACAACTTGGCGGAGGCCTGTGGAGGCTGAGATGCAAAGAAGGTACCAGAGTTGGGGCACTGTACGAAGGATGGCCACCGACCAAGCAAAGTGGAATCAATTTGTTGTTGCCCTACAGGACGCCAGCAGGCGTGATGGCCACTGACTGCTGTGACGGTCAGCGGCTAAGGATCAAAGAAGAAGAAGACTTATATAAACATAGACTAACAGACTTTGGCCGATGAAAATTCCACCTGACATTTCAGCATGTAAGACACACTCTGATTTTGAGACAAATTTTTAGGGGGGGAAAATCTTATAATTAGTTTTTCTTTTGACTCCCTATGGAGCATGGAATCATGACTGCAGCTGGCTCCCTAGCAGGGACACATGCTTCGCAGCAGTGTTTACTGTAGCAATTAGTTTTACCATGATAGAGTTGTCAGCCCCTGCACAAAATAGTTGTCTACCATGATAGAGTTGTCAGCCCCTGCACAAAATAGTTGTCTTGTCTGACTTGCCTGAGGGTGCAGTAGTTCCTATTCTATTTTTGTCTCTTCAGAGACCCACAGGAACTGCATAGGGACTATGGGACATCTTAAGATGCTATTGATTGTAAGATTAGATTATGCTCTAGGTTTCCGCCAGGGTTGTGGAGTCAGCCAAAAATTTTCCATTTTTTACACGTCATATGGCATAAAATTCGAAGTCCGGACAATTTTTACCGACTCCGACTCCATTGCCTTGGTTTTTGCACAAACAAAAGAGTAAAATAAAACTAAAATATATGAATAAACAGAGTATCCACTGTATCTCGGCCTTCGTCAAAACAAATTTGTCTGAATCACTGCAATCAATGGCAATTTCCACTGGCAAATACTGCAATAACTTCAGTGCTGAAACAGAAGCCCTGAAATAGGCAGCTGATACTCTTATTGAGTACAAAGCACATGCCGAAAAACAGATAGTGATCTTTACAGATGCCCACTCAGTAATAGTAGCCCTGAAGAGCCACCATGCTAATGAATTGAAAGCCTGGCCAAATGCTTCAACAAGTGCACAGTCCAGTGGATACAAGCCCATTGCAACATTCCAGGCAACAAAGAGGCAGATAAACCTGCTAAAGAAGGGGGAGCAATGCAGCAACGTGTGAAATGGCTAAAACAAATATTAAAGCCATATTGAAGTCCAAATGGAACAGAGAACACTCAGGTCATATAAAGTATGATGCCTATCACCAGCTACCTAGGAGAGGCCAGGTCATCATTTTCCGGATACACAGTGGTCACAATAGGTTGAGGTACAATCTATATCACAAGCACAGGATTGGTCCAACAGATCTCTGCTCCTGTGGCTCCAGTCCTGCCCAACTTACAGCAGTGAACGGAGTGGCATACGGCAACAACCCACTTCTCTCCATGTAAATCTGTTTGGAGATGTCAGGAACCTTGAGCCGACTAATACCTTTATTAGAGTCATTAATGTAGAAATCTGAGGGCGAACGTGGACGAAGAAGAATCACTACAGGATTCCCAACCAAAGATGTCCATATTTTCCCACAGCATCATCCTTTGTCTGAAAGGTATGTTTGTGATGCAGCATTTCTTAAATCTTCTTCTTCGTTCACCCTCAGACGTCAACTTGAATATGTTTAAAGAAAGCAGTGGTCAGTCTGAGGCTGTTGACATCTCCGTAGAGCTTTTCAGGGAATAGTGCTGGTGATGGCCGTATGCACTTTCTCTGTTCTTCATATGTTGGGCACCTTTGAAATAGATACTCAGCAGTCATTATATCAGTGCCACAGTTACACTCATCAGTAGTTCCTATCTTTAACTTGTTGAATAGATGGTACCCCAATCTGTTATGACCTCTGCAAAATCTGAAGATTACCACTTGTTCACTTCTGCTGAGCTGGTAAATATGCATCATTTTTTCTTAAATGGCTGCTTTTAGGTTTATTTTAATAACTTCCTGCTTCACTGCTGGCTGTCGACATTCTGTTTACATTTGTTGTAAGATGCCATTGATTCAGAGATGCACCAAAATTTCAGAGGCATGAAAAAACTTGTCTGTCTTAGAGCTGAGTAATTATGGCACCTAGAGATGGAGCACCATTTATTATCTCCATCACTTTCCTTTTTTTTGCTCTTTATGGAGCAAGCAACCACCACTACAGCTAGTCTCCTTGCAGGAAGCCTGCTTCAAGCATTCACATGTTCTTGCAGCAGTGGTTTCTGTATCAATTTGTGTTAAATGCTGAGGTTGCCAGGCTCATATCAGTCACCTCGTACAACAGGAGACAGAATGCAATGTACAAAATAAGCATTCTATGTTCCCAAAGAAGTTAGGGAAAGGGAGAGTGGCAGGAGAACAAGAGATTGAAAACATCTCTTGTTATCAACACAACACGGGGCCATTTACTTCATTAACAACACCTGACTTGCATCGTCACACAAGTTACCTTGTCCTATCTAGCCCACACTTTCTTTCCTTTCCCTGACGAAGGCCTTGTGGCCGCAATGTTGGCTACTTTCTTTGTCGTTTGTCCTCGTAAGACGAATCACCTTTTTTCGATTTTTTTTTCATACCCATCGTCGTCACACAAGCAACACAGGTTCTAAACTGACATAAAATCAAATCACAATGAAACATTTATTTTAATTATTATTTATGAAAAAAAGCATATACAATTATCTGTTTAAATAAATGCAAAATTTCAAATTTCCTTTCAAAAATACTGGCCAATGCAATTTAAAAAAGAAAATATGAAAGCTGAGGAAAAACCAGAATTTAAAAAATCACTCATGAGGAGGGGGAACTGATGAACAAGTGGCTAGAGGTAAACAAAATCACAAAACTTAATGATGGAATTAACTCTCATGCTTTTTTTACGCATGTAAAAGTAGATTAATCCAGGCATAAACCTCATTACATTAAACAAAAATATATATATAATTTTGCCTCATTTAGGTGAGGAACGTCCCACTCAAGTTAGTTGGTTATATTGGGTGCATGTCCACATATAAATACCTTTAAGTTTGATAACAAAGTACCTCATTACAAATGACCAACTGATGATACTAATTGGCATAACAAGGTTTTTTTTTGTTTGTTGCTATGCATGATTTTAACAGGAAGGAGTGCACTTTATGTGGGCATGTTGTGAGAAGAAGAAAATGGGAATATATTGCGAAAAGAGGAAAGATTGCAGGAAAAAGAGAAATGGCAAGAAAAAGAGAAGATACTGGACTGTTTGACGTCACAGCATAGAACAAAGTCAACAACAGCAGTGATATATAGTACTAGAGACGGGAAGCTGTGGAGAGACATGATCACCTATGCCACTTGAAGAAGAAGTGACATTAATCTGATTAATTGGCTTACACATATTCTTTCACTGCTGCCGTTAAGCACTTGTGTGTAGAATTGGTAGTACTTTTTTTACATTTTGTGCATTTGCTTCTCCTTACAGCCTCAGAAACTACTTCATTTGTTTTTCAGTTTTAAACATACGCCGTCGAGCCCTGCTTTTGATGAATTGTATATAAGAAGCAGGAATAGTGGTGGTAGGCCAACCTTTATTCTAACCAAATGACCAAACCACTTTGTTTGTTGTACCTCTGTATCAGGGTTTCTTAACCTTTGGTCCATGGACTCCTTGTGGGTCTGTGAATGGATTCTAGGGTGTTTTTGTACATAACCTAAAATTTAAAATGTAGCACTGTTAATTATGCTTTCATATACATTTTTTCCAAGACAGGGGTCTAAAGCCTTCACGGGACAATCAACGGAGTCCATGGCAGAAAAACAGGGGTTAAGAAATCCTGCTATATATATTCTACACACTACTTAGCAGGAACATTTTTCTATCCTTTGTCTATCTGTAATGTTAGTCCATAGGGCTGGTGACCTCATTACTGTTTAACACTATCCTATAAAAACCATCAATGCAAAAGCTTACAATTGTTTTGATGCTCACTTCCTGCAAACGTTACCAGCTGCGGTGGTTGCTCTGAGGAGCGAAAAGGGAAAGTGTTGGTCACTTTTCTCAAGGACTGCAGTTGGCAGGTCAGTAGTATAACAATTTTAATAATTATAAAACAGAGGTAAAAAATGATGTTGCCCTCATGGTTAGACATGCTCTGTTGTGAATTTATCCTTGTAAGGGTTTTTTCCTTCTTCTTCGTACACCCTCAGACGTCTGCTTGAATATTTTCAAAGAAAGCAGTGGTCAGCTTGAGGCTGTTTTTTTTTTTTTCAAGAATGGTACTGGTGATGGCCACATGTGCTTTCTCTGTTCCTCATATGTTGGGCATCTTCGAAGCAGATGATGTTACATTCATCAGTAGTTCCTATCTTATGTTACACTCATCAGTAGTTCCTATCTTTAGCTTGTTAAATAGATTGTATCCCAATCTGTTGTGGCCCATGCGGAGTCTGAAGATTACCACATGTTTTCCTCTGCTGAGCTGGTAATACGCATCAATATATGTGTGGCCTGGATGCTCTGCAGTACTAATTATCTACACTGTTTCCACTGTCATTAACAAAGTGCTGCATTAAGTAATGGAATTACTATTACTACCAAACCTCTTGAGCTCCCCAAGGAGCATAGGCCTTCAAATAACTCCTGCCAAGTCTTCCTGTCGCATGCCTTCAGCTCAACCCTTTCATTTCTGTCTCCACTTCTCTTCTCCGTGTTTTTTTTATTTTCCTCTACCTCTCTTACCCTGAGAATTTCTGAATAAAGACTGCCTTGTAATGCTACCAACAGGTTTCCTCAATGTGTGTCCTATCCTTCGCCAGGGTCTTCTCATCTCTTGTTCCACTGGCACTTGTTTGGTGTTTGCCATCATTTCCACATTGGTAATCTTGTACCATTTCAATCCTTCTATTCTGCGCAAGCACCCATTTACAATAGCCTGTAGCTTTTTGGTTTTTGTTGCTCTCCATGTTTAAGAGCTAAACAGTAGATCTGGCTTGACAGTTGAGATGGAATTAACAGTTGGTAAAATAATTATATAATTTATAAATGGAACTGGCAATATTAACTCAATATTCAACCAATCAGTTAACTAGTAAAGTAATACAATATGTTTACAATTAAATTATAATAGTTAATATAATAATGCAGTATTAAAAAAAAAAAAACTGAGTTGACCAAAACTGTACAATAGTGTAGTATTTAATCTTATGGAATTAACAGAAGGGAAACATTAATGCAAACGTTAACCAAATGGAATTATAAACTTGTCCAAAAACATGATATAAATAATGTGGAATTAACTAATGCATATAATGTAATATTTAGGCAAATGAATTAACACATATGCAGTAACTAATGGAGTTTAAAGAAATTAGTCCAATAATTGCAACTGAATTTTAGAAATTATTACAATAATGCAATATTTTAACAAACTGAATTTTACAGAGCAAGACAGTAAAATCGTAATATATTGCACTATGTACCACATGGTACTAGCACAAACTGAACATCAATTAAAAATATTGCAGTACAATAATGGAATATTGAACTAAATGGAATTAACAGAAGTGAAACGGTAACGCAATAGCAAATCAAATGAAGAAGTCCAGCTGTGCAGCACAAAGCCAAAATGCACAAACTTTTTCAACAATAGACATCCATTTTTCTTCTTTGGTACAGCTAATGGCAGAGGTCAAGTTTGTTTAAAACCATCATAAAGCAAAAGGAAAACACAAAACTCAAATTAAGGAATCAATTTGACAAATGTGTGATCTTATTCAACATTACAACATTTAGTGCTCAGCTTTTTCAGTAAAGCAAATGGCTGGATGTCAATAAATCAGTTTATTCCTAAAATCCTTTTAAACTGAACTAAAAAAACATAATAAAGTATGACTTTAGAAGGTCAATAATAAGTTCAGCATAAAGGAAAAAACACAGCTTAATTGAAACAACAAAACATCCAAGTGTTATCATAAATACTTTTAGTCAGCGTACAAACTCGCACAGAGTAATTAAAAACATGTGATAAAACTAATGACAAAACTCAATGAAAAATTATGGGTTGTACAAATGGGAAGGTTATGAGAAGCAATTCCTATTGCTCAACTGCTTAAAAAATTTTAAACAACAATACAAAGAAAAATAAATTAAATTCACCACTCAAGAAATCAAATAATAATTTGTTGGGGTCTTTTATGAGACAAAGAAAGATTAAGACTACTAAGGCATGTCATACAAGGTGACTAATATGTAATTGTGCAAGGGGCTAGCAATCTCATTGTGTAAAACAAACTGCCACTTCAAAAGCATGCCAATGCTTTATGCAGGCTTCCTACAAAGAGGCCAGCTGCAGTGATGGCTGTATAGTCCGTAAGGAGCGCAGTAAAAAAATGATGCTGATGATTTGTCTGGATACACAATTTCCCACTCATCAAAACAGCTAATAGAAATAATATAAATGGCAAATACCTTGTGACATGCTCAGACTAAACAAAAGTCTTACATGAACAAATAAAACTGATCTGTCTATTTTATCCAGAGTTTTGCCATGTTCCTGTGTTATGTTTTCAAATACAAACACAAAATGGCAAGAATACCGTATGGTGCAAGCTGCTACCAATAAAAATAAACACTGGATCATATATCTAGAATTTACATTACTTCATACGTCCATGAATCAACATTAAGCAACGGACTGACAAAGCCCAATGAAATAACTAGAGCAGGGGTCCTCATTGCAGTGTCTGCAGCTCACCATGGCACGTGCAGACTTAATTGTGTGCCCATGGATGATCTGAAGTTGGAACAATAAAACGAGTGCAGTTTACTGTGTCATAAATTCTAGTTACCTGTTACTGACCGGCTCAAGTAGTGTACCAACAAAATCATTACAACATTGCTGACAGACATGGCAAGCCATTACATACTAAGGCTGCTACTCTAACAAACTATGCACCAAGGTAAATTCTGCATATTCTTGAGTCATTTTTTTTATTTTACCATTATTTAACTTGTACCCATTGCTGTTATTTTTATAATTTAATTACCAATGTACAAATATGAGTGTTCAAGCTATGAGACAATGGACATACAATTTCAACCCTAAGTGGGAAGATTTATATTGCTATCTTAACTTAAAGGGAAACTTGTTTACTAGGTGGTAGTAACGTTGAAGTGCCTAAAAACAAAAATGTGCAGCGTCATTGTCAACCAAATCAAATGTCATTCAATGCCAAATATGCACTAAAATCTGAGTTAAGGAAAAAAAACAAAAAAACCACTGCACTGAAACCAAAACTCTCATACCAGCAGTCAGTTATCACAAGATCTGTAGCAAAATCTAAACATGCTTCCATTGCTTCTCTTACATATTATTCTATTTGCAAGGAAGAAAAAAAAATTATTTCAAGATGAGGGGTTGTTGAAGAAGGCATTCCTGATTGGCACGATAGCCTTTTTGAAGATTTCTCCAAGCATGAGATTATGACAACAATACAAGACTTTTAGTTATCTGACAGCACAGTTAGCAGAAGGATACAAATCATTACAAGTGACTTGCAAACACAACTTATGACGAACATGGAACTTTGTTACTAGTTTTCACTTCAATTTGATGAGCAGTGGATACAACAAATCCTGCACAGTTGGCCATAATGGTGAGAATAGTAGTGACTTCACAGCAACTGAAGAGCTTTTAAAGATATTACCTATAAAAGAACAAACAAGAGGTGAGGATATTATATAAAACACATTAAAGGCAATAGCGTTTGCCTCTACACAAGCTGTCACCGATCACTACTGAAGGTGCACCAGCAATGTTGGGTAATATCAATGAATTAACAACCCTCTGAAAGAAAGAAAACCTTTCTCAAACGTTATTTCTTATCTTTGCATTATACATCAGGAAGAATTGTGTGTTAAAAGATGTCAGCTTGGACATGTAATGAATGTTGCTATATTGTTATTGTTAATCAGAATCGACGTCACTGCACTCCGGGCAAACCCATAGGTGCTCAGTCTCCCGCAGCAAATGTCGAAAGGTATGAATGCTAATTGTTCCTGTTGCACACTGGATGTATACACGGCAGATGTGCCCTCTCATACGTCCATCCCTGCTGGTCTTACGTTTGATGCCGAATTCCAGCAGTCTTAGCCTTGATGATTCATCGATTGCAGTGTCATTCTCTAATAGACGAACATGAATCGCCCTCAATATTTCTTCCTTATCCATGGCCAATGCACCACTTATGGGTGCTTTTGAAGCTAGTCTGTCAGCTCTTTCATTGCCACGTACTCCGGCATGACCAGGACAGTAGATCCATATCAGTTCTTGAAGATTTGATGCTTCTATGCAGGTTTTTCATTCATGTCGAAGCCAACCATTTTGGACCTTTTGAAGCATGAATTGTGAGTCTGATACAATAACTTCCTTTGTTAATAAAGTCTCAGACAGCCATCTTAAGGCAGGAGGAACTGTCTCTACCTCCATTCTCATGCTCGAGGTTGTTATCATGTAAACCCCGCTATGTTCAGCGATGGTTCTGCCCTTTACTCTAGCAGAGAAGCCCCACCCTGATTTATTACCACAGATTACAGACCCATCAGTGTAGACAATGGCATCATCATCCCCAGCATTATCATTTATACGCTGATCAACTTCCAGCTCTGCTCTCCCATTGACCCAAGTTCTGCATTCTCTACCAAGGCTGATGATGACTTACTGGTAGTTCATCCAGCTCTCATCTGACTTACTCCACTCTTCTCCCTTGAATATACTTTCAACTGGGGTCATCTGTCTAATAGTCTCCTCCGCCTGCGCCATCCATGACACCCCCCTCTTTATTCTCGCTCCTTTGATGTCAGCTATGTTCCCAGGCGGGGGATGCCTTATGTCTGTGGTTACACGCATATACGTTTTTACCTGGGCCATCGTATATCTGGATCTAATTGACAGCAATCCAAGCATGTGCCGCATCATCACAATGTTGCTATAAAAATAATCAATGCACTTCCAGCATTACTTCTGCAACACAGGCTCTATAAAATTCTTTTGGACAAGTTTGAAGACAAACATTCTGATCCAGTCTTGTAAGTAGAAGTGAGAAAAAGCAAAGCTCTTGAATGTTTTTTTTTACACTGACAGAGAAAACAAAAGGCTTTTTGAAAGATAAAAATGTGGACTTTGAAGAACTTTGTGACACTTCCTGGCTTCTGGATTCTACTTTTCTCACCAATCAGTTAACTAGTAATCAACTGATAAATGAAAATGTTGGGAATAATGATGCCTGTTATGACTTTGTATATATAATGACTTTGTCATCATAAAAGGTACCATATTTCTCCTGTATCATCAGCTCGTGATTTCAGTAATCGAGTACGGGCTAGGAATACTCACGTTGTCAGTGTCACATTGTGAATGACTGGAACGCATTCAAAATGAAGGGGTGCGACTAGTTTTTTTGCTGTACGCGTGATACCCACATTGTGACAATGAGATACATGCTCAGATTGCTGTCAATTAGATCCAGATATGCAATGGCCCAGGCAAAAGCATATATGCGGGTAACCACCGACAAAAGACACCCCCTACATGATAATGTAGCTGACATCAAAGGAGCAAGAATCAAGAGGGGGATGTCATGGATGGCACAGGCTGAGGTTACGATTGGTCAGGTGACCAGGGTTGAAAATGTATCCAAAGGGGAAGAGTGGAGTAAGTCAGGGGAGAACTGGATAAACTACCAGCAGGTCATCATTAGCCTTGGCAGAGAGTGCAGATCTTGGGGCAATGGAAACGCAGAGCTGGAGATTAATCAGCTGATAAGCATGATCATCGCTGATCATAGCACGGCCTACATGACAACAACCTCCAGCATGAGAATGGAGACAGAGGCAGCTACTGCTGCTTTAAGGTGGTTGTCTGAAACTTCATTGCCAGTTATTGTGTCAGACTCTCAGTCCATGCTTCAGAAGATCCAAAATGGATGGCTACAACATGAATGGAAAACCTCCATAGCAGCCACAAATCTTCAGGAACTGGTGTGGATCTACTGTCCTGGTCATGCAGGGGTACGCGGCAATGAAAGAGCTGATAGACTAGCTTCAAAAGCACCTACAGTGGGTGAGTTGGATATGGATAAGGGAGAGATACTGAAGACAATTAATGATCGCCTGCATACTGATCACCTCCAAGCACAGATGGAAGATGTAATAGGAAAGCCCACGGATTCTAATGCTTGTGTAGTTGTTTGTTACGTTTTGACTCTTGTGTATGTTCTCGACTTAGTGTACACTAGTCTGTTATTAAATGCACCTTTCACTATGGCCTGTCTTGCTTACGTGATGATGAGTGGTAGTAAATTATCAGACAACTACAATGCCAGAAATGACTTGACGACTCAGAGCTGACAACAAAAGTTCTTTATTTGTTGTCAAGGAACATATTCACAGCTGGCATCTCTGTGCCCGATTATAAATAGTAATAACATACATGAGACTTCTACATTGTCCTTCATACATCATGTAACTCACTGTTCATGGATTTATTGATTAACTCTTGATCTACGCTGAATACTGAACACCCTTCACTTCAGATACTGTCTACTATACACTACTTCTTAATGGGCTGTTCAATAAATTCAATATGGTTTTGAAGTATAAGCTGGGTCACCACCAGTGCTGGAAACTTCTTCTAAGCCACTGCTGTCTTATAATGTCTGCTTCATATGTCAGACACTGGACCACTACTTCTAACACCTGTCCTCGATCACCTGTCCTTGACTAATTATTCGAGAGTTTACATACCATGTTTTGCTTGAATAAAACTGCTGGCGATACTCTTGGATACAGCTCGACATCTACATGAAGCAGAAGCCCTGAAACAGGCAGCTGAAACTCTTATTGAATGCAAAGCACAGGCAGAAAAACAGATAGTAATCTTTTCAGATGCCCTCTCAATAATATCAGCGCTGAAGAGCCACCAAACTAAAGGATTGAAAGATCTGATAATCTCCCTTGAAAGACTGGCCGAATGCTTCAAGAAGTGCACTATCCAGTGGATACCAGCCCATTGCAACATACCAGGAAATGAGGAGGCAGATAGACTTGCTAAGGAAGGAGGTGCCTTACAACAAAATGATATAGAGACAACTTACGCAATGGCAAAGACCACTATAAAGGCTACATTCAAGTCCAAATGGGAAAGAGAGCACCCGGGACTCATACTATTTTCATCAGCTACGCACTGGTACAATAGATTGAGATACCATCTGTACCACGGTACAAAATTGGTGCAACAGATCTCTGCACCTGACCTGCACCTGCTGGCGATGGCAACAACCCACTGTCAACATGTTCTTGGATACAGCTAAAACGAATAAGAAGAAGAAGAAGAAGACATCTACATTAATTGTCGTGGGAACATCTTTCCCGTTCTGCGAAATGCAGCGGCACCATAACACAATGATACCTGAGCTGTCCACTAAGTTTTTAGATGGTCCTACGGTTAGTCTACCTGACCTGCTCTGTGCTGACCATCTCAGCTAAACAACGAGAGAAGAGTGACTTAAACTCTCCTGTCAGCTCACTGATTTCTCGTGACCCGATGACGTAAGAACTAAGTCCTACTACTCATTAATTATTCCTTCTTCCTATCTCAGTTCTCTCCTTGTCCTGTTACAAAGACAAGTTTCAGCAGTTTGCAGCCATAAAGTCAATTGTAACGTTTTTTTTCTTCAGTTAATTCATTTATTTGCCAAATACTTGTAGAATGTCACTGAAATTGCTGGATCTATTGACCATCTAACCGACACCACTACAGAAGAACTCAAGTTGGAGATTTCGGACCTTCAGAATGTTGTTGTTTTGAAACTGCATATATCAAATAATGGCTTTGATATGGTTGACAAAGAAAAATGCCCATTCTTAAAAAGTGCAGCATTTTAGATATACTTGTACTTTGGCTTTATGTATCTTTGTAAATAATTATTTTCAACACCAACCAATCTAAGTACAGATCGTGGCTCACTGATACTCATCTGGATGATTGTCTGCATGTAGAAACATCATCATACACTCTGAGCTACGATACGTTAGCCAATGACACTCAATGCCAAAGACTGCACTAATTAAGCATTTAAGGAACAAAAAAGAATTTTACTGACTTTTAAACAAAAATCTTAATATTTCTTATATTATTAAATGTATTTACTTAAGCCTACTGAAGCAATTTGTATTTATGTTACAAAAATTAGCCCCTATTTTTAAAGTGGCTCACAGTAACTAGTTGGAGCCCACCCACTTTCAAAATGTATAATGAGCTTGTGATGTAAAAAAAAAGGCTGAGGACTCCTGAACTAAAGTAATACATTTAGCAGTGTTGTTCACCTCCACTCACACATTATCTTCATAATTATTGTAAAAAAAATACATGAAAAGTGCTTGGTTATGAGAAATCAAATCTAAAACATTCAATCAATAATAATGATACAAAACAAACTATCATTGCAATATTACATGTATCATGCCTATTAGGATACAAATTCCTATTCAAATGTGAACATCTTTCAATGATCCTGTTTGAATTATCAAACCTCTATGACATACTTCAGTGACTAAAAATCACAAGGAAAAGCATTTTTAAATAAGAAGAGGCTGCTTATTATTGTGGCCGCGTCCATCGTTTAAGATTTTAGTGGGCATCAGTCCCCATTAAGCCACTCCAATCCTGTGGTGGAAACAAATCCAAACCCATGCGAGGATATCGCGTAGCTTCTTCCAAGATCTCAAGGTATCTATGGTCCGCACAACGTCATGAATTATTATTCATCTCTCAGCTTGCTTACGCATCACCTGGTAACCTGAGTTCCATACTTCCGACTTTCTATCTTCATTCTGGTGCCGCTTGGAGGTTATCCGTATGACGTTATCAGAACCCCAGCAAAAATAACTACCATGTTATTAGCGCAGGGACATATTAGATATTGTCTAGGGGATCTCAGGGGAGGCAATGAAAGAACAGAACTACTCTGTTCCATTAGGCATGTCATAGGAAACAACCAACATGGGGCTGGCAATTTCATCATGTAAAACAAATTTCTACAGAGTCCACTACAGCAAGAGCACATCAATGTTCAGGGCCTGGCTTCCTGCAAGGGGATTAGCTTCACAAGGAGCAAACAGGATAATGATGATGATGATGACTTGTGTTAGATGAGAAGGACATGCTTGTGTTGAATGTAAAGTGCATAATTACATGGAATAAGAACAGCCAGGTTACAGAGACTCTAATTAAAACCAACCAATACACTTAAATGAACCTTTCCCTCACCAAGCATGCATTAACCAAACTGGTTCACCTCTGATGCAGCGATAGAACCAGCAGATTTTTTTTTTTTTTAAAACCTCAGTTTTACACACAATGTGGGGGCCATAATGCCAATAATGCACATAAACAACATCGTTGCTTAAAGAAATGTGAATGAATGGTCCTTCAGTGGTTTTGCAGTAATTCATTTCTGTGGGGGAATTTATTTTACAAAATGAGGTTGCTGGACCCATATATGGCCTCATTTAATAACCTCTTATGACATGGCTGCAGGATGCAATGGTCCCATTTTTTTCTTTTGTCGCCCGAGAGACCCTTGGAGAACTGTGCAGTTAGAAGCATCAATCGGCAAAGTGGTCACAGCTTCTCAAGGCAAAGTTACTGGATTTTAAACCTGGCACCCTCATGCTCCAGCACTACCCAGTTGTAAATGGGTTCCTGATTCTGCTCTAGAGTTATGGAAGGCAAAGGCAGCAAGGAAGGGAATCAGTCACCCCACTTCATAAAGCTGTTACCTAGTATAATGAAGCCTTTGGCACTTCCCTACCTTATGATAGTATCTGCTCCAGGACTATGTTTACTTTTACAACAGGTTTGATTAGGATACACATTTCAATGGATTTCATTTTTTTTAAAATCAAGAAATTCATAAATACTTCACAATTCATCCATTTAATGAAGACATAATAATACTGTATACATGATTTGATTTGTCAGTTAGTATACTAAACTCAACATTAACCAGTGATGTGAAATACAAGAAAACAGTGGTCAACAACTCAAAAAGGGACAATGCAGGTAACAAACTCTTCAAGTTGGATGATTATATACACCAAACCAGGAGGGAATGAAAGCTTTTATTATATGGCAAGAAAGCATTTAGATCAACCAGGTGCATGGGCAATGTACAGCTTACTATTACAGGTGCACATCCTTTTATCCAAAATCATCGTGGACAGCTGTGTTTCAGAAACCAGGTTTTTTTCCAGATGTCGCCAAAATCACGTTAAAAAAGTAGCCCAAAATGTGTTTGAAAAATTGCCCAAAGTCGGCCAAAATGTGTTTGAAAATTGCTCAAAAGTCACCCAAAGAAATTTTAGATTTTGAGAATATTTTGGTTTTCGAGTGTTCGGATAAAAGGAAATGGACTTGTAGAACAAAGGGCAGAGGGCACCCAAGGAAGATGTGAGATGGTGTAATATACATAACATACAAGAACAATCATCTCGGCCACTAAACTTGCAAAGAGTATCGTAAGCTCATATGGCCAAAAGTGACTGTGAACAGAATTTATGATCTAGAGTTTACACAATTAAAAATTCCACATGTTCACAGCTTATTAGTGCACCAATGACTGTGAATATAATTAATGATCTTAGAGTTTACCAAAGTTCCATTTTTTTATGGTAACCTCAAAATAAACTACTCTGAGTGAAACCTCTCTTAGACTAAAAGTTATGTGTAATTCGGCAATTCACAATCATCACGGGAAGATTGCCTTCTGTCCACTTTTTAATTTATCAACCTTGGAATATGTCAATATATTTTAACTCTTTCTACCCCAAGTGCCATATCCATCTGGTTATGGTCAAGTTTCCTCATGTCTGTGATGTACTTGATATACAACAAGCTTAGTTGTTGTATTTAAGACTTAAAACATTTCAAAATAATCTTCAGCAAATTTACATTTTTATACATCTGCTTCAAAGGTGCCCAACTTTCGAGCAACAAAGAAAGCACATATGGCCGTCATTAGTACCATTCCTGGAAAAAACTCTAAGGAAATAAAAATAGCTAGCCGACCACTTCTTTCTTTGAAAATATTCAAGTAGACATCTGAGAGTGTATGAAAAAGAAGAAATATATATTACAAGATGTTTTCTCATAAACATATGTTCTGACTGCTTGTTTTAAAACATGTGAAAAAAAAAATAATAAGGAATCCATTTTAGCACCCAGCTTGCGCCTAAAAAATTCATGGGACAGAAGGAGTTAAAGCACATAGCTCATGTCTGCTCTTCAGATAGTTATGGCACATCCTGCACAACAAATGCCAATTTTGACTGCAATGTACATTCTTTTTACCGCACATGTTTTAAGAGTGAACATGTTTCCAGTTTTTAAAGCAATTTTTTTAAGCGCATATCCTCCATTTTACCTTGAATAACTAATCATTTGTTTAAAGCGCATATCCTCCATTTTACCTTGAATAACTAATCATTTTTCAATGAAAGCTTTTATACTTGTAGCACAAGAGTAAAGTACATCCAATTACCTTCAGTTTCATTTTTGCTTTCTTTTGTATTCTTCTGCAGAGCTTTTGATCTTTTTGCAATCTGGACACATTCCTCACTTCTAGCAATGCCATGCTTTCTATCAATTCAATCTATTTACTTTGAAAAATTTAATCTGTTTTTGTCTTTTGTATTCTTTCTGCCATAATTTCTAGTATTTCCTACTTCATTATTCCTTGTCTTCTGCGCTTAATTCATGGGAAGTCTCATTTGCCAAGATAAAATTACTTATTTAATTAGTATACAATTGTCATTTCTTTTCACCTTCTGGTTATCTGTTCTAGGCATTATAGAAACTAAAAGGTCTATCAATTAGTTTGTTAAAATGAATTCATCCTCTGGCTATTTCAGTTATTCTCTACACCGGATTATTATATTTTTGTGCACTGTCACATAATTTGGCCTCAATTTTCACATACATTTCATATTCACTTGAAAAGACATACATTTATACCATAAAACCACAAGTATTTTTGTTAAAACGTCAAATCTACATAAAACACATGCATTCAGATTTATGTAAAAAAGACAAGTATTTAAATGAAAACATCAAATCTACATAAGAACACAGGCAGTCACACCTAATATAAAAAGACATATATTTACATGAAAACATCAATTCTACATAAAAACACATGCAATCACACCCAAATACACATGTATTTATTTAGCTACATGTATAAACATCAAATCTATATAGAAACACCTGTTTTCACATCAACCTTAACGTCTTCAAACATACTTTACATTCACACTTCTATAAAACAATATTAACTATCACACTTCTATAAAACAATATTAACTACACATACCACATACACGATCACCTGAGTGGCAAAATGGTTAAAGTGCTTGCTTTTCAAGGCAAAGGGACCAGATTCAAAACCATTACGGTTCACTCTATCCAGATGTAAAAATGGGCACCTAACTCTGCTCTTGAGTTAGGGAAGTCAAGGCAGTGAGAAAGATAACTGGGCACCCCACCTAATTAAAAAAAAAAAAAATGCTGGACTGAGTAAGGGAAGGCAAATCAGTGAAGGAACCTGGTCACCCCCACCTCCTCAAGCTGAGACCTATCATAGGTGGTCTCTAACACCTGTCTCCCCTACGGAAATATCTGCTATGGGTCTACCGTTACCACACACACACATACACATGTATATTACAACAATGAGGCAAACATGACCACGTCTACAGATGCCCCATTAATACTGGAAATATCATACAATGAGACACAAATATTATTAAATACTCATATTTCAATATCCTATATAGAAAATGAGTGTCCTATTAGCAGAGTGGTTAGAGCGCTTGCCTCTGCGATGACAGTTACCAGGTTCTGGGATCAAAACCTGATAGCAATAAGCTACATTTACCCAGCTGTAAATGAGTACCCAACTCTGCTCTTGAGTTAGGGATGGTAAAGGCAGCAAGGAAGGGTACTAGCCACCCCACCTCATTAAAAAAAAAGCTGGACTTAATATAGTGAAGTCTCTAACACTTCACTCCCCTAAAGCAGTATTTGTTATGGGACTTCCTTTACCTTTTACACAGAAAACGTCCTTCCATTAATACTGAAATATCACATAATGAATTACAAATACTATTACACCAAACATGCATATCCCTGTAACCGTTGGAGTGGCTAAGAGGGAAAATTTGTTTAGAATTAGTTTTATGAAATCAATTTGTAGTCTAAGGGGAATAATCATTAGAACGAGAAGAAGAGGTCAAGAGTAATACTTACATCCCTTGATTATGGTGTTTTGTTAGTCTGACCTTGGGTGAGAATTCTAATGTTGTGTTTTTTGTTTGGTTTTGGTGAACTAGGCTACGTGATTGTAAGCATGAGGACGTTATGAATGGGTGAGTTATTTGTGAGAAGTGTTCTGGAGTGTTCAAAAATAGTTGTAATTGTAAATCGATGTTTTAGATTAAGTCAGTCAGATCCGTAATGTTATAGCGTTAACTTCAGTTTGGGTTGCTCCCAGTTGTGGCAGCGAATGAGAGTTACATCGAGTCGTTAAGCCAAAATGTTTTGGTTGTTTTCTGTGGTGACAGAAAAGTGACTATCGCTCAGACGCCCAAGCATATTTCTTGTCACATTTGTGTACGACAGTTTGTCATTTATTTCTGAGGACAAGATGCCAGTGAGAGAAAATGTGTTCTGAGGACAAGATGCCAGTGAGAGAAAATGTGTGTATTTCGAAACAAACCAGGTATGTTGAACATTATGAGTCTATTACTAGTAGTGCACCCAACGGGCTGATCACCCGTTTGCCAGTCACTTTGATTACGGAAACAACAACAAAGGGATTGATTTGTCGTTGCCCTAAAGACGCCATTAGGCGTGATGGGAACAGCGGCAAAGAAAATCTATTCGCTGTTGCCCTTAAGACGCCACTAGGCGTAATGGCCACTGACTGCTTTGCCGGTCGTTGGCTAAGGACGGAAGAAGAAGACTAGTAGTGCAGCACAGTAGACAAGCTGACAGGCTAGCGAATAGAAGATAGACTTGGTAAATTGTCATCCCTGGCGGTGATGCCAGTTTCCTTCAGATACACCAAGCAGAACATGGGAAATGTTTACATATGAAGAATTAGATGGCAGATAAAATTTCAACAACAGTGGTTCTTAAGCTGTGACCACAATGGCCACTAGAGACAATATGAAAATTGAAACAAGAGAGAAAGAGATAGTGACACTGAGATTTTTCCTACTGAATTTTTGCTGTACAAGTCTGCCAACCTCAAGGGGAAGGTTGGGCATATCATTTTACAACATTTGCTATCTTATGTAAATAAAGTTCGACGTTGTATATTTTACTGCTGTCAGCGTGAAATCAATCATCAACTGTTGGTATGAGAAATGTTATCGTCTGAGAGAAAGAAGTTTTCTTATTACCATACAACAAACTGCCTACTGCTAGGGTAGTGATACGAAACCTATACGATCAACACAAATAGAATTAGTGTATAGTAGACAGACCATCATCAACGGCCACGTTCCCTACAAAATCTGTTGTTTCATTTAATGAGAAACAAATAAGCAGTTACTAAATGTGTCCACATGGAGCCGCGGTAGCATAGTGGTTAGTGCACTGGCTTCCTAGCGCAGTGGTCTATGGTTCGATCCCCAGATGAGGCGGAAAAATTTTTAGGCCACAAACGGCTCCTGGGTCGACCCAGCCCCAAATGGGTACCAGAGCTACTCTGGGAAGGTTAAGGCGGCCGGCGTGATGCCGACCACATCACCCCTAGTGTGCCGACGGTCAAGATAATATGGGCCTAACACCATATTCCCAATATGCCTAAATGGGCATGTAACGGGTTCCTTTACCTTTACCTTTTTAAATGTGTCCACAAAGAACATACGCAACACATTACAAAAGGCTACATAAATATCTGCTCACAAAGATTTCCTAAGCTAAAATTAAGAACTTAACTTATGAAGAAATATGAAAAAAAGGGGAAGGGGAGGAGGGTGCCAGCAATGATTAAAAAAAAAATGTCATTATCAAAGTCAGAGCACAGTTTCTGCCATTCTACATCTCCACAAAAACACTGGTATAATCTATTATACACAATATATGCTACTTGACTGGAATGGTGATGTCATTTTTGACTTAGTTTACATTGACTTAGCTCATGTACAGCTCAGTGATCAGTCAACACTGACATTTTCTCAAACATACCCCAAGTTATATCTTTTCATTTTTTCCAATGCATATGCATGTAATATTTTCTAGGAGTGTTTCATCTTACAACCATTTTAAAAAATATTACAAAACTGTTAAATATGTCCACCACTGGTATACTGATGCAAGATGTTTTTAAAATGCATGCCGAAAGTGCACATATTGACTAGTATTCAAAGAATAAATGAAGAATAAACATATATACATAGAAATCAAAGAAATATAACACTATTTGGCCTCATAATACATTACAACTGTAGACCAAACACCAAGATTATATTTTACTGTGTGAGTTACTGACAGGAACTTAATCACAACCCAAGTACCCAATGATTAACGTAACTGTAAAAACATGAGTTGGAACATGCACTTTAACAACTTTATTATAGCAACTATTCTTGGGCCGTAACATACGCCACACAAGAGTATACTAGATGTAGTCAAGAAAACGGGATAACTTTAGTAAGACAGATGCAAATGGTGTGTTTAAAAAACAAAAGACAAATAAACAAAGAAAATGACCTACTTGGTTATAAGACAATGATGTAGTCTAGAGATCCACAGAAGAAATATTTTTTTAAATGTTCTTTTCAAACCTGATTACTTCTTTTTAACACTTCCATCAATTACTTATTAACTTCTTTAATAGGTCATTATTATCTAGCATATTTCAAAATGATTAGACAACTTACATTTCTTAAATCTTACCACTATTTCTTAACTCTCTGTCCCCTAGCTTTCATTGATTATGTTTTCCTTCTTTGCCCTTCAGGTGCCTGTGGAGCACAAGTCTTCAGCCTGTTCTCTCCAATCCCTGTTGTCTTGGGTAATCTTTCAACTTCTTTCCATGTCCTCTTTAGCTTTCTTATGTCTGTTTGAAATTTTTTCTGTGTGTTTTTGGGTCCCTTTCTATTTCTTATGTCTGGAGATTCCAACATGTACTGCCCAATAATGTTTACAGATGGCTTCCTCAATGTTTTGTCATATTCATATCCAATGTCTTTTTTATAGCTCATCTCTTGCTCAACTTGTATTTAGCTTTTTCCATCAGTTCCACATTGGTGATCCTGACATACCTCTTTCTATTCTGCAAAAGGACACACTTAAAAATGTTAAATTATTGGCAGTTATCTTGTCAGTTACCAATCTTTTGTCCTCCATGTTTCATACCCATACAATAAAACTGGCCTGACATTACAATTGAAAATTCTTATTATCATGCAAGGACTTTCATTAATGCAAAAATTTTTAAAATATAAAATAAATGCCTTCTACACAACATAATACTTTCTGTGCTTCTTTAAAGTGTGGAATGCTGGAGAATAACAGAGAAGGAAATGTCAAAACTGTACTCCTTACACACAATCTGCCTAAGGAAAATTCTCCAAATCTTTTGGCCGAATACCATCACCAACCAAGAACTACTTATTCAGAGTAACCAAGAGGACATGCACACCATCATAGCTGGCAGATGCTGGAGTTGGGTTGGCCACGCCCTCAGAAGGTACCCAATGCCATTACAAGAACAGCTATGCTATGGACCCCTGAAGGAAAGCGGAAGAGAGGCTAACCTAAAACAACTTGGTGGAGAACTATAAAGGCCGAGATGCAAAGAAGGAACCAGAGTTGGGACACTGTACGAAGGATGGCTGCTGACCGAACAAAGTGGAAGCAGTTTGTTGCTGCCCTACAAGATGCCACCAGGCGTGATGGCCACTGAAAACTTTGACAGATGGATCAAAGCAGAAGAGAAGAGCAAGACACAACATAATAAAAACTAATTCTGTGCCAGATAAATGTCTCTTCTTCACTTCTTACAGAGCCCTGAGTAACCAGTACAGTTGGGTCTGCTCTGTATGTGCTTCTGTAGTGGTGGTTTCTGAACAAAATGTTTTACATGATGAGTTGTCAGCTTACAAACAACTTCACTTAGTCACTACTTATAACACGTCTGGTGGCAGTCGTAATTATATTCTTTCTTTGAGACCTCCATAAACCACAGGGCTTTGTCTAAATCTGCTATTAAGCAGAGTAAATTCTGGCTATATCATATGTGGCAATTATTATGATGGCCATCACCATTTTTTCTTTGGATTTTCATATCCAGCTGCTGTATTAACTTTCTCTTCTGCAACTTGGTTTTAATTATTGGATAGAAGGACAAATGTCATCAGCCAAGTCCAGACTGTTGAGTATTTTTTTGCCAGATTCCTTTTACTTCCAGTGGCAAGATGTTTTCATAATCCAGCCAGTGTCATCTAAGATGAGGAATGGTGACAAGAGCCATCTGATCACTTGTTACATTCCATGTCTTATTCCAAAGGGTTCTTTGAGTTATCCTTCATGAACTCTGCATGTCACATTACACTTACCTAATACATAAATTATTCTATAATCCTGTTCTAAACAATATGAAGATAAAACACTCTCCTCTTTCAGGTCAATAAAGCCACCTGCTACTCTGAATAACTATGCCCCCCCCCGAAGCTCATCTAATGAATATAAAGAATGATAACCACTGAAAAAACACCAATAGGGAAAATCACAACATGCAAGAGGAAGTGTACAAGCCAATAGGGAAAATCACAACATGCAAGAGGAAGTGTACAAGCCAATAGGGAAAATCACAACATGCAAGAGGAAGTGTACAAGCCAATAGGGAAAATCACAACATGCAAGAGGAAGTGTACAAGAAAAACTGCTATGTAAATTTAAGTGAGAGTGAAATGTTTTGACATCAAAAATACATAGGGAACAACACTACTTCAACTACACATATAAAGGGTGAAAACAGAACAGCTGGTGATCCATCTCAATCAACTGATACCAAAGAATGTTGTTTGAGAAGTAAGGGACCCCCAAAAGAGAAAAAACAGATATGATATAAACAAATTTTGAAAAGGCATGGATTGTTACTAAGGCCATGCGTCCTACATTACAGAAACTCCAAGATGCCAGGAGGCATTAGTGGAACAAAAAAAAACTAAACTCAATTCAGTTCATAAACATCTATCTATCTACATTTATACACCTATTTCAGTTATATCTTAACTTGGTGGTCCACTCCCAAACGCATATCATACTGTGGTCCAGTTTTGTTCTCTGCCCGCATCTGGTCTTCTAATAAACTCCCAAACAACCTTTCTCTGTTAGTGTAAGGCTCCTCGTCAAACTTGAATGCTTTGCCTAAAATAATGTTGAGGGCAGACATGTCATAACGGTGGCAGCCCGTGTACTTGTACAGGGGGCGTCTGAAGTAGTTACACCCAGAGTTTTGAGCACCAGGTGGACTAATGCATTCTTCCAGGAGAGCACATTTTACCCATGGCAACATAACATCTGTGACAAGCTTTTCAGTGTTGTAGATGACCAGGTGGGATGATTCAACTGCATGCTGTAGATCAGGAAAAACAAGCATTCAAATTCAATGACAATGTTGTGAGTAAAATTCATAACAAGTCTGTCAATATCATTACAGGGTTCGACATTGCTCCTTGTTTGTTTATTATATGTAGTCCTTGGTAACACAGGAAATGATGTCAGTGCCTCGAGGTGCAGTTCGGCAGATGTTGTGGTAAGTAAGGCAGATTTTAAATTCAAATTATTTATGTCATAACCAGCTCCTTGAGTTATTATATATGTATGTTGCACCAATATTTCTACAGTTGTGGCACTAATATTTCTACAGTTATGGCACCAATATTTCTGCAGTTTTAAGACTATTCCTACTTTATCACATTTTCATCACACCTTTAAAGAATTTCAAACTCAGCGCCAACACGCTTTCAACTTTCAATTTAACATCACATATTTTGTCACAGCAGTACTGAATGAGGCTGAAATGGATGTCCAAACAAAAACTGATTCTTACATCAAACTTAAGATGTTTTAACACCATAATCATCAGGACACAGGTCATCACTACACCTCGAGAAGATCGCTTAATTCAGAGGCAAGCACTGCAACGGAGAACTGCAAGTGCAAATGTTATCAGACAGTTCCTCAGAGATGCTACCAACACTGTAGTCAGTGATCAGACTATTCGGAATCGCCTTCACGATGCCAACCTTCGTGCTTGTCGTCCAGTCATTCGACCACACTTGACTGCTGCCCACAGAGCAATTCGTTTAGCATGGTGTATGCAGCACGTGCAGTGGCAACGTGCACAGTGGGCTAACGTTATGTTCATGGAAGAGTCCCGATTTGTCTTGGAGCCTATAGATGGACGAATCAGAGTATGGAGGCATCGTGGTGAATGCTTTAGTGATGCTGCAGTCATCGAACGTAACCGATATGGTGCTGGATCAGTGATGATGTGGGGAGGCATTAGTTTACTCCACAGAACCCCCTCTATCATGTGATTGGGAATCTGAATGGTGACCGCTACCGTGACGAGATTCTACAGCCTCTTGCCATCCCAGCCCTGCAAGTTATTGGGCACAATGCAGTCCTTCAAGATGATAATGCAAGACCACACCGTTCTCATGCAGTAAATGCTTTCCTGCAAGAAGCGTGTGTCAATAGAATGGATTGACCTGCAAATAGTCCTGATTTGAATCCCATAGAACATCTTTGGGATGAGCTTGGGCGACGAGTTAAGCAACATCAGCCATCTCCTGCAACTCTGCATGAACTGCTTCTGGTACTTCAGCATCAGTGGCAGGCAGTGCCCCAATGCTTCATTCGCAAGCTCATCATTTCCATGTGACAGCGGTGCCTTGAAAGTATCACCAATAATGGAGGACACACACGCTATTGACAATGTTGACCTTTGGTGTTATTCTCATTAATTTTGAAAATGAGGGTTGTATTGATTGCTGTGCTGTCATTTTACACACGTTAATGCAACCATCATGAAAATAGTGTTGATTGTCACTGATAAGCTTGTCATGTTATATTTTGAAGTGCTGTGTTTTTATTTTTCATTTTCATTTCACTTTGCACCCTTAATAAAAATGGTCCTTAACTTCTTTTGAAGGGTATAAATAATTTACTATTTTAATATCCTTTTAACCTGCCGTAACATAATAGTATTCTAAATAGAATTCGTCTGTTCTCTTTACTCCTTTTTTAACAAAGTTCATGCAGGGCACATCCCTTCCAAAAAATATTTATTCAGAAAGGTTACACTCAACCTAACTTATATATACTTTTTATTTAAAATATGAGATCTTCTTTTCTTTAAGCCATTGCAGTAATGCATTCTTCTTCTCACAATATATTTACTTAGTCATTCCCCTTCTACCGTGAGGTGTAGAGGTTTGGAAGAGAGAGCGCCAGACTATCCTATCGGCTGTCTTCCTCCTGGCCTGGTTCCATTCTAGTCCTCGGTCCTTCAAAGATTGTCTAATGTTGTCCTCCCAGCGGACTCTGGGTCGTCCAGGGGGTCTGGATCCCTGGCTCTTTGTTTCCCATGCTTGTCGTGGTAGCCGATCTTCTCCCATTCTGCAGACATGGCTAAACCATCTTAGTTGGGACTGTTCTACTTGGGTCTGCAGGGGGTGGGATTTAAGGCCTTGACGTATCGTCTGGTTGCGTACCATGTCTCTTCTTGTTACTTCAACCACCTTCCTCAGATACCTCATTTCTGAGGTTTGGATCTGGCTTTTGTGGGTTGTAGTCATTGCCCATGACTCGCATCCATATGTCAAGACTGGGACATAGGTGGAGCGGTAGACAGCCATCTTCGTTTTCTTACCAACCTCTCTCTTGCTGAGGAATCCTCGATTTATGGCCTGAAAAAGTCTCCCAGCTGCTGCTTTTCGAGTGGCCAACTCTTCTTTGATGCCTCCCTTTCGGTCAATAATAGCTCCGAGGTATTTAAAGTGGTCTACCTGCTCCAGGACCTGTTCTCCCAGCTTAATCTGTCTTCTTTCTTCTCGTGATATCACCATGGATTTTGTTTTAGAGCTGCTTATGACCATCCCTCTCTTCTCCAGTTCTTCCTTCCAGACTTGCAGGTTGAATTGGAGATGTGCCTCTGATTTAGCAATCAGGGCAACATCATCAGCAAATGCCAGCTCTGAAATACAGACCTGTCTCATCTTCCAGTACCCCACTGAATACTTTCTTGTTCTTTTCTTACATGCCTTAATAACATCGTCCATGAGGAGTATGAAAAGGTAAGGTGACAGGATATCACCTTGTCTTACACCAGTGGTGGTCCTGAACTCTTCTGACTTATGGTTTGCTGTCCTCACATAATTTCTGCAAGACTTGTAGAAGCTCTGTATAGCATGAATCAGAGGTGCTGGAATGTTCTTCCTTGCCAAACAATCCCAAAGTTTGCTCCAGGGGACCCTGTCAAACGCCTTTTCAAGATCTATGAAACAAAGATGGATCTCACTCTTATACTCAAGGGCCTTTTCACTCAGCTGTCTGAGTGTGAAGATTAGGTCTTGAGTACTTCGGTTCGCTCGGAATCCGCACTGGACCTCATCTAATTGTGGCTCAGCTAGGCGTCGGAGTCTCTGCTCTAGGATTCTAGAGTAGATTTTACCAGGGACACTGAGAAGGGATATGCCTCTATGGTTTCCACACTGTCGATTGTCACCCTTTTTGAAAATTGGTGTTATGATGGCAATCTCCCAATCCTTTGGTATGGTCTTGTTGTACCACGCTGCCTGTAGAACCCTTAAGAGTAATAGGTCGCCTGATGCTCCCATGTACTTAACCATTTCTGGTGTTATACCATCATGCCCTGCTGCTTTGCCAACCTTGATTTTCTCCAGTGCTGCCTTCAGTTCTTCCATCTTTATGTCATCTTCACCATCATTGGTTTTCTCTTCTGTGCTAGTGGTTATCATTTCTGATGCTTCACCATGCTCACCATCCAGGAGTTCTGAGAAATATTCTTTCCATCTTTCCATTACTTCCTTCGGGGCAGTAAGCAATTTGCCTTGCTTGTCCTTTATAAATTTGAGAGGGCATTGTTTTTCCTTTCTCATGTTCTTTAGGGTCTTATAGAACAATTTCTGGTTTTCTTGTGCATCTTTTTCTAGCTTTTCTCCAAATTCTTCCCAGGACTTCTGTTTTGCTGCTAGCACTTTGTTCTTTGCTTCTGTTCTGAGTGTCACATATTCTCTATATTTTTCCATCTGTCCTGTTGTGTCTTTAGCTCCTAAGTATTGTTTCCATGCCATTTTCTTCTCTCTTATTTTCTCTTTGACTTCCTCTGTCCACCAAGGTGTCCTCTTTCTCTTGTTCCCAAGTCGGACTTCACTGCATGCTTCTGCTGCAGCTGTCTTTATGATATCCTTGAATTTATTCCAGAGGGTTTCCAAGTCATCAGGTTGTTCTTCTGTGTTGCTCACCGCTGCAGCAATAAGCCCCTGATATCTGGTCTTAATTTCTGGCTCTTTCAGCTTGTAGGTCCTAATGCTCATTTCTCCCGCTCGTTTACTTGGTTTCTTGCGTGATGTTGGGCAGTTCCTAGGCTGAGCAACTCTTTCAGTTGTTCTTTTGATTGTTAGCAAGTAGTGATCACTTCCAATCTCTGGCCCCCTCCAGACTCTAGCATCCCGGACATATTTGAATGAGCTTCTCCTAACAATGGCATAGTCGATCACTGACTTCTCATTCTTGGTTGGTTCACATCTAGTGTATGCATGTATGCGCTTATGGGGGAACTTTGTGTTTGTGATGATTAGATTCTGCTCACTGCAGAATCTAAGGAGTCGCTTTCCATTGTCATTGAGAGTATCTTCTCCATATCTTCCGATAACTCCACCCCATCTAGTATGGTCATTTCCAACTCTGGCATTAAAATCTCCGAGCATGATAACTTCATCTAGGCAGTCATCCACTGTCCTTTGAAGCAGCTCGAAGAATTCCTCCTTGACCTCTGCTCTCTCATCCTCATTTGGCCCATACACTATGACCAGGTTGACTATGGTTTCTCCTTCTTTTAGTTTTACAACCATAAGAAAAAATGGATTGCTTCTTTTGTGCATTTCCTTTTTCAACATCCCCATTTCTTCCTGTTGAAAGTTGTGGAGAGACATGATCACCTCCATCACCAGGCATGGTACTGAAGAGGAAGAAGAAGAAGAAAACTGCAGTACAGTCATTCAGATTATCATCATTTCTATTCAGATTATCATCATTTCTATTCAGATTATCATCATTTCTAAGTTCTTTATGAAAAATAAATTACATTCTCATACCTGGAAAAAATATGAGCCCTGGTCCATGTTGAAAAACTTGAACATGGTGAGGTGTGTGAATGATGATGTAGGGTCTTTTATTGTCCAGCCCTGAATGCCAGATTCCTTTGCTCTTGTTAAAGTTAGGTTCAAGTTACCATCCACAAAGTAATGACCATCATCGACCCAAATCACTGCACCATGTTTGTTCAACATCTCCTACATAAAAAGTACAAAATATAAAAATAAATTTTCTCTCCAGCCTTAGATTCTTTCAGAGAATTGGTAAGTAATGTAGTTTATCAGTGTGCCCTGCCATTGGCATGTTATTAAACAATACTGTTTTATTTGTTAATATATATTTATGTTATTAAACAGCTCAATTCTCTCTCACATTTTCTTTATGTTATCTTCAGGTTTTGTGTCACTCGTTCCACCTCAAATAATGCCTATAGCATAGTTTTTCATGTGTTACTTTATAGTAATTAATTATTGTCAACCTGTACCATCCTATTCAAGATATTTCCATGTCTTCTTAATTTTCTTTCAAGTCTGTTACCAATTCCCCTGTCCACATGCTTTTGGGTTTTTCTTTTCTTTCTTTTACCTTGAAGATTCCAGAACAAGGACTGTATTGTAATGCTATTAGTTGGTTTCCTCAATGCATGTCCTATCTTATGTTGTGAGCTATCCAATGCCTGTGTCTTGCCCTCAGCTCTAGTTCCAATGATATTTGTCTGGTTCCTTCCGTAAGTTCCACATTGCTGTTCTTGTCGTATCATTTTCATCTTTATATTCTAATCACTCAATATCCTGTAGCTTCCCTTGGAGCATAGGTCTTCCACAAACACATGCCAAGTCCTCCATTCATGTGCCATCAGCTCAAGTTCTTTCTATGTCTTTCTCATCATTTTCACTTCTGTCTCCAGTTCTCTATTCCATGTTTTTTTTTTTTTTTGCTCTATAGAAGATAGACTGCCTTATATTCTAAGCAAGCGATAATTTATGAGCCTGTTTTTTTTCCTGGCTGTCATTTTTTTTGCTCTCTATGTTTCAGAGTTATACAGTAGGACTTCCTTGACACTTTGGGTTTAGGATTCCTCTTCTTTGTGTAGATTTCTTTTTATTTCCAGGCATTTCCCAATGCATGAAAACTTCCTTTGCCTCCTCTATTCTTTGTTATTGTTAGCTCTGTCCATGCCTCCCACACGTCCTATAGTACTGTCAAGATTCAGGTATGAGTAGACAGCTCGTCGGGATGCATCTCTCAAGTCATTATCTTCATCACTTTGCAGCTCCCCAAGGAGCATTTGTCTTCAACAAACTTACGCCAAGTCTTCTGTCCCATGCCATCTGCTCCAGGTATTTCCATGTCTTCTTCATGTCTGTCTCCAGTTCTCTTCTCCATGTTTTCCTTCTCACTTTCTTACCCTGGGATTTCAGCATTTCTCAATGCAACTGGCTATTGTTTGTCACATTCATTTTTGTTTGTCAGAATCTTTGTGTGTGTCACTGCATAATTTGTTGTTGTTGAGAGTGAATTGCTGTGATGTCTCCTCCATCATTCTCATTCTGTCTTGCATCTAAATGCAGTTATGGCACAGAAGGGTTAGGTCATCAAGAAAGTCCACATCACACTGAGCCATTTAAGTACACGGTGTACAAGCAGATTTCACAGGAAGCAGTTGATTTCGACTCTTCCGATCCCCTAGGTTATGAGTTTTCACTCTGTCTTTCCTTGTGCTAGGTAGTGAAAGGTACATGTCTTTTTCAGTTGCACTGTACCTCTATATAGGGTGTTGGTGATGGAGGGGTTTGGTAGTGCCAGGCATTCCAGGAGGTGGTGTTCTACTGCTTCTTCTTTCTGTCTGTTACACTGGTTGCAGTATGGTGCATGGTCTGAGGTTACTCTGTGCAAAAGCTTGTTAAGAGGTACATGTCTTGTTCTCAACCTGAAGATTGTCCTCTGGTCTCTGTGGCTTAAGTTGTTGATGCCATCTCTGGGGTTTGGCTGAGACATTTCTGCATATAGTGCTCTTGCAGTTGAGCCGGTAGCTCAGCAACCCATCCCCTGCTGTTTGCAGTTGTTGTGTATCATATATTTTTGATAGCACAGTACGATTGTGTCTAATGCTCAGGATACGTTCCTAGAAACTGCCGCGTTGAACAAAACAGTACAGTATAGGATCATTATATTCTATATATAAAATCCCAGCTTTTTCTGTCAGTGCGTAACGCTAACGAAAGGGAGGCATCAAAGAAGAGTTGGCCACTCGAAAAGCAGCGGCTGGGAGACTTTTTCAGGCCATAAATCGTGGATTCCTCAGCAAGAAAGAGGTTGGTAAGAAAACGAAGATGGCTGTATACCGCTCCACCTATGTCCCAGTTTTGACATATGGATGCGAGTCGTGGGCAATGACTACAACCCACAAAAGCCAGATCCAAACCTCAGAAATGAGGTATCTGAGGAAAGTGGTTGAAGTAACAAGAAGAGACATGGTCCGCAACCAGACGATACGTCAAGGCCTGAAATCCCATCCGCTGCAGACCCAAATAGAACAGTCCCAACTAAGATGGTTTGGCCATGTCTGCAGAATGGGAGAAGATCGGCTACCACGACAAGCATGGGAAACAAAGAGCCAGGGATCCAGACCTCCAGGACGACCCAGAGTTCGCTGGGAGGACAACATTAGACAATCTTTGAAGGACCGAGGACTAGAATGGAACCAGGCCAGGAAGAAGACAGCTGATAGAATGGTCTGGCGCTCTCTCTTCCAAACCTCTACACTTCACGGTAGAAGGGGAACGACTAAGTAAGTAAGTAAGCGTAACGCTAAGGGATGCAACTTTGGTTGAAAGTTAGACATTAATTGTATTGTTTCCCTTATATGTACTCTCCCGAAAATAGTAACACTTACCAAAGAAGAATGCGCAAATGACGGTGTGCATGAACAGTTTGATTATACTGTATGGAGAAAAGTCAACAGCACAACTGATAAACAGTACATGAACTGGAGACAGGAAGATGCGGGGATCCATGATTTAAGTTGGACCAGATTAAAACAACAGAAAATCAAGATGCTATTCTGTCATGTTCAAACTTTTAACATCAGATGTAAAACAAATATTTTCGTTTTTTTTAATACTTTTGAATAAGTAAAATTGCCGTTAGGTATTGGTGCTTTTGAATTTAATTCCCGTCTTATGACGGGCTTTTACACTAGTAATAGCATAAATGGATAGGTCATTTTTAACCTGTTATTATACATAACTGTATATTATATGGTTTATGAAGAGTATCATCATCATCATCCTTTTCTGCTCCCAATGGAGCATGGTGCTATCCCTGCTGCAGAAGCTTGCACAAAGAATTGGCATGCTCTTACAGTGGTGGTTCCTGTAGAAATATATTTGACATTATGAGGTTGCCATTCCCATGTACAACCTTGTATTAGTTGATATGAAGAGCATGGGTAATAATGACGAGTCTAATATATCACTAAGTATTAATGTACAATGAATAATGAACATTATAATTGATAACATAAATTCTGAAGATGGACAAGCGAATGAGAAAAGAAGCATTAGCTGTTGACGAGCTGCGGTGGGTGAGTAAGAGTCTGCAGATGCATTTGTTATGCGGTCTGGTTCTACTATAGCCAATCTATCACTCCATCATTGAAATTATGAAAAAGAATTCATAATCATATTATGACAACAACAACAAAATTTTAAAACAGTGGGTGGGGTAGAGGGGAATGATTAGAAAAGTTGGGTGGAAGGTGGGATCATGCTGAAGACAGTTCTCTTTATCAGCTTACTCACTATCACACCCAGCACACACTTCGTTCTGATAGCTTGAGCAAAGGAGCATAGATGATGAACTCTAACTGCTTATGTGTACGTACGGAAATTTTGATCGCGGAAATTGGAGGGTTGATCAATCTTGCTATTTTCTGCAATGTTTTTGTACTTTCAAACTTTCATTTAAAAATAAAAATAAAAAAGGGACCTTCAAAATAATGAGGATTAGAGTAAAGTAGCTCTATACAGGGTATTACTGTAGTTAGAACTACAACTACCTCTACACCTCACAGTAGAAGGGGAACGATTAAGTAAGTAAGAACTACAACACAGAGCAAAGTGTAAAGTGCTAAACAAAATATAATAACTGAGCATTTTCAAATACTCATCCAATTTCTGTTTCATCTGGAACATAGGTCAGTCATTCAAGAGCAAACTGAACCAGTTCTTTCCAGTATATTTTTTATTTCTGACTGTGATTCTCTTAGTTCCGTAATCACGTCATATCACTTTAGAACCTCTAATTCATGGAGGTGACCATTTATGAACATTCGTAACTTTCTGGTCAATCATAACGGTTGTCTCTGTTTTATGAGTCACACAGTTTCAATTACCAATGTCCTATATGATATAATGCTACGATTTTCAATTCTGTTGAATCTGAAACTACCCACACAGTTTCAATTACCAATATCCTATATGATATAATGCTACGATTTTCAATTCTCTTGAATCTGAAACAACCCACACAGTTTCAATTACCAATGTGCTATATGACATAATGCTATGATTTTCAATTCTCTTGAATCTGAAACAACCCACACAGTTTCAATTACCAATGTCCTATATGATATAATGCTACGATTTTTCAATTCTCTTGAATCTGAAACAACCCACACAGTTTCAATTACCAATGTCCTATTTGATATAATGCTACGATTTTCAATTCTCTTGAATCTGAAACAACCCACACAGTTTCAATTACCAATGTCCTATATGACATAATGCTACGATTTTCAATTCTCTTGAATCTGAAACAACCCACATAGTTTCAATTACCAATGTCCTATATGATATAATGCTACAATTGTCAATTCTGTTGAATCTGAAACAACCCACACAGTTTCAACTACCAATGTCCTATATGATATAATGCTACAATTGTCAATTCTCTTGAATCTGAAACCCACACAGTTTCAATTACCAATGTCCTATATGATATAATGCTATGATTGTCAATTATCTTGAATCTGAAACAACCCACACAGTTTCAATTACCAATGTCCTATATGATATAATGCTACGATTGTCAATTCTCTTGAATCTGAAACAACCCACAGTTTCAATTACCAATGTCCTATATGATATAATGCTTTGATTTTCAGTTCTGTTGAATCTGAAACAACCAACACAGTTTCAATTACCAATATCCTATATGATATAATGCTATGATTTTCAATTCTCTTGAATCTGAAACAACACACACAGTTTCAATTACCAATGTCCTATATGATATAATGCTATGATTTTCAATTCTCTTGAATCTGAAACAACCCACACAGTTTCAATTACCAATGTCCTATATGATATAATGCTACGAGTGTCAATTCTGTTGAATCTGAAACAACCCACACAATTTCAATTACCAATGTCCTATATGATATAATGCTACAATTGTCAATTCTCTTGAATCTGAAACAAACCACACAGTTTCAATTACCAATGTCCTATATGATATAATGCTATGAGTGTCAATTCTGTTGAATCTGAAACAACCAACACAGTTTCAATTACCAATATCCTATATGATATAATGCTACGATTTTCAATTCTCTTGAATCTGAAACAACGCACACCGTTTCAATTACCAATGTGCTATATGATATAATGCTACGATTTTCAATTCTCTTGAATCTGAAACAACCCACACAGTTTCAATTACCAATGTCCTATATGATATAATGCTATGATTGTCAATTCTCTTGAATCTGAAACTACCCACACAGTTTCAATTACCAATGTCCTATATGATATAATGCTACGATTGTCAATTCTCTTGAATCTGAAACAACCCACACAGTTTCAATTACCAATGTCCTATATGATATAATGCTACTATTGTCAATTGTCTTGAATTTGAAACAACCCACACAGTTTCAATTACCAATGTCCTAAATGATATAATGCTACAATTGTCAATTCTCTTGAATCTGAAACAACCCACACAGTTTCAATTACCAATGTCCTATATGATATAATGCTACGAGTGTCAATTCTGTTGAATCTGAAACAACCCACACAGTTTCAATTACCAATGTCCTATATGATATAATGCCCCGAGTGTCAATTCTGTTGAATCTGAAACAACCCACACAGTTTCAATTACCAATGTCCTATATGATATAATGCTATGATTTTCAATTCTCTTGAATCTGAAACAACCCACACAGTTTCAATTACCAATGTCCTATATGATATAATGCTATGATTTTCAATTCTCTTGAATCTGAAACCCACACAGTTTCAATTACCAATGTCCTATATGATATAATGCTATGATTGTCAATTCTCTTGAATCTGAAACAACCCACACAGTTTCAATTACCAATGTCCTATATGATATAATGCTACGATTGTCAATTCTCTTGAATCTGAAACAACCCACACAGTTTCAATTACCAATGTCCTATATGATATAATGCTACTATTGTCAATTGTCTTGAATCTGAAACAACCCACACAGTTTCAATTACCAATGTCCTAAATGATATAATGCTACAATTGTCAATTCTCTTGAATCTGAAACAACCCACACAGTTTCAATTACCAATGTCCTATATGATATAATGCTACAAGTGTCAATTCTGTTGAATCTGAAACAACCCACACAGTTTCAATTACCAATGTCCTATATGATATAATGCCCCGAGTGTCAATTCTGTTGAATCTGAAACAACCCACACAGTTTCAATTACCAATGTTCTATATGATATAATGCTATGATTTTCAATTCTCTTGAATCTGAAACAACCCACACAGTTTCAATTACCAATGTCCTATATGATATAATGCTATGATTTTCAATTCTCTTGAATCTGAAACCCACACAGTTTCAATTACCAATGTCCTATATGATATAATGCTATGATTTTCAATTCTCTTGAATCTGAAACAACCCACACAGTTTCAATTACCAATGTCCTATATGATATAATGCTATGATTTTCAATTCTCTTGAATCTGAAACAACCCACACAGTTTCAATTACCAATGTCCTATATGATATAATGCTATAATTTTCAATTCTCTTGAACCTGAAACAACACACACAGTTTCAATTACCAATGTCCTATATGATATAATGCTATGATTTTCAATTCTCTTGAATCTGAAACAACCCACACAGTTTCAATTACCAATGTCCTATATGATATAATGCTATGATTTTCAATTCTCTTGAATCTGAAACAACCCACACAGTTTCGGGAGGTCTCTAGGAGACAAACAAAGAATAGGACCACTGCTAAGTCAGGCATGTTGTAACAGGCAACAAATATGAAGTTCTGCAGGGGGCGGGCACCTTATCATGTCAAAGACATTGCTACAAACTATATGGGCTATTTGATGCAGGCTTTTTGCAAGAGGACGAGCTGCATCAGTAGCACTATGCTCCATAGGGGGCAAAAAAGAGTCTTCTTCGTTCACCCTTAGACATCAACTTGAAAATGTTCAAAGAAAGCAGTGGTCAGCTTGAGGCTATTGGTATCTCAATAGAGTTTGTCCAGGAATGGTACTGGTGACGGCCATAAGAACTTTCTCTGTTCCTCATGTGTTGGGCACCTTTGAAGTAAATGTTCAGCAGCCATTTTATCAGTGCCACAGTTACACTCATCGGTAGTTCCTATCTTTAGCTTGTTGAATAGATGCTAGTGTCTGAAACACTGATGTTTCAGCTCATGATTTGTAACAATACACAGATCACAGTGAAGCCAAACATAATCTTACCTGAATACAGATTGGTCTGTAGCTCCTAATGTTCAAATACTTGACATGTGATGGGTATTTGTCAAATCTGAACTGCGTAATCTCACAATTCCAAGTAGTATTGCAGTATTTTGCCAGCTGATAACACAAGAAGGTATAATGAAATCACATCAAGAATAAGGCCGCTTACTCTTTTATGAAAATTAGCCGTTTTTCTTTCACAGAAACAAAACAAAATTTGACAGTGTCCTGGTAGCATTTTATAATTTAAGTTAAAATAGCAGCATAAAAAAGGTCCCACATTTTTTTCTCACATAAAAATTCTTCTTCGAGTACCATTCCAACTTGAGTCTTCAACTACTAGAGGAACGTATAGTTGATCAAGTCTTTCCACAATGTCCTATGTCCAGAGCTGTTGATCAATTCTGCTGTTGATTCATTTCCATGTCACAATGCTAAATTGTCCAGTATCTTCTGTCATCTTTTATATCTTTTTCCTTCAATCTTTCCTGCTGTCACAAGTTGTAGTACACGCCTTCTGTCAGAATGCAAGGCATAAGAATACTCAAGGAAAAGATGGTTTAAAAATATGATAGGAAATGAACATTCATACCATGTGACCAAGCAAATTAAAAAACAAAACTGTTGATGCATAAGAATCTATCCTCAGGAAACAAATAATGATATATAAAAAAGCTATCAGTAAATGACAAAAGACACAGCAAAAAAATATGAGAGAATATTAATGAATATTAATTATTTTCCCCCCTTCCTGTTTGCTGTCTCTTTGTTATGTTCTTATAGCTTTTTTATATATCTCATCCTTGTTTCCTGTTTCGTACTGTGGCTGCCTAATGGTACTCCCAAAAAGTCCAGTGTTTCTAGTGTAAAATTCATTTGTTGCTGTTGCTGTTTAACTAGGACTGCTGAGCTGCTCGCTCTTTTGCAGCCAATACCACTTGAAAACTCCTTGGTATTATCTTCATGGTAGATCTAGGCTTTTCATGTGGTTTTTCTGATATTCCGAAACATAGTGAGTTGAAGCCATGAGCTCCAGTTTCTCCAGCTTGGCTGGCATTTAAAGGATCATCACTTCTGGTCTCAAGCTAGGAAGAAGAAGCATGTGGCACACTGTGCATTCCCTGTCATCCAAGGGAGCTCTCCAAATATGTAGAGCTAAAATACTGTGCTCTCCCAAGGAATTGTCAGTTCCTATAGAGAGCCACTTCTCAGCTCCCCCTGCCTACCGTGGGTCCATAGTGAGATCCTCTTGCACGCAGCCAACCAGGTAAAGTCAGAGTTATGCCTGGAGCTCAAGTGACTCCTCCAAGCTTAATGTGCAATGCTAGGTTTTCAATATTTTTCACCAAGGGGGGAGGGGATGAATCCCTAGAAGTGTGTGGATGATCACAAGAGCCGATGAGTGTGTAATTAGCCTGACACAGACAGAGGTTCACATCCAAATCTTCATACTATAGCACTGTACATAGCTGGTGGTCATACAAGGATGACTCCAGATATGCCTCCATTCATGCACCACCGGGTACTTGCAGTTAGTGAGATATATAAAAAGGCTATCAGTAAATGACAAAAGACATTGCAAAATATATGAGAAAACATTAATAAGTACTTTGATTATTAATTCCCATCATGTTTGCTGTGTCCCTTTGTTATGCTCTCATAGCCATATATATGTCTAATCCTTATTTCCTATTATTGACTGGCTGACTGGGGAAACTTGAAAAAAGTCCCAAATTTCCTGACTGATATCAGACAAATGAAGTATAGGACTCTAACTTACCAAAATCTGCTCTGAAGTTGAGAGTCCCAGGTCATACATCACAACTTTGTACTGAGGCAGAAGTGACTGCACAGACTTCATTAGTACAGCCGCTTCCTTAAAGAGGTCTGGCTTGACCCCACTTACAATTACCGGTAAACCTGTTGTGATCTTTGGGCTTGGAAGAATATCTGGCACCTCGTCTAGGCTGATGACCTCATTGCCAACAGCATCAACACTCACTCCACTTCCACCACTCCTTGCTGTCAGCCCTAGCTGTCTTAAGTATACAGGGTCAACTGTCAGTACTTGTTTTTCTAAATAAAGAAAAATAAAGATATCCTTAAATTATAATTTTTGCAACAGCCACAGATGTGCTTTTCTGTTTTACAAGTGCTTTCTAAAATCCTTTCAATAAATTCTACAAAGGTGTTCTGAATATGACATAATTTGACTTTGAAGGGAGATTAAGGAAACTGCAATCAGACTGAAAGTGTTTTCCCCCCCATCAAATTTTTACATGTCTATGAAAATTTACTTCACACATAACACTAAAATATGCCAGAGCACAAAGTCTTTTATATTTGGACGTGTGTCCTAATATAACTGAAATTCCCTGTGAATAGGTTGAATGGGAAGTGAATCACCAAAAATCAGACAAAACTCCAATTTAAAAGAAAATGCACACATAACAATATCTATCTTTATAAGTTTCACATAAACATACCTGTCAACCTGTACGAATTTTTTGTACAATGTACGTTTTTTTGATACTTTTAGCAATGTTCAGCCATACAGACTCATTGTACAGATCCCCCCCCCCCCCCCCCCCCCCCCTGGCCTCAAACACTTTCAGTTTTCAGCGTGACATGACATATTTTTAAAGTTACCTGTTATCAACCACGTTTGCCACCACACTTCGACACCATTTTGTTTAAAAAAAGCTAAGTACTTATAACTTGGTTAAATATTGCTGTTGTTTTACTTTGTTGCAATTTAATTGCTGTCTTAATCTTTCCAGTTATATCTTGCCCTTCAGTATATGTCTGATAAGTCAATGTCATAATATTCTGTGTAGGCCCTACATAACTAGAAAAAAAAAAGTTTGTTTGCGTTGAGTAGGCCTACTTTATTCCAGCGGTCGAGATTCATTGCTTTATTTTTTAATAAAAGTGGCGATCTATTATCACTGGTCTAGGCTACCAACTTTTAAATAATAATGTTGTAAATTTTTGGAAGTGCGTTTTTTCTTCAAAGATTTGATATTCTGTTCATAATTTGGTTAATTTTTTGCTGTTTGCTTTGCTTCGTTGTATTTTATTTTTGTCGTTCTCTTAATCTTTCCAGTTATATTTTGATCATTTAAATATTTCCAATAAATTAATGTCATAATATTCGGTGTC
Organism: Oreohelix idahoensis; assembly: GCA_024509875.1. Taxonomy (NCBI): domain Eukaryota; kingdom Metazoa; phylum Mollusca; class Gastropoda; order Stylommatophora; family Oreohelicidae; genus Oreohelix; species Oreohelix idahoensis. The sequence continues at coordinate 395,992 of JAMPIV010004639.1, forward strand.
GGCCCTACATAACTAGAAAAAAAGTTTGTTTGCGTAAACTTCGGTGCTTTATTTTTCAATAAAGTGGCGATCTATTATCACTCTTCTAGCAACTTTTTAATAATAATTTTGTAAATTTTGGTAGCAAATTTATGTGCACAAGATGGAATCAAACAATTGACTGTGCCAGTAGAAAACCTTTTGTTAGACATGTACTATCATTTTGATCACAACTCCCTCACAGCAATGCTGACTGCGAAAGATCATTTTCAATGATGAAAAAAATCCACACAGACTGCAGGAGGTCCATGAATGCGGACACACTCATTTCTTTTTTACAGTGTAAGATTAACATTGATACATGCTGTGCAGACTTTAAGCCCACAAATGCAATTCAGCAAAGTGCTAAAAGTGCATGTGTTGATTATAATACAAAACACTGTGCATCGAAAGAATAGTACCTCACGATCACTAAGTTTTTTATATGTAAAGAACAGCATGAGACTATTAGCATGTTTTATATCACACTAATTCAAATTCTAATAGATTTGTATATGTCATTTCTCGTTTTAAAACTGTATTGTGTATGATTTATTAATATATTTTTTGCGTAAGGATTTTTGGGTGTTTGTAAGGATTTTTTTGGTCCGGCTTACAAGTTTTTGTCTCAGGAGGTTGACAAGTATGCATAAAAAACAATTTTACACAATAATAATTCTATAAATTAATTTCTTGCTCTTTTACAACTATATTTAATAAAATATTGAACTAGACAAGACAAAATTTAAGACCCTGAATAAATTACAGAAGATAAAACAAACATGGGGATGGTGGATGCCTAATTTGCTTCTTCTTGGTTGAGCTTAATATTTATATGTTTATGTAGAACTGAAGGATTGCAATGGACAACATCACCAATGTAGATGCGATGACTAGGAACCAGACTATTGCCAGTGGAAAAGGAGACGCTGGCAATGGATAGGAAATACACTGTGAAAACTTGTTGATAACATACAAGGCATTTATCCTCAAAATTAACAATGAAAAAACCATTTATATTTGGAGAAATACCCTAATATAAATAACAGACGTTGTGTCTAGGTTAAAATGCACCGGCCTAGCCAAAACTCTAATATAAAAAATAAAACTATCTTGCTTTTACAGAGATTCACTTCCAGACCTGCTATTAGTGCTACAACCAGCAACACCCTGAAATATAACCTACAATGCACAAAGGTAATATTTTGTATCAGAAGCCTTATAAGCTTTACTTCTGCTTGCAACAAATTATATATATAATACCATTTATCTGTATGCTTGATGCCATTTTGATGCCCGAATGGGTCTTGCTCACAATAGTCTGTAAATTTGGTGTCGGGGATGACAGAATCCACACAGCCACTGTGGACACAGCCACTAAAATCAAGATCATATAGAAGCTCTTGGACTTCATTCGATCCCATGGTGACCTTGCACTCATCTGGCCAGCTGTGTTTGTAGCCTAATCTGGTCACTGCTGTAGGCTTATTTACACACTTGTCTCATACATAACCTGTTGAAATGAAACAATATTGTTACTCTTCCATTTTACTTACATTAGTTTTGAATGAAATGAAGCGCTATACTACCACTTTATTTCTACTATCTTTATTTACATTGCCTAGTAGTGACACCTCATAACAGTTTTAAAACATCCCACTTATATCTAAAACAGAGAGATGTATAAAGCTGTGATTAATCTCAGTAGTCAAGAAGAGTCGTGTATTATTACTTCCTTCATTTAATATCTGAGGTAGTTGTTGGGGCACCATTTTCAGTTGAAGCTTTATGATTTGTTTCCATCTTTGTTGATGGCAAAAACGAGACAAGCACCAATGGAACAAGATATGAGAAGACGATGCTGATGGTGGATAGGACACAGAATGAGGAAACCTGTTGATAGCATTACAAGGCAGTGATTGTTCTGGAATTCCCAAGGTAAAAGAACGAACGAACTTTATTTTCAAAGGGTTGAGAATTGGGCACGCAGACCCGTCTGACATTCTGCCCTTCCTTTCTCTCAATCTTTTATACTGAATTCATTTATTCTCATCACATGCATTTTACATATCTATTTATAGGAATTCAACATTGTAAAAGTAACATAACTGCCTACTCACATTCACAGTATCTAATTATAATAATCATGACATCAAATATGTTGAAAAGTACAAACATCATCATTAATATGTTGAAAAGTACAAACATCATCATTAATATGATGAAAAGTACAAACATCATTATTAAATCTACATTCAATATTATATATTTATACGGAAACATAATTGCATTAGGGGTCAGGTAACACTGACAAACAACATTTTTCTTTCTTATATAAGAATAAGTGTTCTTAGGTCAGTTTCTTGCACTGATTTCAAATTTGAAATTCGTTTGTCTCTATCACATCGGGTTCTTAAGATATTTGTGAATAAATATATTTTTGGGAAACTGTTATTTGCTCCGTTTCATTTTTACTATATAACTTATTAAAAATTAATAAAATGCAAAATAATTCTACTTTTTATACTGCTAAAAGATGCATGACATATGTTACGCTATTTTTCAAATAGTTACTGTATTTTGAAATAATTCTGAGCGAAATATGGCTTCTAGAAGTTGTAGAAATTCGGCTGATCTGTTCTGTTACATGTGCAGATATTTTACCGATCGTGTTCACCAGAAAAACTTTACACCATTACTAAAGAAAGCATATGAACTTTATTTCGATTCAAAAGTTGATGATGCAAATAAATCTTGGAAGCCAAATGCAGTTTGTTCGACTTGTGCAAATACATTGGCAGGTTGGTTAAGAAAATCGCTGAAGCATAAGTCGATGCCTTTTGGAGTGCCAGTAATATGGCGTAAACCGACAAATCACGCTACTGATTGTTACTTCTGCTTGACAAATATCCATGGTTTCACTTTTAAAACTAGAAAGTCTGTGGTTTATCCAAATATTGAATCGGTTTCAAAACCAGTGCCTCATGATCCAATCACGTGTCCGATCCCAGTTCCACCAGAACAATATCCGTTGGACGTGAATGAACCATCAGAAAGTGATAGTTTACCTGCTTTAGAAACTAATTCTGACTCGGATTATATACCGGTGAATGATGGTGTTCACTTAATTAACCATTCAGAACTTTCAGATCTAATACGTGATCTCACTCTTACCAAAGGACAAGCGGAATTACTCGGTTCGCGACTCAAAGAATGGAATCTTTTAGCGCCCAATACTCCGATATCTAAATTTCGTCATAGACACAGAGAACTTGTTCAATACTTTGAGATGGATGATGACATTTGCTATTGCAAAGATGTAAACGGTCTAATGGTGCACCTCGGTCATGAGCACATAGTCAACGAATGGCGACTTTTCATCGATTCTTCCAAGACTAGTCTAAAAGCCGTGTTATTGCATAACGGAAATTTATTTTCATCAATTCCAGTCGCCTACTCTGTTCATATGAAAAAAACTTATGACAATATGGCTATACTTTTGGTAAAAATAAAGTACAATGACTACCAATGGCGGATTTGTGGAGATCTAAAGGTCATTGCAATTCTCACGGGCATGCAGACTGGGTATACTAAATGTTGTTGCTTCCTATGTGAATGGGACAGCCGCAACAGACAGGAACATTATGCAAGAAAGGTGTGGCCTATCAGATATCGTATGCAGCTCGGGCATAAAAATGTAATACACGAGCCATTAGTTAACAAAGACAGCATCATTTTACAACCGTTACATATAAAGTTGGGGCTCATGAAGAATTTCGTAAAAGCGTTAGATAAAACGAGGAAAGCTTTCACTTATCTTCGAGAAAAGTTTCCGCAAGTTAGCGATGCAAAGATAAAGGAAGGTATCTTTGTAGAACTTCAGATTAGGAAAGTTATTGCAGACAAACAATTCGAGAACTTGTTACATGGTAGTGAACTTCGCGCATGGATGGCATTCAAATCGATTGTCGATAACTTTCTGGGAAATCACAAATCTGTCGACTATGTGCATATTGTTAAGCAGTGCATAGATGCATACAGAATTATGGGCTGTAACATGTCCCTCAAAATCCATTTGCTCGATTCGCATCTTGGCGAAGTCAGCGATGAACATGGAGAACGATTCCATCAAGATATCGCCATAATGGAGTCACGTTATCAAGGACGGTGGAGTGTGACCATGCTTGCCGATTATTGTTGGATGGTTCATCACGATGTACCACATGCCATTCACCGACGAAAGTCGACTGCAAAGAAATTCAAGCCTACATAACTTTATACTTCTTGTACGAATGATGTTGTAATACTGTATGCATTGTTAAAACACTTCAATTGCGTATTTCTAGAGATCCCGACCTGATAGAGAAAAACGGTTTGCAGATTTAAAAACAGCGCATTAAAATTGACCAGAAAAACATAGAAATGTTAGAGAAAGAAAAAAAATTTTTTTTTTTGTTAGCCAGTGTAATCAGAACTCATAAAGTATTTGAAAAGTCTATGATTGTATGAATAAGGACTGAGGTAGTTTTTTAGATCATGTGGAAGATAGTTCCAACGATGAGCAGCAGAGTAAGCTAAGCTTTTCTTGAATAAGTCAAGCCTAGGCTTGGGCACTTGGATTTTGTTAAGGCGTTGACTGCATCTTTCACTGTATCTGAACATTGGCCACAGATATGTTGGAGCATTCAGTGACAGGATTTTGTGAACAAATTTAGCTTTGCTGAACAGAGGGTGCATTCCTGTGGGCAGTATTTTGAGATCTTTACATAGATCTACACACTGTGTTTGGTAATTGTCAGAGTCTAGACGCACTGCACACTTTTGTAGTAAATGGAGTCTTTTTGTGTTGGACATGGAGCAACCATCCCAGATTGTGGCAGAGAGAGGAAAAAAAACCATGGAGATGAGATCTGGAGACAGACATGAAGGGAATTAAAAATACATGGAAAGACCTTGAGCTAATGGCATAGAACGAGAAGACTTGACGTAAGGAAAGACCTTGAGCTAATGGCATAGAACGAGAAGACTTGACATAAGGAAAGACCTTGAGCTAATGGCATAGAATGAGACGACTTGACGTAAGGAAAGATCTTGAGCTAATGGCATAGAACGAGAAGACTTGACATAAGGAAAGATCTTGAGCTAATGGCATAGAACTAGAAGACTTGACATAAGGAAAGATCTTGAGCTAATGGCACAGAACGAGAAGACTTGACATAAGGAAAGATCTTGAGCTAATGGCACAGAACGAGAAGACTTGACATAAGGAAAGATCTTGAGCTAATGGCATAGAACTAGAAGACTTGACATAAGGAAAGATCTTGAGCTAATGGCATAGAACAAGAAGACTTGACGTAAGGAAAGATCTTGAGCTAATGGCATAGAACTAGAAGACTTGACATAAGGAAAGATCTTGAGCTAATGGCATAGAACGAGAAGACTTGACATAAGTTTGCTGAAAGCCTATGCTCCTTAGGGTGCTTATGGGTGATGATGATCTTTGTCCGTCTTGTACTCTACAAGTATTTGTGTCTCTCCAAAAGTCTTTCTTACCCACTTCCGAATATCATTTGTCCAGTGCCTCTGTAGTCTACCTCTTGTTTTCCTGTTTCTGAGGCTTTCTCTTTGAGTACAGTATAAGACAATCTGTTGTGACAGTAGAGGGAAATGTGAAGTAGTGTTGAAAGTTATCTCTCTTTCAGCTCACTCAATTACTGTCACATACATGTTATTATAAAAACAAAAACAACAACCAATAAGCTAAAGACATTCATAAATGGGTGCTTGCGAAGAATAGAAAGATTGCAATGGTATGACAAGATCACTAACGTGGAACTGATGACAAGAACCAGACAAGTGCCAGTGGAACAACAGATGAGAAAATGGTGCTGGCCATGAATAGGACACATGCTGAAGTAACTTGTTGATAGTACTACAAGACAGTCTTTGTTCTGGAAACCCCAGGGTAAAGGAGGTAAAGGGAGACTGTTATGATTAAAATTCATAACGATTATGTCGGTATACTAGGTAGCTCAACAGGGCTCCTTTTCTGATAATTTTATACGGACTTACTTATTAATAAAGGAAGTGACGTCATGCTGATATGTTGTAGAGGCAGGCGTGAACATTTTGAAGCAGAAATGAGGTGATCGTCTGCAAAAGAGATGCAGCCTGTGTTTGAATGTGAGCGTATATGTATTGAGCTCCTGCAGTGTACTGTGTTTTTCCTGCATCATTCCATCAATATACTTAGTTGAGGTGTCCCTGGTTTATTATCTGCAGAGAATCATATATATTCATGAAGATGTCCATTGGACTATGAAAATAAAGTTTGTATGATTGCCATTGACCAGCGTTTGATAGTGAATGGACTGGACTACTACGTATTACTGCATTTGCCTTTGGGCCTTTAATCTATTATCATGGAGCTTTGTGTCCAGTGTAATAAACTGCGTATTTGTGAAATATTGAAGGAGGTGTTTGTCAGCTCACTGCAGTTATGCTGATTCATGTTGTGTGACAACCCCTAGTGTCTACTTTGGCCACGGAGACCTTCTCCTGAACTTTATACAATATGACACGTATCAGTTTTTGGGGGCCAAGCCGGGATGTTGAACGTATATTTTGGCAGTTTGCTCAAGTAATTTTCAAGTCTGTGGACTAATTTTTCAAGTGAAGACATTTTCAAGATAGCGGTTCTGATCGGCTGCAAGTTTGAATCCTAAGTCTAATCCTGATCACTGCATATGTATTGAATCGTTGTTTCCCTGAGGCAGACGGTGGACCCAGGAGGATTTTTTTTCAGAAAGACAGATAAGTAAATTTATTGATTCATACAGCTTGAGTCTTGAAGAATCTCATTTGACAGGGTTCTTTTTTATTATATGTTTTATGTATATTTGTATTTACATGTTTTTGTGATAGGCGGGTTGGTTGGCGAGGGAACCCTGAATTCACAATACCAATCCTATGGTCGTGAATTCTTGGTTGTTCTATAGGGTTTGGTGCATGGTTTTCTCAGATAGTGGGGCCGGCATTACAAAGCTCTGTGTTTACTGCTACTACTGAGCTTATCATAACCATTTCTGTTAGCAGTTTTGCCCTGTTTATTTATACATTTGTAGTTGTTGTCAAGTTCATTGTATTTTATTTGGTTTATTCTACATTATTGTTTGTGAGAATTGTGCACCTTATCTTGCTATCCTTCATTTATTAGATGTATTATATGTTGTGAAATTGTGCTTGTAGTGTCATAAGTGTGGTAGAGCCAAATTTTTTTTCATTTTTCCAAGGAACACATGGAGAAGAGAGCTGGAGACAGACATGAAAGGGATGAAGAAGACATGGAAAGAACTTGAGCTGACGGCACGTGACAGGAAGTCTTGGCATGTATTTGTTAAAGGCCTATGTCATGTGACAGGAAGTCTTGGCAACAGTTTATTAAAGTTTTATGCTCCCTGAGGAGCCGAAGGGTGATTAATGAATGAATGAATATCTTATTATACCCTGATATAGCCTTTATATCTGAAGGGCAGGTCAAATATTAAAGTCTACAACAAACCAACAATGACCACACACTGGTGATAACCAAAAGTAGTGAGTATGTGTTGGATACTTGTGGGATAAGTTACTCTCATGAAGTTAGTGCAAATTTTCAGAGCATAAAATGTTATAGTCCTAATATATAGCAAGTGATCGTAAAGAGAATTATGCTCTCTCATTATATATACTGAGGGAGACAGACCTCTAGGTTTGCCCAGAGTGCAATGATGCAGATTCTGTTCAACAACAACAACAGCTCTCTCATTTACTTACATGATGAATAAAAAAAAAAAGTCCAATGTATTTAATTTTCATTATCATTTCTCATCAGAGGCCCCCAAAACTACAAGGGGTCTATCTCACTCTGAAGCAAACTTAATCAGTTAAAAAGAAACTCAAACTCTGGCCTTGATGATTCTTCTTTGAGAATTGTATTATTGCAGAGCAGAAATGTAAAAAGGCAACAGTGCCTTTTTCTTTACCCTGAGGAAATAAAAATTTCAATTGTTCATTCGTTCTTTCAATGAATATGGGGCAAACGTTCTAACCTACAATCAGCAATGCTAACCCAGCGTTAGTGACCACATTTTCAAGCGATTTCACAAATTACTGACACAGTGTAGGCATTATGTTGCAGGCAATTTCACGCTAAGATAACACAAAGGAGTCCAGTAAAAGCTGAAAATGTTGCTTACTCAAATGTCATTGACAACAGTTGATGACCAAACTGTCTTCTGGCCTTCCATTTTAATGATATAAAATCCTAATGTTATGCCATTTCAGGATGCTGCAGTTGCCAGAGCTAAATTTTGCCTACCTCTGAATGCTGTTGAAATCCTATGCACCACCATCGTGAACGGTTTTTTAAACTAATACAGGAATAAACAGATAGATCTTGAAGCATGTAAAAAGATTTTCAAATCTTGAACACGTAATAATAGAGGAAGAGAAGTTTGTAAAACACTAATCAAGTAGAGAATTGGGAAGGCCACACCTGCTTTCAAAATCATGACACAAATATAACATCAAACAAGAAAGTTCTCAAGTGTTATGCATGAATTTCATTACTTTCTGGTGCAGAAATGTGGAATAATAAAAGGATTGAGCACACATGAAGGAAACAGAAGAAAACAAATAAAGAAACTGCAGAAAAGATAGGACTTAAAAATAAAAACAAAATATTAGTAAAAGAGATTAAAATTAGATAATAAATCATTCAAACATAAAAGGAAATATTACACCTCCTTAAAAACTTTAACAGAAGGAAACATTAATGACAAACAGGACAAAGGAACAAAAACAGTGTATCAGAGTCTACAATCAAGGGAAAAGATAGGTGTCACAGCGTTATTTCGCAGTGCATCTTATGTACTGTGGTCGGCGATAGGGCACTCGGAAAGGCCAAGGTTAGCCGAACTGGTGTGTCATGTGACTACCAGAAGTCGGGGGAAAAAGGTGCAAAATTAGGGAGACAGAAACTAGCCTTTGTCCAGGGAGGACGTATATTTTCCCTTTTGCCAGCGAGATCGCTGTGTGGTTGATATTATCCACCGTAAACTGAGTGCCTGCCATATTCTCGGACCTTGGAGATAATTACGTTGTACTTCTAGAACAGTGTAGGGTCTAGATCGAATTATCTACAGGCCGTAGTTTGATAATAGGTCGATGATTTTCGAGTGTGTCATTTTCATAGTTTTGCCGCTCAGGTGAGCAAAACTCAGAGTAGTCATTTTGTATAATTCGTACCTTCATGAATGAAGGCGATAGTTAAGCTGCTAAGGCATGTTTACAGTGGTTTTCACATTATTGTATCTGATGCGTTTGAAGGCCGTGTGAGGCCTTATTGTGTGTATAAAGTATTAAAGGGAAGTACCTATTAAAGGCGTTTATTTCTTACATCAGCCATTGTTGTGTGGTGATACTCTTGGAAGAAAGAGCCTTTATTTGTTATTATAAATCCACACTGCAGTGATGTAACCAGTGGAGTGTTCTCCACGGTAAGTGGTTCCTGACAATAGGAATTTTTGAAGATCCATCACACCAGACATATGCCACTGGAACTAGAGCTGAGAAGACGTTGGCGATGGATAGGACACGCACTAGGAAACCTGCTGATAGCATTACAAGGCGGTCCTTGTTCTGGAATCCCCAGGGAAAGAGAGGTAGAGCAAAAAATATATGGAGAAGAGAACTAGATAAAGAAGTGAAAATGATGAGGAAAACACGGAAAGAATTTGAGCTGATGGCATGTGACAGGAGGATGTGGCATGTGTTTGTTAAAAGCCTATGCTCCTGGGGAGCTAAAGGGTACTCAGTGATCACACCAGACCTATGAGTTGTTGTTGGAGCTTCATCTGATGTGGTCTTCATGGCATGCACCAAAGATAAGACACAAAGTCAGGAGAAAACTTTGTTAAAACAGGAACCTGATTACTTGTGTGTGGGGTATGGTGGGAAATTGTGGGGGAACACAAGTCAGATCTGGTCAGGGACGAGAAAATTTTTTATTATGGTTTAGTGTAAAGGAGAACTTGGCATGTGTCTGTTGAAGGCCTATGCTCCTTGGGGAGCTAAAGGGTATTGGATTGATGGTTTTGTGTAAAGGTAAAGGATCCCATTACATGCACATTGAGGCATATTGGGAATACGGTGTTAGGCCCATATTTTCTTGACCATTGGCATACTAGGGGTGATGTTGTCAGCATCACGCCTGCAGCCTTAACCTTCCCAGAGTTATCCTAGTACCCAATTCAATATGGTTCGGTGTACAGTCATATAATTTTTTTTAAAACTTTTAATGAATAAAAATCTGTGTCGCCTGGCCATTGCTGTTTCCCATTGTTTCTCCGTGATTCTGAACGGAAAATATATCTGTAACGCTGTCAGAGGGCATCAAAGTATGTAACGTTTTGATTTTAAAATCTTAAAAATCAACTCTTGTTTTTTTCTAGGAAGCGTCGTAGGTGAGCTTCGACTAACACATGCAGCATGATTTAAAAAAAAACAACTGTATTAACGAGGATTAGTAATTGTTCCATTAAAGTACATGAGACTGCTATATTTTCTACACAGCTACAGATTAACTACCAGATTCAGGACACACACACAAACATGCACACACAGATTTATGTCAAGCTTATGTAGGCAGGTTAATGATAGAACAGTAAATAATCACAATTTAAAAAAAAAATGGAACTAAAAATGCCTTTCAAGTGGTTTTGTTTGAACTTATTCTGCATATCAGCAAGATAATGTAACTCATTCAACAGCATACATAAAAAAAAAAAAAAAACTAACAAAACAAAAAACTAGAACTTAAAAACACCTGTACTGATTTGCTGAACCCAAGGTTAAAGGAAAAGAAACCCTGAGTCCTGGACTTTGACAAGAGAGGACAGAACAGAAACAACATCTGCCCTCCAAGCCTATTCATAAGAGGCGGCTTCAAAAACTGAAAATAGCCCAGCTATCTACCTCAATAATAAATGAAATCATAACAGAGCTTCCATCTTGGTGAAGGAAGGAAGTGTAGGAATGGCCAGCATGTTGATAAAACTGACAGCCAAAATTAGACATTGTCAAAAATCTTTTTCATGACCAAGAAAACAAATAAAAAGAGGAGAGAGGCCATAACGGACCAGATTAATGTACTGGGGAGAGATGAGATGAAAAGAAGTGTGTGATCACCGGTGACACCAGATTTTACTTTTTCTTAGCTTGTGTGTTCATCATCATCAGTTTCCTTTTCGTATCTTATGGAGCATAGAGTCACCATTGTAGCTGGTCTCCTTGCAGGAAACCTGCTCCACACATTCATGTACTTGTGCAGTGGTGGTTTCTGTAGCAATAAAGGTCTTTTATATTTGGAGATCACAACGGGCTGATCACCCGCTTGCCAGTCACTTCGATTACGGAAACAACAGCAAATGGGTTGATTTGCCGTTGCCCTAAAGACGCCATTAGGCGTGATGGGAAATAATGGCAAAGAAAACCTATCTGCTGTTGCCCTAAGACGCCACTAGGCGTAATGGCCACTGACTGCTTTGACGGTCCGTGGCTAAGGACGGAAGAAGAAGAATATTTGGAGATGCGCCCTAATATAACCGACTAGGTTGAATAGGACGCGCCTCGCCAAAACAAGGCAAAACTTTTAAAAAAAAAAAAAAATGAGGCTAACAGTCTAATGCCCAACCACATTTTAGTCGCCTTAAATGACATGCCTGATGGAGCGGATGTCCTATTCTTTTTTTTGGTCTCATCAGATTCCCCCCCCCCCCCCCCCACCCCACCCCCGAGAGCTACATAGGGTAGTCATGTGTTACTAGGGCTTAAAAGGGGAGGAAAGAATAGTAACACAGTCACCTAACGGCATCAATGTTTCCGTCGACATCAGAAATGGAATCCAGTGAAATCTGACTAAACAGCTTGATGATCTAGATTTTGCAGATGACTTAGCTCTTCTGTCCCATAACCATAATCAGATGCAAGACAAAATGAAAATACTCGATGAGAGGTCACAACAAGTGGGTCTGAAAATATACAGGGAAAAGACAAAGGTTATGAGAATAAATGCAAGAAGTGATATCAAGGTTGAACTTGAAGAAACACCACTAAAAGATGTAGAATCATACACATATCTTGGCAGCAATATAGACAAAGTTGGAGGGACATACAATGATATCAAAATAATAATACAAAAAGCAAGAGGAGCTTTCATTGCATTGGAAAACATATGGAGACCAAGTGAAATCACGTCAAACATGAAAATAAGAATCTTCAACTCAAGTGTCAAGTCAGTCCTATGGCCGGGCAGGGTAGTGGGGGTTGCTGTTTAACTCGAGAGTATTAGATTTTGATTACTAGCTAGCCTGCTAGAGGTGATGATTTCTCTCTACAGACTTACAGGAATTTACCAGGTTCGGGGACAATCCTCTATGATGTTTTATTTTTAGAGCATATGGTTATTATTTGTGTTGCACCTGCAACGATTAGCTTTGGCATGATCCTTTAATAATTGGTATGATGGCTAACTGCAAACATATGATTCGTCAACAGCATTTGTGTTCAATGAAACAAATGTTTATTCAATTTCCAACAAGAACTGGGTTAAGTCAAATGGTAACCACACCAAATTTGCATAATAGCATGTTGACATTTAATAAACAAGCATAAAAAGTCAATGCATTATTTTAATGATGCAATATTCCTTATTGCATCTCGTAATCTTTTCAAGTTGCTAAAACATGGCGTGGCTCCTCTATCCTTCTAGTGTTCCTTCGTTTATTTGTTAATGTGGTCTAGATTTCACGTTTTTCTTATCTCTTCATTTCAATGAAGAGCCAAACTTTCTCTTATTCATTAGTATTCCTTAGTTTGACTTTCTCTCAGCTTAAGGACCTTCATTCTTGGTAAAAGGTTCAGATATATGCCTGGGTTTACAATTCTTTACCCAGTTTTCGAGCGTAGCTCCGTTTCAGTTATGACTGTGGGCTCTAACAGTTATTGCATGCAATTCTTAGCACTACTTACGTTTCTCGTGAATTCACAAATCATCACATTCTACATTTCGAAGTTACACAGTTGCATTAATTGTGCGAAGTCAATCTCCTCTATAGAATATCACTGAGCAAAGAGAATTACGTCTTGTCTCCACCGCTCTAAATTCATTACTGACTAAAAAAAATGGCTTCGTCTCTTGTTCATTCCGGGGAAAAAAAGACTCAGCCTAACCATTGGTGGGAAAATCACGTGACCAATGCTTGGCGTAAGCGAAGCTACCCTAATTAATGCTTGGCGTTACGAAGCGAAGCTTAGCCTAAAATAATGCGTGGCTTTTCGAAGCTAACCTGGTTTAATTAAACATCTGCGCCAAGACTTTTTTAATCTTCTGTTTCTATAAAAATTTATTTTATATGTTAATATAGCCTGTATCTGAAAACTTACGGTATACGCGGTTACATACAGATCCCGGGGCCCTGCAAATGTATCCCGTAGGGAGACATTTGAGTACTATCAATAACAAAAATCCATCCCCAAAAAATTTCTAAGTTCAAAAAAATTTTCAGAAAAATTTAAAGTTCAAAAATTTTTCTAAGTCCAAAAATATTTCCAAAAAAATTTAATTTAATTCCTATACTGGGGTCCTATGTCTATATGAGGTCGTCTGCTATGTAAAAAAAAACTAGTAGTGGACATCAACTTCAAAAAGTGTAACTTATTCATCACATCATAATATTTTTCACCAAATTTACAAATTGGCAACACTGCCTAACAAAATCTGCAAAACACTCATAAGGTCATCACTAAAAAAATGTGACGAGTGGCAACACTGGGGAATGAACAATAAACTATCTTATTTGCAGAACTTGGCTGGATTATCATAATCTATTACATTTCATTCAAAAATATAGTTGATTACATTCTCTTGGATGTGGTGGGGGTGTTATCTCTTTTCTGTACTGTTATTTGCTCCATATTAAAAGCCTGCAAGTACTAAAAAAATCTTTTTTTTTTTTTTTTTTTTTTTTTTTTAGTGAATGAGCCACTTGCTCATTATTACATGTAGAAAACATCTCTAAACATAATATGCATATTTATCATACGATAATACAACCAGCATCATTTTTATAAGTAATCATTTTTCACAATAAAAGCATTAAAACCTCATGGCTTATCCTTATTTATTTATTTGTATGTTTCCTTGTTATAGACATTTTCCAAATGGTAAGTGTATAAACTCGTTCTAAGTCCGTCACTGTAGAAAATGTTCTATATTACATTTTTTTTTTTTTTCAAAATATGTGATGTTTGTCTCTAATATCCGTACGTCTGGTGGTGATCCTGTCCATTAGTCAGTTATTTCTAATCATTCCTTCTTTTCTGTCAATACAGTATTTTTTTTTTTTTTTTTTTTTTTTGTGAACTCTTCCCTAGAAATATTATTTATATATATATATTTATTCTTCAACGATCTTCTTTGACTTACCATACATCAATTTTCAAACATCAAATTATTCAGCAACCAACAGACGAATGTGTTACTATCATTTTATGAAATAAGGGAAAAGAAAAATATAGTTTCCAAATCATCATGAATTTTCTACATTGGGTTCCGTATTACTTTATTTTCTCTTTTAAGACAACTGCTTATACTTTTGACAATATGTATCCATGTTGTCACTCTCGAGGCATCCTTGTATACAATTTATATTTGTCTCCTTTTTTTTTTTTTTTTTTTTTTTATAACACCAATGTATCATTTATGGTGTACCAATATCATTGTATCTATTCTAGTCCTCCTGTTATCTTGAGAATTCATCCTTAGTAACTCCCTATGTACCTTATCTAGCAATACATTTATGCAAAACACATCAAACAATTATTTATGGAAACATTTAACTGAGATGTAAGAACTTTTGACAATATGAGATGAAAAAAAAATTTTGGGGTCATCACTCAAAAAATGTGACATAGAAAGGAAGAAAAAATATTCAATTGATCGTGAGGAATCTACAATATTCTTATAAGACAAAGTTCCTTGCACTCTGACTACTATTTAACCATATTATTTCTGGTTATCCTTGCATACAGTGTACCATTTCCATTTCCTTTATAAGTCCAATTCATCGCTCATGGTGCTCCAATATTTTTAAAATGTGGATCCTTCCTATTCCTCTTATTCTGTACTGGAAATATATCCTTATTAATTGTCCATGTACTATATCTGTGACATGTCTGTCCTTGGGATAACGTTATTTTCTTATCCAATATCCTCGGGGTGAGCAAATCTCAGTATGTCCAATTTCATCAACCATTTATTTATTTTCTCTCCTGTAATTCTGGGTATGTTATGAGTATAGTACATTGTCAATTTATTCTAACTATCTTACAACATTCTGTAATTCGTGATAAGGAATAGTCATTTGTTATACAACAATGTTCATATTACAAAGGCAATGAGCAAAAATCAAAAAAAAAAAAGATATCTTCTCCAAAAATGCGGATGTATCTCTATTTCCTTTACCTCTGGGTGTAGCAATTATTCAGTCATTATTTTTTTTCTCCATTATTTAATCTCCATTTTGTGTCCTTAGTACCTGTGGTTCCATGGGATTATCATAATTCATTTATGTCTCTTGTCTACTGATAATCCTTCAATAATGACTTCAAATATGGTCCTCATATGTGCAACAATCATCTGCTCTGATTTGTTCCATGGTATTCATCAAATATTCTATTATATCCTTGTCTTATCTCGTAACCACGAAAGACTAAGATTATTCCTCCTCCAATGTTAATGTGGGGGATTTTGTGCATCAACCTTTCAACAAAATCTCAGCTGTGACAACATAAAGTTTCACCTTAATATAAAATGTCATCTTCATCATACATAACCTGTTGCTTCTTCATCTCATGTGTCATTAGTGGTTATCATGCGGTAATGGGGTATTTCATTTGCTAGGTCAGCATGTGCAAATGCTATTTCTTTAACATGGGCAAAGGCATCATCAACAAATAGGTGCAATTTGTTCAATCTGGGGTTAGCATATACTAATGCTCTCAAGGGATTCTTCATTTGCAGAAATTCAGCATGCGCAAATGTCATTGGGGTATTTGTGATAGGCAGTAAAATTTTTGACAGTACTAATATACATCTGGGTCTAAAATAATAATGTACATTTGAAATAATCCTGTGGAGAAAAATAGCATAACCTACAATACTAGTTTTGGGTATGAATTATGTGCTGTTGAGAGATGTCATAGTATGAACAGTATGATTGATCAAGGTGATAGATATAAAGGAGTTTAGCATAATATAGATCAAAGAAATATTAGTATGGGGTAAGAAAACAAAACTACTGGTGTACAGTGTCTGCATGAAAATACAGGACTCTGGATCTGCAAGGACAAGAAGTCTGGTGAATGAAACATGGAATATGATTCGTTTCAAAAGTAGAGATCAATGTTACAACAGAATAGTATGACACATGTGTTATAGGTAAAGTTGTGTAACATTCTGAATATCAAAAACTGTCTGACTAATAAGGGTGTCTGTAAACAAAGAACATTGTATCATCTGTGTCATCTTTATTTCAATAATCCAAATAAAATGTCTAACTAGAATCCTCCGTGGGCTGGTCTTGATTTCTTTCTGGGCATCATTATTCTAAGGCTGGAAAAAAAATAACTTTCTCAGTGAGGCTTTGACATCTTAGTCTGTAAGCAAGTCATTTGAACTGTCCAAGACTGAAAATAGAGTACATGGGGAGAGAGTTAGTACATTGTTAAAAAATTAAGTGCACATTCGCGGTGACGGTACATGGGATGGCATGTACATTGAAGACTTGAGGGGCGTGTCTCAGCAAAGTTTTAGTAGTTCCTTCAGTTTCTCTGCCATCTCTAACCTTGCAATGTCCCGACTGCTTAGGCGAGCATCATACTGAGTAGCAGTGGTGACGGGTGTGATAGGCGACGACACTGCATTTGCTGATTGTTGGGACACTGAGGACATTGACGAATGCGGTGATGGCTTAACATCTTTTGATTGCGGTGATGGTTTCACTGTGGTAGGGGTTTGTATGGCTGGAACATCTGTTGGTTTTGAGGCAGGTATATGTTTCGCCTTGATTTTTCTTCTGACCTGGTTGTGCTGAACGTTAGCACCGGTTACAATGGGCACAGTAATTTGCACACTGTTGTTTTTTGACTAGTTGAGATGAGGCTAACACTTCTCGGCTTGGTTTTGGAACATGATTGCGTTTCTTCAGAATCTTTCGTCTGATATAGTTGTGCTGTATACGCGGAATTTTGTTGCTAGGGATTGAGTCATCAGATTCTGTTTTATAGGCGCGTTTGACGCTGGAGCTGACTGGTACAAATAATGTACTATCCGCATCACTGGTTTCAATAGAACTAGCTGTATCAATGTCTGTTTCTTGTTCGTATAATTCTACCATTTCTCTGTCATTATGTTCGTTGGGGTCTGACAAAGCTGTGCCGGGGTTGACACTGTAATTTCTCATTTCTTGTTGAGTTTCGTCTTCATAAAGATTGCTGGTATATGGTTCAACAATCTGCTTGGGTATAGTTTCTTCAGGATCTGATTGTTTTGAACGAGCAATCTTGTTCTTGTGGTATAGCAGTGTTTGGTTTTCACTAGTGTTAAAACTAGAACTGCCTGAACTGGGGGTGTGATAGGTATCAGCTGACGATTTATCACTGCGGGAGTAAGTTTGAGTGTGGATATAAGGTGCTTGGTTGTTGTCATCGTGTGACGTCTGAGGCATTATTTCTTCATTTCTAATGCGCAGGTCTCTGTCCTGGAGTCGATTACGCAATTCAAGTGGTGGGATATCTTCTTCGCTTTCGGACGAGTCTCGTTGTTGTCTTGCTCGATGTATTTCATCTGTGGGTGGTCTGGGTATGTGGTCGTCTTGGTAAAATTCAGAGTCTGTCGTCTCTGACTCTGATATGTCAGACGAATCTGTGCTGGATGGATTATAATTTAGGGTGGCTTTTCTGACTGGTCTTGTATTTGTCGTCAGAGGCGGAATGGGCCGGTGATTATCAATTTTTATTTGTTTTACGTGAGCTTTTGTTTGGTGTTGTTTCTCTTCATTCCAAATAATGAAGTTTACAGGCGTAGTTTGTTTCATGATTTTGTAGCCATCTAACCATCGGTCATCGAATTTTGAACTGCGTACATGTTTCTTGTAGTATACTCTGTCTCCTATTTTGTATGTTGGTAGCTTGGCTGATTTATCATGTTGTTTCTGTTTCTTGTGAAATGCCTTCTGCGTATTTCGTTGTGCAATCTGGTGAGCTTTATACTTTTCTTGAAGGATTATTTCGATGGGGTCTTCTCCCATGTATTTTCTTTGTGGGCGAAGTAGGTTGTCTAACGGAAAGTTTGGTTCTCTTCCGTATAGCATGAGAAAGGGTGACATTCCTGTGGTATCGTTCACGTTTACTCGGATGGCTTCAAGAGCTTGGTTAATGTATAGGTCCCAGTATTGGTGGTTCCCCTTGATATATTTGCTAATAATATCATGTAGGGTGGCGTGCATGCGTTCATTTCTGCCATTTGCATTTGGGCAATAATAAGTGGTTGTAGTATGCTCAATATTCAGCTGGTGTAAGGTGGCTTTAAATGGGTTACCTATAAACTGTTTACCGTTGTCTGAAATGATTCGTTTTGGACAGCCATGCCTGGGAATGAATTCTTGTAAAAAAATTTGCGTGATGGACTGCGATGTGGCATCACTGAGTGGGTAACTTTCTGGCCAAACAGAGTATTGGTCAACTATGTGCAGGAGGTATTTGTTGCCTGATTGGGTGAGTGGGTAAGGACCTGATAAGTCAATGCTCACTGTTTGCATGGGGTAATGGGAAGGTTGCATTTCTTGAAGGGGAATTAAATGTGGCTTCATGTTTCTCAATTTACATGTTCTACAGGTGGCTACATATTCTGTAATGTCCTTGTAGAAAGTTTGCCAATAATACCTTTTCTTTATGACATCAATTGTTTTGTCTCTTCCCATGTGCCCGTTGTTATCATGAAACTGTAGCAATACTTCTGGGACTAGATGTGCTGGAATGACTTTTCTTAGTGTCCCTTCTTGTTTCTGATCAATATAGTATAGAATTCCATCCGTTGGGTGTACTGTAAAATCTTTACTTTTTGTTGGGTTTTCTTTCACGTATGTGAGCAGCTTGACAATTTCTGCATCTTTCGCTTGTTCTACTCTCATGTCAAACATCTCTTGGCTTTCTTCTTCTACTTGAGTGGCGGAATCTGAGGTACTTCTTCGACTTGATGAAGTAATTTCATTAATTTCTTTAGCATTATCGTCAATCTCTGAGGATGTGCCATCATTTTTGACTCTATTTGTTTTCACTTCAGTTTCATCATCATATTTAATCCTGGATAAGAGGTCTGCACAGGTGTTCATTTCGCCTGGGATATGTTCGATAGTGGTGTCGTAGGACTGTAAATTCATTGCCCATGTCTGTAACTTCTTTGGCTGTTCTTGTGTTTTGGTGAGCCAGTTAACCAAAGGTTGATGATCAGTTCTTATAATGAGTTTAGTTCCTCTGACGTAAAAGTCAAACTTTTGTACTGCATAGTGAATAGCATATGCTTCTTTCTCAGTGGTGGTCCACCGTTTTTGTGACTTTGACAATGCGTGGGATAGGAATGCAATGGGTTTCTCATTTGGAATGTTTGGTAGGATGGGTGTTTCATCTTCTAGTACAGGTTGGACCAAACAAGCACCAATTGCGTTATCTGAGGCATCGGCGTATAGTATCATGGGCTGAGAAATATCTGGATGTCCAAGCAGTGGGATGGTGGTTAGGGCATTTTTTAGATACTCAAAGGATCTCTGGCAGTCTTCTGTCCATTTGAAGCGTGCATACTTGCGGGTAAGGGCTATCAAAGGCTCTGCTGCTCTGGAGAAATTGATGATGTGGCGTCTATAGTACCCTATTGTACCAATAAATGAGCGTGTTTGTCTCACCGTCTTGGGGCTAGGCATTTCTCTTATGGCTTTGACTTTATCTTCATCAGGTCTGACGCCATGTCTATTGATGACAAAGCCTAAATATTTTGTTTCTGTCTTTAGAAACTCACACTTCGACAGTTTTAACTTTATTTGGTGATGCCTGAGTCTATCAAACACTGTTTCAACCTTGCGGAGGTGGTCTTCCATCGTGCCTGCGGTATGTATCAGGATATCGTCTATGTATGCCAGGGCAAATGGATGTAGACCCTTTAACACTTCATCCATGAGTGACATATATGTTGCTGGAGATCCTTTTAGACCAAATGGCATAACATTCCAAAAAAAACTTCCCATATGTGAACAGAATGTGGATTTCTGTTTTGCCTCAGGTGTCATGGGGATGCACCAAAAGCCTGACCTTGCATCAAGTGTGGTAAAGTATGTAGACTTTCCTAACGTCGCAAGTAGATCGTCTATCCTGGGGAGGGGGTAGGAAATGACTTTTGTGATTTTGTTAAGGGCACGGTAGTCGCAGCAAAAGCGACTGGAGCCGTCTTTCTTTGTTACGATCACTATGGGTGAGGACCATTGGGAATGGGATCTTTCGATGATTCCTGCCTGTAGCATTTCATTTATAGACCTTTCCACAAGTTCTCTATTTTTCAAGGGCGTATGATAGGGTTTCATATGTATTGGCTCCTCTGTGGTTGTTTGAATGTCCATTGTGACAGTGTTAGTTCTGCCTAATTCCATGTCATTGAGTGCGAATACATCTTGGTGCTTTTCTACAAACGTTTTCAAACGTTGCTTATTATCTTCTGTGGCATTCAGGGTTGCAAGTAACTGAGCTATTCTCTCTCTGTATTTATGATCTGCTATGATATCTCTGGTCTGTCTTGATGCCTCCGTTTCATTCCCATAATTTTGGGACATTTTTCTTGCATCTTGTGAAAATCTCTGCTCCTGGTATGTGGCTTTCTTTTGCGTAGTTCTTTGCCGTTCATTGGGCTGTGCTTGGTACTGTCTCCTCTGCCATGTACTGTGTGCATTTCCATTTGTCACTGCATTTACTGTATATTCATTTCTTATTATATTTCTGGGGTAGTCGTTGTTGTGCCATTTTTTCTGATTATTTCTGTCGTAACTGCGCTTATCCGCGTACGTTACTGTATTTCTTCTGTTTGTGCTATAGGGCTGTCTTCTTTCCCTGGGCGAAAATTTTTCATTCTTTCTGTTTCCAACTTTGCTGCTATAGTATCCTCCTGTGGTATAGTCATATAAGAGTTCTTCCTTTTCTTCGGAAATTTCAATTGGTTTTGGGACTTTATCATATCCACCTGTTTTTGAGTTATATTGATACTCCATGGGGCATGTATCACTGTCTTGTCGCTTTGGATATCCTCCTGGCAAGACAATTTCTGTTTCTCTGTTACTCTGTGATATACAGCACTTCATCTTTTCTCTTGGTGTGCTGGGGCGCAAGAATGAGTAATTATAGTCATTTTCATACTGTGGCCTTTCTCTTCTTATGTATGGACTGGTTCGTTTCTGCCATCTGGGTAGGGTATGCTGTGGTGTAACATGACTGTGACTGATGTTACTGCCTTTTTTCTGCCTTATAACTGTTTACTTTCCGTGTACTATGGTTATTTGTACTGCGATTTCGTGCATTATGTCCAGTGGGAGTGGTTGAGACAATTTGTGGATGGTCTCTATTGGTTTTGGTTTGTCTTATTGTTGACGTATCCACTTGCGCTACAACTGTGCCTCTTTTTATAGTGGTAGTGGTTTTTTTTCCTGACATATTCAATATCATGATGGGGAAATCTCTGGACTTCGAGACTTCAGCGATTCCCTCTGTAATTTGCAACAATGGGTCATCAATAATGCTTTCTTCTGCTAGGGGCTGTACTTGAATTGATTGCCCTGGTGTTATGTACTCAGAATTTTTTACTCTGCCTTTTGCTATGACCAGGGAGTTTGGAGCCACCGTTATGTGGATATCGTCCTGGAGATCTATGTACGTATTGTTGACTTTGATTTTGTGGAGGTCATAGTATATTCGAACTTTGTGTTTGTTAAAAAAATCTCTCCCTAGGATAAGATTTCTAGACATTCCTTTAGTAATGACAAATGGGTGTTCAAAATTTGTTTCGCCTAAGGAAAATTTTAGCCATGCTGTCCCAACTGAATTTAGTCTTTGTCCCGTGACTGAAGCTAGGTGTGTTTTGGACGGTTGAAATCGTACTAAGTGTTGGATCCTCTTGAACAGCTGGAACCTAATAAGGCTGATGGATGCTCCTGTATCTACCAGTGCCCTATATTGTTGGCCCTGTATAGACATGATGCAGGAACTGGGGTCCGGATGTATTTTAGTTCCATCATGCAACATTTCTTCATATTGTATTTTACTGGGTGGGCCCACTTGACAATTTCTGTTCTGTGTTGTTTCTTTTGTTTTGGACCAGTTTCTGTGATTGTTGCCCTCACTAACGGTCCTGTTTAGTGAGTGGCGCGGCCGTTTCCCTGACGCATGAGGGGTTGAGGTGCGCCTCTGGTATACTGATTTCTGGTGTAATCACGTGGGGGTGGTGCGGGTTGTTGTGGTTGGTAACCTCCTCTTCTGGGTGGTGCATGATTGTAATTTGCTCTACAGGACTTGTAACCATGTCCGAGCCTACCGCATGTAAAGCATCCGTTTGTATTGACATTATTGACGTCGTTTTGCCTCTGTGTGGGGGGTCTATAATTGCGGGGTCTATCATCACGTATTCGTGGGCGAGTCCATTGCCTCCTGGTATGGTCAACTTATATAGGCTCATGCTCATCATAGTCCCTATATTCTGGTCGGGGTTCCCTACCTGCTCTTTGTTGGAACCTTCAGTGAAGATTTTCCTCCTGTATTGCTGCTTGGATTGTTTCAGCAATAGTCTTGGTGTCTTTTCTAATAAGATGCCTTCTGATATTTTCCGCTCTAAGGCCATCGGCAAATATCCCCACTAACTGTATTTCTACATCAGGTGTGGTAGGGATTTCTCAGCAAAATGCCTCTTCTGCCATATTGAGGAATCGATCTCCAAAAAGTTGTACCGATTCATCTCTTTCCTGTTTCATGCTTCTAAGGACTGACCAAGCATGCATTTTGTCTATTATTTCCCCATATCTCTGGGTGAGCTCTTTCTTTAGGGACTCGTAGGTTTCTGTGGGGTACTGCTGGGACCTCCTTCTTAAAAAATCAGTCACGTACGAATCAGAACCTAACAGAGCGATTTTCTTTTTCTCTTCATCATTTGTTGTTTCTGCTATTGCCGCAAATTTGTCTATGTCGGCCAACCATCTCCTGAATTTCTTCTTATCTCCCTCGAATGGTTGTACTATGGACCTAACTTGGGATAATTTTGCATAATTGCTATTCTTTTCTAAGTTCTCAGTAAGGCGCTGTAGCGCTATCAATGTGGGTTCCTCCATATTTGGATTGACTGGGGGCTGCAATGGTTGTGCATTTACAGGTTGGTTCTGTGGTTGTTGTTGTTGTTGGTCCACACCAAGCTGTTGAAAATTTTCCATTAATTGATCCATCTTCGCTTCTGCTCTTTTTTAGAGGACTGGTCATACGGCACCAAGTTGAGATGTGTGGCCGGGCAGGGTAGTGGGGGTTGCTGTTTAACTCGAGAGTATTAGATTTTGATTACTAGCTAGCCTGCTAGAGGTGATGATTTCTCTTTACAGACTTACAGGAATTTACCAGGTTCGGGGACAATCCTCTATGATGTTTTATTTTTAGAGCATATGGTTATTATTTGTGTTGCACCTGCAACGATTAGCTTTGGCATGATCCTTTAATAATTGGTATGATGGCTAACTGCAAACATATGATTCGTCAACAGCATTTGTGTTCAATGAAACAAATGTTTATTCAATTTCCAACAAGAACTGGGTTAAGTCAAATGGTAACCACACCAAATTTGCATAATAGCATGTTGACATTTAATAAACAAGCATAAAAAGTCAATGCATTATTTTAATGATGCAATATTCCTTATTGCATCTCGTAATCTTTTCAAGTTGCTAAAACATGGTGTGGCTCCTCTATCCTTCTAGTGTTCCTTCGTTTATTTGTTAATGTGGTCTAGATTTCACGTTTTTCTTATCTCTTCATTTCAATGAAGAGCCAAACTTTCTCTTATTCATTAGTATTCCTTAGTTTGACTTTCTCTCAGCTTAAGGACCTTCATTCTTGGTAAAAGGTTCAGATATATGCCTGGGTTTACAATTCTTTACCCAGTTTTCGAGCGTAGCTCCGTTTCAGTTATGACTGTGGGCTCTAACAGTTATTGCATGCAATTCTTAGCACTACTTACGTTTCTCGTGAATTCACAAATCATCACATTCTACATTTCGAAGTTACACAGTTGCATTAATTGTGCGAAGTCAATCTCCTCTATAGAATATCACTGAGCAAAGAGAATTACGTCTTGTCTCCACCGCTCTAAATTCATTACTGACCAAAAAAATGGCTTCGTCTCTTGTTCATTCCGGGGAAAGAAAGACTCAGCCTAACCATTGGTGGGAAAATCACGTGACCAATGCTTGGCGTAAGCGAAGCTACCCTAATTAATGCTTGGCGTTACGAAGCGAAGCTTAGCCTAAAATAATGCGTGGCTTTTCGAAGCTAACCTGGTTTAATTAAACATCTGCGCCAAGACTTTTTTAATCTTCTGTTTCTATAAAAATTTATTTTATATGTTAATATAGCCTGTATCTGAAAACTTACGGTATACGCGGTTACAGCTCCTTGGGGAGCTAAAGGGTATTGATTGATAACATAATTGTAGTAAAATGCTCCGTGTTCCTCCCCGCCCAAATTTCCCCGATTTCAAAAACCTAGTACTGCAAGTAAACATTTACCACCCACCCTGACACCCGTATACCACCCCTCTTGATATTTATGAACGAACGTCAGAAAAGAAGAAATTTACAATTATAAGCCACTACTACTATATTTGAAAATTGCCAAGAGCAAGGTCAAACGTCTGCTTAGAATTGGACAATACTTGACTTTTCTAACACAATAGTTTGAAAAAGGGTACCCTTCCCCAAATCGTAAACACACCCGCCCTATTATTTAGTGGAGGTTGTAACTAAAAATAACTCCAAATGTTTGAAATTATGCACCATTTACTAGCCTAACAGTCCACGATTGGCCCAAGATTTGAATCTTCAAAGACAAGCGTTTCCCTTCCCAATATTTTATGACGAAAGCCGGAGAAGTTGGCAGAATAAAGAAAAAAAAACCAACTTGTTACCTCGTCTTGAAACGGGAGAGAGGGGAAAAAGTGGGGGGTAAAATGGAAAGAATCAAGGCTAACTTATGCTTTTGAAACTGAAACCTAATTTGTGCAGAGAGGAGGGAAAGAGAGAAACTTAGATAACTTATATAGAGGGTAAATAAAATGGATGGATGAATTATAGCGATAATATTGTTTATTAAAATACCATACTATTCCCTTATAATAAATTATCTTGCCGTATAGAAAAGTATTTTGGTCAGAATAAATATAGAGAAAAAGTACATAGATGAAAACGATGACGAAGAGTTAGATGAAAACTAGATAGGGTGATAGAGGCCAAAGGGCAGTTTAAGAATCACTTTTAAAAATTGAAATCGACCCAATAATAACCGAGATATTGTAGAAAATAAAAATTGAGACAGACAGACGAACACACTGAGGAATGCTCAATTTTGAAAATCTTCGGATGTTACATTTTAGGGGACGCGTTTTTGAACAGTCAAATTTGCTTGACTCGTTTGATTGGTTAACGATAGTTTAGGAGAGGGGGGATAAAACTAACGCGTTACCAGAATACGCTGCCACTTGAGAAAAATATTTCAACATAGTAGTTTAAGATCAGACGCATAGCAGTTGTGACCTTAATGCCTTTGCAGTCTGGGCGACAGCGATCTACACCTGTGCCATTGATCGCCAGTTAATCTTACTTTTGTGTGAAATATTTCATTGATTGCGGTAAGATAAATAATTTTATTGATATATTTTGTTAATATGTAGAGGCAAACCCAGATAGGGGGCCAAAATTTGTGTTGTACGACATTGCCATGGGAAAAGAATTACGACATCCCAGCAAGCATGCCTAAGCAGAATTATTGAGAAACGAAAGTAAATTATGTTTGAATATTGCCATACAAAAACCATTACGACTGTAAGTCCAGAAAGCTACTGGCAGTCTTCTGCAGTATCACAGTGTTAAATTGAAGACTGAAAACATACTTAGAATGATTGCACAAAAGAAGTAACAGGTTACAAGAAGACAACTGTATACCTATCTGATTGTATGGAAGAAAATCATTGTTTAAGTGACAGGGGCGTTGCAGCCATATGGAAGAAGAATGTAAACACAATACAGAGTGAAGTCAAATAAATTAAGGGCTAGTGCAAATGTTTGCACACGAGCCTGACCACGGATGATGGTAAGTTTGAGTAATTGTGGAAATATTATTAGCCAGCATATAAAAGTAGAGGAACGTCCTTCTGTTTCAGGGTTATATTGCCTGTTACCAGCTGGTGACAGGAAAACCTATTGAAGACAGAATTGGAGGAAGAGAAAGCCTCAACAAACTGTATGCTGCATTTTATGGCCAAAGAAAGACCTTATGCTGAAATTTATATGATCTACTGAAACATACGTCAACTAGAAACATCAGGTGAAGTCCCCTTACGTGGGCTCTGAGAACTTATTCAATTAAAAATTTCCACATGTGTACTATCTTATTCGTGGGCATGATGACAAAAATAGTCCTTCCCACCATTGACTTTCACTTTTAGACAGTACTACATCAGTCTGTGTTATACACCTACAGTGACATTTGTTTATTATCAAGATATGGACAAAGATTCCTACTTATTTATTTATTATATGTAAATACAGTTCTCTTCATTTTTAACCATTCCTGCCCCAAAAAGATTTGAGGGGACAGGAAATTAAAATTGTAAAATAATTATCTAAACTTAACCCCAGTCTTTATTAATTCAATTTCATTGAGTTACAGTTGTGTTTGTTTTATGCACTTATCACTATACTTGCATTACCCTAGACACGTAGCCATATAAAACACATAACCATTGCATAAAATATTTCCCAGAGTGAGATCTTAGAGAGGTAGCGGATAGGTACCCTGAGAATACATCATCATCAACAATTAGACTCAGGGACTTACATAGCTTGACCTCATTCCGAGTACACGTAGTTGGTAACATCTATAACCTCTCCGGCACACTCGCCACAATAATTCATTAAAAAAAATCAAATAGTGGCAGTAATTGCAAGGGTAGGCTTGTTATATGTTTGTTTATTTATTAATCTTTAAAATGGACTGTAATATAAACAGGCTGCCAAATAATGGTTGTGAAAGTCTCAACTAGAGATAGGTAATGTAACTGAGAAGAAAATAAGTTCCAGCAATTTAAAAATGCGAGTCCAAAATTCTGTATAACATAATAGCCACCAAGGCTAAATTGAGTTACCCTGCGAAAACGCTAACATTAATTTCAGGTCATGTTTGTAATGGTAAGGAAAAGGACTACTACACCCTGAAGCATGTCATACAAGGCAACTAATATGAGGTTGTGCATGGGGTTGGCAACCTCATCATGTCAAACAAATTATAACTCCCACAACAAGAACATGTGATGCTTCCTGCAAGAGGACCAGCTGCCATGATGGTTTTGTACTCGATAAGGGGTGCAATGGAAAAATGATGATGATAAGATGAAAAGGGCAGGGCATAATCAGCAATATGATGGCATTTAGAGACACTGCTATTGCTAAAGATCATTTGAGGACATTTCTTATGATTAAAAAAAATTTTTTGTTGTTTGTTTGCATTTGCTCTCAGTCATATCTCTCTTACTGTTAGTTTTGAGAGGTAAGTACATTGTGTCATAGTTTACAACTAGGCTGCAATATGTGCGCCTTTTGGCCCCAGACATCCGACTTCAGCAAGAAATTGTTACGGGTTAGCTTCCTTGCCACCTCATGCCTATATGTATGCTACACCTCATGTTCATCCAATAGTGCAGTGAGGTGGCTACAACAGTGAGCGTCATCGGAGCCGAGATGCAACTCTGCCCCAGATCTGGGAGGCTCCATTTCCAGGAACACCACACACAGCCAACTGCATACATGCCACATGCTATGGTTTACCCATAATCTGTACAAGGTGTTTGCGTTTTCAGATGTGTACACCCTGTACATAATTTCTGTACAGGTTTTCTAACCCATTCCCTTTCTATTACTGTGTCTCAGAGTTCTTTTATAAGGTCCTATTGAACACATGATTTCCCAGTCTGTTAGTGATAATTAAGCACAGAAATAGACTAAATGATGACACCATCACATTATTTTTACAGTGTAAAATAAACTCAGACATTTATTGTTTGGGTTTTAAAATAAGTGAAGACCTTGCTTTAAAAGGCAACGTTTCCGTGCCTCATTTTTAATGCAGCCTACTGTAATTGAAAATATTTTTACATGAATTAACTCTTTTGATATGTTTTTTTCAGTTTTTGTACAGGTTTTGCAGGTCTTTGTACAGGGTTTTGGATTTTTTGTACAGGTTTTTCATCTCCGAGGTGTGGCATGTATGCAACTGAGGCATTGTTCGCCGTTCAAAAAATAAATAAAAAAAAAAAACCATCCATCAAAGAGTTATGTGTGTCTGAAGACTGTATATCAGAGATGTTAAATTCTGAGGAAACCAAGCTGGAAACTTTTCATCTGTGTAAAGCATTTAAGTTCTTTCACTCCTTATGGAGTTTGCAGCCACTACTGTAGCTGGCCTACTTACTGGAAATATATATATATACATACATAAACAAATGAAACGGTATTGAATCAGTTTTACAATTTAACGGTACACAGGAAACACGGGACGTTTCAAGTTTCAACCTTCATCAGCCACAGTTACAAACAGGCAACAAAGACAAGAAATAGACGTGTTAAAGAAAAATAGACACTGCAAACCCAAAACGTCCCATGTTTCCTGTGTCCCGATAATTTGTAAAACTTATTCAATACCGTATTATTTGTTTATATATATATATATATATAGTGGAGGTCCCTGTCTGCTGATGCTTCCACCATGGCACCTCTACGACCCATGACGGGTTACGGGTTGAGATGATGATGATATATATATATATCCTTACCAGTTTTACAGTAGCCCATTAATTTTTGTATTTACACTTTACTTACTGGAAGCCTGCATCAATCATTCATGTGCTCCGGCAGCAGTATTTGTTGTAGCAACTTGTTCCACGTGATGAGGTTGCTGACCCCAGGCACAACTTCATATTAGTCAACTCTTACTATTAGTTGCCTATGGAAGCAGTGGCCATATTCTTCATTCTGTCTCCTTAAAGACTCCCCCGAGAACAACAATGAACATTTTAACTTTACAATGTTCTGTTGTTATTTACAGCTTCTCGCTCTCCCCTACCTTCTTAAAGCATATAACTCTCTGATCCCCCTCCTCTGTCATGTATGCTTTTAACACTCAGGTTTTCTACTTGCCTCATCTCTCAGTTCTATGACTGATCATCCTTCCTTATCATCCATGCTCAACATCCATCTTTTCTTACCCTTTCCATCCCACTTTCTGGTCATGTATATTACATATCATTTTTTATTTTCTTTACGCTCCTTGTATTCTTCTTATCTATAGTCACTATCCAAAACACTATATTTTTAAATTATACTGCGTGCTTTAGTAAGACTATCTCTTATGTATAGACCATTTTTCTTCATGTCCCTACTAACAATGATATTGCGCATTGATCAAGCAATAAAAGACTGGATATTGTCTTCACCTTGACAATAAAATGACAACTGGATTGCATGTGTATGCACGTGTGCCTTATAAAATTATAGCTTAACATCTGTTGCATTGCGCAAATAATGAGCAAAAAATAGTGTGCATGATCAGAAGGTGAGAAAAGACAGATGTTGACAATGGATGAAAAGGAGGGATGGTGGATCAAAGGATTGCTAGATGAAGTAGTAAAAAGAATGAAAGGCGAGACTGTACAGACAGAAGAGGTGCGTCAGAGAATCATACACTTAAGGGAACAAGTAGCAAAAAGCCTGACAGATCATAGAACAGTCAGAAGAGGTGGGTCAGTGAATTAAATACTTAAGGAGATGATAAGCAGTGTTGTCGACTCGTGTCAATTGATCTGAAATTGAGTCAGATTTAAGTCACCACAACAACTCGGCTCAAGACTCAATTCAGGTTTTTTAATTGTCAACTTGACAAAAAATTCACCAAAAGGTGAACCAACTTTGCTGTCTTTATTCACAAAGAACTCTTACAGAGGAACCAAAAACATGGTGTTGTTTAAACTGATATAACTGAAGTAGTCAGTAAATAAAATATTAAAAATAGAAATCATCTTTTCATTATTTTTTAATTGTAATTAATATGACTGTTCGAATAAAAGAGATTGTAACTATAAACAGTCTTAGATTAAAAATGAGACTTGTCGAAACTTGTACTAAGAGACTTGACTAGATTTGAGACTTGTTAGGAAAGACTTGAAGACAACTCTGGGGACAAGTAATAAAAAGCTTGAAAGGCCAGACAATACAGACAAAAGAGGTGGGTCAGAAAATTACATACTTAAGGACCCCTCCTTAATATAGTATTAATATATTGTTATTAGCAGGGAGTAAAAATCCTGAAAGATCAGAGAGTACAGACAGATGAGGTGGGTCTGGGAATTATATACTTAAGTAGGGGACAAGAAATAAAAATCCTGAAAGATCAGAGAGTACAGACAAGAGGTGGGTCAGAGAACTATATACTTGAGGGGACAAGGAGTAAAAATCCTGAAAGATCAGAGATTACAGACAGAAGAGGTGGGTCTGGGAATTATATACTTAAGGGGGGAACAAGTACTAAAAATCCTGAAATATCAGAGAGTACAGACAGAAGAGGTGTGTCTGGGAATTATATACTTAAGAGAGACAAGGAAAGTGAGAAGATATAATGGACAGTGGAATACTGTCAGGCTTAATTGCTTATGTAGATGATATCTGTTATGATTAACATTCATAACGATTATGTCGGTATAATAGGCAGCTCAACAGGGCTCCTTTTTTGTTTATTTTATACGGAGTCACTTATTAATAAAGGAAGTGATGTCATGCCGATATGGTTGTCTGGCAGACGTGAACAAATTTGAAGAAGTGAGTTGAACGTCTGCAAGGAGATGCGGCTTGTGTTAGGAAGTGAGTGGACGTATGTGTTTTGAGCTCCTGCAGTATTCTGTGTTTTTCCTGAATTATTCCATCACCAGGACATCATATACTTGGTTGAGGTGATCCTGGCTTATTCTAGTAAGGAAATGTGTGTATATTCATAAAAATGTCCAAAGGACGATATTAAATAAAGTTTGAATGATTGCCAATGACCAGCGTTTGATAGGGAACGGACTGGACATACATATCACTGCATTTGCCTTTGGGGCTGTATATATATATATCTCTTACCATCGAGCCGTGTGTCAAACCTAATAAACTACATGTTTGTAAAATTGTGAAGGTGTTGGTCTGCTCAGTAAGTTATACTGATTACGTGTTGTGGGACTGCCCCTAGAGTCTACCTTGGCCACGGAGAATATCTCCAGAATAAGTGAACAATAACGACACGTAACAATATCCCAATTCAAAGACTAAAAGCACTGTTTCCACCTGAACCCAACATAGGGAGTAGATAATCATCTTATCTCAGACTGAATACAGGCGTGTTCTTTACTCCAGTTTAAAAAGGAAAAAAATAAGTCTAAATAATTCACACACACAAAAAAATTCAAAGAAACTATCAATAACTTTCACAGCATGTGAAAATTAATAATGATGAAGCGTAGCTTATAAAAAACCACTGGTTTATATGTATTTTTTCCCATGGTAACGCAAGGTTTTTCCACTGTAATTTAAGTCACAACTTGGTAGAATCAAGAACAGCAGACAAGACACAAACTCATCAGCCAACTTGAACTTTATTAAAAACATACCTGCTGCTTCTAACTTCAACCATAACCCAGTTTCAAGCTTTTTCCGACAAACAATGATGTCGTATGTTAACTAAAAACAACCAGCTTACTGCCCACAAACTCGGCAAACGCATATAAAGCCATCACTGTCATGCTTCCATTCAACCAGATACAACATTCTTACACTTTGGACATTCTTACATTTTAATCACTCTAAGCAACACCACAAATGTAACACCATTGACATATCGATAGTCATTTGGGATATGTCAAACATCGCCAAGTCTGTCTATTATTCTATGATTCAGCTCACAGCTTTTTACGTAAAATGAAAGAATCTAACTAGGGTAAAAAAAAACTAAAATAGGTTCTTGCTTTCTATATGTATGTGCAAGTGCGTGACTGTGCTTTAAGAGTAAACGGCAGCATTATGATGCCACTAAACAAGTATTTTTTTCTGCCAGACCAACACATGCTTAAACACATGGAGAAGAGAACTGGAGAGAGAAAGGAAAGCCATAAGAAAGAAATCGAAAGACCTTAAGCTGATAGCACACAACAAGATTTGTTATGAGGCCTATGCTCCTAGAGCAACTATTGGGTAATGAATGACATATGCTTCTAAGGTGTCATTACACTTTTCCTTATTCAATCACTGAACCTTTTTCTCTTACATAATACACAGACCTGCACACAACTTTCTGAAATTAGCATGATCTTAACTACAAAAACACAGTCTTTGGCAAGAAATTATTGCACATGGTATAATTTGAATCCTTTTATCTCCAACATAGAAATTGTTTTTCAATGACAATATTAAAGTGAGATCTGAGTATCTGTTCAGGAACTCAGAGTAATGTCTTAAGAATTATCTTAGAAATTCTACAGTAGGCATGCGATCCTGTGCATTCCCCAGTGTGGCCCCTCCTCCATGACAAACATATAAAAACTGGTCAATTTCACAATAATCTGTCTGCAAAACCACTCAGAAGAGATGCAAAATTCTATGTTTAGCACCAGTTCATTTCTTCATCACATTTCTTTTTTTTTTTTAAATGTGCCCTGCTATTGTAGCCTATCAAGTTTCTCCCCAGCTTCCTATCCGGAGTACTGTTTTATCAAAGCTGCTGCTGATTTTTATCCTTCATATTATGATGTTAAATTGTGCAGTTCCTGGGGTGGGGGGGGGGGGGGGGGGGGGGGGGGTGGGGGGGGGGGGGGGGGGGATCTCTGATGAGACAAAGAAATAACTGGACCACTGCTCTTTCAGGCATGTTGTACCAGGTGACTAATGTGAGGTTTGTGTATGAGAGGGTGTGGATCTCATCATGTAAAACATATTGCTACACAAACCACAACTGCAAGAGCATGTGACCTCTTGGTGCAGGCTTCCTGCATGGGGGACCAGCTGCAGTGGTAGCTCCATGCTCCGCAGAAAAAAAAATAAAATATGGTGATGAATGATGATGTTAAGTTGTCCAGCATCTATGCCAGTGCCACCACTAACAGTTATTTCCTCTTTGTTGAATAGTCTGTGGATTAATATTACTTTTGTCAAGGTATGGACACATTTACATACCTAGGATGCACAGTAACACCAGATGGTGGAACAAGCAAAGACATCAACAACAGAATGAATAAAGTGAGAATAGCCTTTGCTAGTCTAAACAACATCTGGAAGTCTTCTCAGTACAGCACAAACACCAAATTAAGATTATTTGAAAGCTGTGTACTTCCTGTGCTTCTCTATGGTGCGGAATGCTGGAGAATAACAGAGAAGGAAATGTCGAAATTGCCCTCTTTCCACACACTTTGCCTAAGGAAAATTCTCAAAATCCTTTGGCCGATTACCATCACCAACCAAGAACTGCTTACTTGGTGCAACCAAGAGAACATGCACACCATCATAGCTGGCAGATGGTTATAATTGGGTTGGCCACGTCCTTAGAAGAGACCCTGATACCATAACAAGAACAGCTATGCTATGGACCCCTGAAGGAAAGCGAAAGAGAAGCAGACCAAAAACAACTTGGTGGAGAACTGTGGAGGTTGAGATGCAAAGAATGAACCATAGCTGGGGCACTGCACAAAGGATGGCCGCCAACCGAGCAAAGTGTAAGCAGTTTGTTGCTGCCCTACAAGATGGCACCAGGTGTGATGGCCACTGACTACTTTGACAGTCGGAAGCTAAGGATCAAAGAAGAAGAAGGTATGGGAAGATCAATCCCATGTCTATTTTCATTAGCACAATTCACTAATTTTCTGAGAATTCTCCATGAGTGAGATAAATATGTGCATTTGATTGTGTGCCAGTACTGGCTCTATAGTTGCACGTCTCCTTTACTAGGGAACTCATGAAACTACTGACACTTCCCTAAGTCTAGTTTGTACTGTGACCCTGTCTGAATGTATTTTTCTCAACAGAGTGATTTAAATAAAAGGTTGGTACTGTATCCTTACTTACTGCAATACAATTAATTTTCTTAGTCTTCACTGCTTCAGAAATTACAACTACCATCTTTCTCATCTATTTATCGCTCCTTGACATCAAATTTACTATTCTACCAACATGAACTATGTCACATATATGCAACCATCATATAAAGCACCTCTAAAACTTTATAAAATGACAGCCGGCAATATGGAGGTACCTTAACCTCTCTCCTCCACATTGCTTTGTAAGTTGAGTCAAATACTAGCACAGTTTTCTATAAATAAACTGATGGAAGGCAACAGTCACGAATCGAAACAAGTTCTGTAAGAAAACCGAATGAAATTAATGGGGGTTCTAGATAAACCACCTCATCTGATAGGGTGCCTCATGTGCTACAGGTGATACCTGATCGTTATCAAGCTACTTTTAGTCAAATTAAAAACAATTTGACCATAGAAACTTGGAATGTTATGACACTTGTGCATGATGAAAAATTAGACAACATCAAGAGGAAAATGGTAATAAAGAATGTAAATTTATTTTTGATTGTGTGAAATACAATAATATACTGGAGCAGACAAAAGATATTCTGTCAGCTATGAAATAATTTACTCTGGAGGAAAATACATGCAAGCATAATTTTACATGAAAAACATTTTCTGTGCTTTTATGATATATTTTAATATAAAATTCATTTAGCTTTATTCATGCTATTTTTTAAACATGTAAATACATATGGCATTTTGAATTTTAGTTAGTTGTAGGTGAATTATATCAAACTAACTATGCAATTAACATAGGCCTACGCCTACTGAAAATACTACTATATGTGGTTTTCAGGGTCTTTTAACTCTTTGACTCCATAATTATTTTCCACCCTGTGCCATAATTATTTTTTTAAGAATTCTAAACGGTGAAGTGTACTGTCTTTTAGTGTAAATTTTATGTTAATCTTTTTCTGTGAACATGCACTTATTATATACCAAACTGTAGGGAAATGGATAGAGAATTGTAATATATAACGTCTTTGGTAGTATTAACACAAGTGTGTTCGGTATACCTAAAACATTTTGCATGTAAAATTAAAAAACACTAAAAAGTTAACTGTAGAATACGATCTTACCAAAGACAAATTACTGTTGTAGACAATAAAACTTTCTTTTTAGTCTTCAAACATCAAGTTAATCCATATACAAAGTAAAAAAAACATTGCTTATGGCCACAATTAGTACATTTAGTGTTATTCACACTAGTTTTTACTGTGGTCCTTGTAAGAAAAAAATTAATTATGCAATCGTGCATTACGTAATTTTCAAACAAATAAAGAAGAATAACGTTATATAAAAACATTTTTACACTTGTTTAATGTTTTAATAGTATCCCTAGCTTCATCTTCTACCTAGGACTAGTGATTAGATGTTACGGTAGGTCTAGTTTTGTTGCTTTTTGATCAGCCAGAATATGACTACGCCCACTCATCAACTAAATCTAATGTGTCTAGCTTTTCTGCACCGATTCCGCATTTTGACAACAAACTGTGACTACCAAACAATCATCATCAATGTCAGCAATGTTTCAAAGTAGTTTGACACAATTATTTGCTTAGGAGACTTAGAAAATGTAAATAAAGCGTGACATATTTCTCTAGCAATAACAATGAAAATCGCAAATCGTCACACAATATGTGATAATAACACCAAAACACGCACATGTGCTGCTTAACTACAGTCAAATTAGTTGTTTAAATAGTAGCATTCTACGAGTTTTAAAATATGAACTGCATTAAACGGACAATTTTTGGGGTTTATTCGTGATAAACTAAAAACAACGCTCTGAGTGTTGCGCTGTAACGGCGCGTTGAATTTTGCAACACTCAGAGTGTTGGTCTGGAGTCAAAGAGTTAAGAACAACAAAAGGTATTTGTGAATTCATTCAACTCCACTGTACTTTTGATGCAAAATCAACTCACTTAAATATTCATTTTTTTCTTCAGATCTGACATACAGACATCACTCTTTTTCATCAAGAGATATTGAGCTGTTATATATTTGTAAGGTTGAAATCAACAGCAGGACATGTTCTTCGATGCCACCCAAATAAGGTGTCCACATCAGGTTAAAATAAAGAACAGTGGGCTGTCTGTTTGATATGGCCATAACTCATTCTAACCCACGAGCCGTATGGTGAGCCAGGTTACCCTACAAATCTACCCGCAGGATGCATGGTGTGCCCGCTTTATATGAGTTCCAAATTTGAATGAAAAGTTAGAAAATAAGTGGCCATAGCTTGTTCAAATCAAGTAAACACTTCCTGTGGTCCACGTGTTTTGAACAGGTAGCAAAAGACGTATTCTGGTGCTTAATTTTTGCATACTTTTATCAATTAATGACGTCATTAGGCAGTTTGTGTACAATTAGCGTGGTCAGATACATAACAGTCATAAACTTTCAACAGATCAACTGCAATAGATTATGTCTAAATGAATTTTAGCAATATCATTAGCGATAATAACCTATTTTTGATTCCGTTAAGGATGTTTAACAAATTTGATAATTTTAAGTAATTAATTAATTAAATTGTGTGGGACAGGACTGTGTAAGTGAGATTCCAGTTCAGCAATATGTCGCTCAACTAAAAAAAAAATATAATAAAAATGAGAATTTTCTTTTGTCTGTGATCAAACTTCTTGACTAATTTTCAACTGGATAATCGTTTTGATTCCTGTTACTGTCACGGAATTCAATAGAGCTGAAATACTTATGTGTAAGTTGCACAACTTTGATTAGTTTTTTTATTTTGAATTTTTGTGGTTTCCATACTTCGTAAGACACAACAAATAATTATTAAATCACATAAGAACTCAACATTGTTTCACCAACATTCTTCATCCAATTTCCTTAAGTTTGATGCATAATATATATAGGCCCTATCTGCTGAATTAATGTATATGTCTACTGCCTGTTTTAAAAACATTTGTTGAAAAAAACCTCAATTTTTGGGCCTGGGTAAAACTGCATGGGTTAGAATGAGTTAAAAAACAAAAAATTTTAAAGACACGGTAAAAAGAGGTAAGGGTTAGGAATTATAAACCTAACCTAAACCCTAACCCTAAACCGAAGGCTTGGAAACTTATTTGGATGACTTCAAAGAACATTTCAATCTCCACATCATTAGGGTTATGTTTAAGGTAAGGGTTAGGATTTTTAAACCTAAACCTTATTACTGCCTCTCTGAATTATTTTTTAAGGTCGTATCGCACACACGTCTCACTGTTCTTCATTTCAACCCATTTTTAATGCTGAGAAACACATACCAAACTGCCCGATTAACCTATTTTTCGCTCTCATATAACTTACACAAAACGTACCTGCGGTGGATAAGAGAAGACACTGTGGGGGGTAAATCGTGTGTAGTTTAGCCTATGAGATGTACTACTGCCATGCCTTACGAATGCTTACCACATTTATCAAATGCGGCAGTCTGCTAGACTGCACAGTGACCGACTTGATTCACTACTAGGGGCTGTGCCGCTTAACTTATTCTTGCAAATAATTTATGTTCACTTACCTTTTTATTATACAAATTAGGCTGGAATCGCCGTCTGCACAACATTAACGTCCGGATTCATTCATACACGGTATCAATGAGCATAACAATTGTAATAACTAAATAACATTGTAATATTGTCGGTGACAATAACCCACGATCACACTTTGTTTATTCTAATGCACAAGAGCCATCATCCGTTCCAATTATCTTAACTTTCTTCCTGAAAATTGAGTGAAACTCCTACCTACTATTAAAAATTAATTCTAAAAGTAAAATAATCACATAATAATGCATAGCTGTCTGGACAAGTGCACAAAATACAGAATATTTTGTCAGAATTGTTTGGATATGTTAGCTGTGCAGTGAACACCCCCTTTTCCCTCTTTACAGTCTGGAGTTAAAGAAGTCTTTTCTTATATTGTACTTTTCGCTGGAGAGGGAACATCTTGAAACTTACAAATTAAAAACAGAAGAAACTGTTGCAACCCAACCTATATAGATTGCTTTCACTTTAGTGTCTGTTGTGAGGCACGTTTTAAATAGGTATGCCAATAAACAAAACGTGTCAGCCCGATGGAATTTTTGGGACTCCATCAGAACCTTTGTTTAACAACGAAGATAATGGTGCAAGTGCAGAGGTTCTCCAAGACTGGCTTATAAGTATGGCCGTGAGCAACTCTCGAGACATTACTGCAGCTACTGCCACACAGGTAGTGCAAGCGCGGTGGACGACATTAATTATATTAGTCGTGTTATGGGGAGTAAATAATACAAAGATAATTGATACCACGATAAAACAGATGTTAGGTTAAAGTGTAATAAAGTATGAAGACACTATTATATTCAAATGGGCACAACTGACTTTTTTTTTTTTTTTTAAACTTCAAGTAGAAGTTAAGAATAATAGACATAGTCAGCCATGTTGACAGAGTGGCTAGCTATACATCTACCGTGCTGCTTTGATTCGTAACAAAATGGCCTCTATATATAATAATAATAATAATAAATTCTTTAAGCACCAAACACGGCCTCTATATACACCAACCATAATACAAAATTCTTCTCCCCCCCATTTCAAGCTGAATGTACATTCAAAGCCTTTGTCTTAGATGCAAGTGTTGTTTTTTTTCCCCATCAAAACAAGCCAAGAACCTGAGCACAAGTGCCCATTCAATCAGACTTATACTTTTCTTGCACTTTGGACATTCATAATGATCTGTAATAAAAGCCTCCCTCATTAAGAACACACTTTTCTTCATTACGCTGTCAGAAAAAAAAATATCACAACAGCTCTCTGCCATTTTACTTGATCCAACATTTTGTGCTTCATTCAGCACAGCATGTCCACTCATACAAACTT
Source organism: Oreohelix idahoensis (assembly GCA_024509875.1). Lineage (NCBI taxonomy): Eukaryota > Metazoa > Mollusca > Gastropoda > Stylommatophora > Oreohelicidae > Oreohelix > Oreohelix idahoensis. The sequence continues at coordinate 435,466 of JAMPIV010004639.1, forward strand.
TGAAATACTGATTGATGATCCATATTGTCTTCAAACCATACTATTCTCTCATTCTGTAATAATTTGAAGCAAAACACCACCACTTTATGATAGAAATGATATGCCATTTTTGTTTTAGACACTTGCTCAACATGACAGACTGTATCTATTATTCTTAACTTCTGCCACTCTTCATAAGCCACACTGCACACACATTCATTTCCATTATGACTCCTTACAGAGCATGCAACCACAACTGCATCTGGTCCCTGCCAGAATCCTGCACCAAGCAGTCACATGCTCTTGCCGCTGTTGTTTATGTGGCAATTTGTTTTGCATGATGAGGTTGCCAGCCCCCATACACAACCTCATAATAGTTGAGTCATATCAATAAAATAGTTACTAAGAACAAGGTAATTGTGTATACAAATGACTTTTTCTATCATCATCTCATCTCAACCCGTAACCCGTCATGGGTCGTAGGGGTGCCATGGTGGAAGCATCAGCAGACAGGGTCCTCCACTGCTCTCTATCCTCAGCAATGCGTACAAGTGTGGAAAAACCGTGTCCTGCCCAATCTTTGATGTTATCAGCCCAGGATTTTCTTTGCCTTCCTTTTCTCCATTTACCTTCAACTGTTCCCTGGAGGATCGTTTTCGAAAGGGAGTCATGACGAGTTACATGCCCAAACCAGGCAAGCTTTCGACGTTTCACTACTGACAAAAGTGGTTCTTGGTGGCCTGCATAGGTGTTTTTCTATACACTTCATTAAAAGCATGCAACACACGTAAGTTACGGAAAAGCATAACCATCAAAATATGTAAGAGAAGTAATAACAAGATGTACCATTTGGAAAATAAGAAAAGAACAATTGATTAAAATAACTAAAGAAGTTATACAGATTTGTCTTGATAGAAAGTTTTGAGACTAGAGACCCACGGAAAAAAACCTTCAACTGAAAGCAATAACCTTGTAGTTCCCAGGGACTTCTGCAGAGGCAAAGAACAGGACTACTGTCCCTTCAGGCATTTCATTCAAGGGGACTAATAAAAAGTTGCTATGGGACCGGCAACCTCATCACGTAAATTATTGTCACTGAAACCATCACTGCAAAAGTATGTGACTGCTCGTTGCTGGCTTCCTGAAGGGGACCAACTGCAGTGGTGGCTCCATGCTGCGCAAAGAGTGCAAACGAAAATGGCGATGATGATGAACAGCAGTGAAATGATTTGCCTCTCTTAACAAAGTTCAATCAGAAATGAAAAACTAGATTCAGAAATCACCCCATAGCAGACTTTAACAAATAATTATTTCTTGCATATTTTGTGTTTGTTGGCCTTTTAAGTGGCAAAAGGTAGTCCCGTAGCAGATACTGCCATAGGAGAGTGGGTGTCGTATGATTGAAAGAAATTCCCTGTGAATTATTTTGGGATCAGAGATGGGCTTTTCCCATGTGACATAGAAGGCCGGTTCGCTTTCACAATGGCTGAAGCCAGCAGATCAAATTTTGTGCAACTGGAGGTTAGACTGACATAATGAGGTTGTTAGCCTCATGCACAACCTTATATTAGTCGATGCGACATGCCTGAGGATACATTAGTCATATTCTTTCTTTGTCTCCTCAGAGACACCCCCCCTCCCCCATGTTTTAGCAGTTCATTTATATGCTCAGATTACTTGTTTCTTTAGCTGACAAAATAGTATTTTCTATCCTTGAAAAAATGCTAGAATATCTTCACACAAGGCAGCTGGTCTGAGTGTGTGTTTCTCATGTGTGACAGGTTTGAGCTGCCTTGCCAAGCTAAGTTTGCTGCACTGGATATATTTGATAGGTGAGAAAGATCATGGCATGTATACTGCTAATTACAAACTAAATAGTAGTTTAAAATGTAAGGCGTTTGGCATGTAGTTTGTATGAGCAAAGCCGTGATACAGGTTTAATGTGATACCAAACACTTGACTGTGATCCATTCTGAATCATCATCATTTTCATCTCGTATGGAGCCCCCCCCCCCCCCCCCCCCCCCCCCCCCCCCCCCCCCCCCCCCCCCCCCCCCCCCCCCCCCTACCCCCCCCCCCCCCCACTATAGCGGGTCCTTTTGCCTGCACCAAGCATTCACATTCTCTTGCAGCTATGGTTTCTGCAGCAACTTATTTTATACGATAATGTTGCCAGCCTCATGCACAACTTCATATTAGTTGCCTTTCAGGTCATACCTGAGGGAGCAGTAGTCATAATCTTTCTTTCTCTCATCAGAGACCCCTGGAAACTACACTCGGCCAAACTATAATTATGTGTTTTTGTGTTTCTCAGAATGTACATTCACATACACACATGTAAACATGTCTTAGAATATGATAAGACCTGATAAGCAGTGAAGAGATTAGGCCATCAGGTACAGGTCTGTATCCTTTTGTCTGAAATCATGGGGGTCGGAGTGGCTAAGAGGTATGGCATCCGCCTTGGATTCTAAAGGTACCGGGTTCGATCCCATTAGAGGGAATATAATGAATGGAATTTTTTTTTTTGTTTAGAACCAGTAGGTCCTAATGATGTTGTGCTCCCCCCTGATCTGGAGATCGGATGCCTAGCCTTCTTGGATAAGGGCGAAAAAAATAGGAGGTCCCATATGCAAGCAGACCATGTAAAACATCCCATGACAGTTGGAAATCGTAAAGAGAAGGCCATAAGGCTGCTGCCCTGGCACAATTTAAAAATTAGAAACCTGCCCACCACAAAAATGTGTATAGAATGTGTGATTCCTATATACACACATTGGGATTCTTGCCGGTGCTACAGAGTTTGTACACTGTGCTGAGATCCTCCTTGTGTGATCTAAGGGAGGAGATTGGAGCATTGAAGGAGTTGTCTGTGTGCAATGAAGATAGTCCTTAAAACCAAACCTTGGGACCAGCTTTGTTTCGGAAACCGGATTTTTTCAGTTTTCAGGTCTTGTTCAAATAGTGTTCGAAAAATAGACCAAAGTCACTTAAATTAGCACAGAGTTGCTGAAAAATGAGGTTGAAATCGCCCAAAGTTGCCCAAAATGTGTTTGAAAATAGCCTAAAGTCAACCAAATAAACTATAGATTTTTAGAATATTTCGGTTTTCGGGTGTTTGGATAAAAGGATTCAGACTGTAGAGGCTTGGAAGTGCATCGACAGAGGATCACATTGAGAGATAAAGGATTGTTAGCTTGACAGAGTAATGAAGTTACACTAACAGTGATAGTATAAATGTAACCATGTATGAGATATACCCCACTTAGCTCGAGGGGGAGGGAGGAATTGGTCTATGAAGAGATGAAGAAAGAACGGGACTACAGCTGTAATAGACATGTCTTGAGAGGTGACAATGGAGATTTAGCTTTGGCATGGCAGCCTTGTAATGTAAAATAAATTGCTGCAAAAACTATCCCTGCAAGAGTAGATAAGTAATTTGGTGCAGGCTGCCTTTCAAGTGGACCAGCTGCAGTGGTAGTCCCTTAAAGAGCCAAAATGAAAAGAAGGCGGCAGCTGTATGAGATGTTGGTTGTGCCCATTCCAGTTCAGCTATCACTATCAGTCAAATCACAAAGCAAGCATTGCAGATGTTACTGGTGAGGGTAGAAATATAAAACCTAAATTATCTTATCATTATTCTTGAGTTGCAGCATATACTGGAAGAATCATGGTGATAAATAGCCAAAGAAAGCATTCAAGTGATTGCAATAACAGACTGTTAACAACGGACAAATACAACATTTGACTGACTTTATGAACTTCGTTCTTCATCGTTTACCGTTTACTGAAACTGTGATGTTGTATATTAGTCCAATAATTTCAGTTTAAATCCTTTAATTTCCTAGTACTTGAAGTACTTTCCTTATCTTTAGCTCACTGTAATGCAGATAATGTGTTTTCATTATACTATACATAATGGAGCATGGAGTAACAACTGCATCTGGTCTCCATGCAGGAAGCCTGCACCAAGCAGTTACATGCTTTTGTAGTTGTGGTTTTTGTAGCAATTTGTTTTACACGAGGAGGAGGATACCGCTCCATGCACAACCTCATATTAGTCACTTTGTACGACATGCCTGAGGATGCAGTAGTCCTGTTGTTTGTTTGTCTCTTCAGAGGATTCTGGGAACTACACGTACAACCATGTATAAAATTAGTAGCAGCCCCTTCCGTCATGACTGACTATGAGAATGCACAGCTGAGGTGATAGCCCCCAGCTGCTTTTATTTCTTGGTGTTGTTTTTTGCGTGTTCTTTTCTCTTCTGCTTGTTGTAAGAGCCTATTTTTGCCCAACCTGAGTTGGCGTAACTTTTGACTGAATACCATCACCAACCAAGAACTGCTTATTCTGAGCAACCAAGAGGACATGCACAACATCATAGCGGGCAGACGCTGGAGTTGGGTTGGCCACGTCCTCAGAAGAGACCCTGATGCCATCACAAGAACAGCTATGCTATGGACCCCTGAAGGAAAGTGAAAGAGAGGCAGACCAAAAACAACTTGGCGGAGAACTGTGGAAGCCGAGATACAAAGAATTAACTAGAGCTGGGGCACTGCACGAAGGATGGCCGCCGACCGAACAAAGTGGAAACAGTTGCTGCCGTACAAGATGCCACCAGGCTTGATGGCCACTGACTGCTTTGACAGTCTACGGCTAAGGATCAAAGAAGAAAAAGAGGTGGCGTATGCATAATAAAAAAAATACCATAAATATGCTACACCATAAATAACTTGATGGTTCCTGTGTGTCAGGTTTGTACTGTAATACTTGAGATATTCCCTAGAGCTGTCTAGGCAAAAAAGCTGTGGGTTTCAATTTCAGAGACACTGAGAATCTCCAAGGATCTGCCTAGATAAAATCATGTCTGCAGAGTTAGGTGGAAAATCAGTTTCAGTTGTAAAATGATCAGTTTTTAAATATCAGCATTACCTTTCTTGACAAAAATAAGGGATAGCTGCCTTGTGCCTTTAATTTGGGGGTCAGAGTGGCTGAGAGGTATGGCATCCACCTCTAATTGTAAAGGTTCAGATCCCAGTATAGGGAATGTATTTGATGGCCATTTTTTTCAGAACCAGGGGGTCCAAATGATGTCATACCCTCCCCCCCCCCCCCCCCCCCCCCTCCCCCTGATTTCATGGGTAGTGAAATTAGATCCTAGCCTTCTTAGAGAAGGGTGAAAAAGTAAGATGTACGTGTGGAAGATGCGCACGTTAAAAATCTCTCAGAAGTTTGAAATCATATAGAGCGGGCCTTATGGCCGCTGCCCTGGCAAATTTACAAAAATAGGAAAACCTGCCCACCACAAAAATATGTAATAAATGTGTGATTCCTGTATACACACATTGGGATCCTCGCCGGTGCTACAGAGTTCGTGCACTGTGCTGAGATCCTCCTTGTGTGATCTAAGGGAGGAGATCAAAACACTGATGGAGTTGTCCATGTGCAGTGAAGATGGCCCTGAAAACCGAACCAAACCTTTAATCCTGAGAATACGGCTCTTTTAAATGCTGGAACCGGCTAGTCTGAACTTTTCCTAGCTGAAAAATTCCTTCCTGTTTCCATATTCGTCACCTAAAGATTTACTAAATCATCACCTGTGAATTACCGCTACGTTGCGATCTACCAGTTGCCGACACCTGCTCTAGAGGGACGTTACTGTCATTAACATGTTTGGTATCTTAATAAAACACAGTAGTGGTACTTTTCTATTAGCTTGGGTACCTGGGTTATGTAGTAAGGGGCTATCCATAAAAGACGTCCACAGGGGAGGGAAGGGTATGTGAAAAGTGGACAATGGGGGGGGGGAGATATTTAAGTTGAAAGTGGACGTCAATTCACAAACCATATGGCAACTCTCATTCACATTCAAATCTATCAAGAGTAACAAACCCTCTTATCTTCGAAAGCTTCTTACTGTCCAGCTAAACCCAATTAAACGTTCTTCGGATTTTGTCCCTCTTGCCAGAATCAAAATCCTTCTAGAGTCAAAATCACTAATACGAAGAGGTTTTAACTTCTATGCTCCTGTTCTCTGGAACAAACAACCTTAGTATATTAACTCTCTGGGAACCGGCATTACAGTTATTGTGATTTCATAATTAGATTTTTAAGTATAGGTAGGTGATAAAAAATTTGAGCTTATGTGTTTAATTAAGACCATGTGGAGTGGACGTCCACAAGGCGGGAGGGGAGAGGTGTCAATCAAAAGTGGACAGAGTTGGACATGGGGGAGGGAAGAGTCAAAGAATGCCAGAATTTTGTGGACGTCTTTTATGGATTGCCCCTAAGCTTCTATCAGCAGCAGTTTTAAAGGGTTCCTATCCCCTCCACCCCAAGAAAGCTAAAATGCCAAAGCTGTCCAATAGAAAATACTTCTGATATTCAGATTACCTGTTGTCTGCTGTTCTAGAGTTTTCTATCACTATACCCTTTATAAGGTAACACAATAGTGAAAAATGAGGCTTGAAATTTTAGAAGGTGCAGTATAGTGATTGCCAGTTAATAGGCCTTGCAGCAAGAAAAAGACATTCTGGGCAGTTCAGCCAGTAAGTACTACTTTTTTTGCACCGCCCTTTCATGTTTTTCCTAGTGTTTTCCTGGAAAGCATTATAATTATCACAATGCAGATTGTACCAAAAAATGTAACAGTATGGTTTGTATAATCTGACTCACAAAACTTATCAGTTCATTGTCACAAATGCTTAGGTTTATGCTGAAGCATATATTGGACCTCTATGCCCATGTACAAAACTCCAAGAGCAACAGCAAGAGAAGTGACTGGGAATGTATACTGGGCCGAGTGAAAAATCAGGCTTTCCTGCGCATCCTGTCTTGTTGTCAGATTGCCAGCAAGCTTAATTCCCATTATGAGGTAGGGACCAAGGTGATCTAGTCAAAATGTATTTTTTTTTTTCATTCAGTGGAAAGCTACCTCAACCTGATACAAGCATAACTTTCGAAGAGGCAAAGAGTTTAATCAGAACCAGATACAGAAACAAATGGGATGCAGAACATCCAGGATACACACACACAAAATGATGCATATTACTAGCTCGGCAGAAAAGAACAAGTGATAATCTTCAGACTCTGCACAGGCCACAACAGATTGAGATATCATCTATTCAATAAGATAGGAACTACTAGTGAATGTTACGATGGCACCGATGAAATAACTGCTGAACATCTGCTTTAAAGATGCCCAACTTATGAGCAACAAAGAATGCACATATGACCGTCACCAGTATCATTCCTGGAAAAACTCTATGGAGATACAATTAGTCTCAAGCTGACCACTGCTTTCTTTGAAAATATTCAAGCAGACGTCTGAGAGTGTACAAAGAAGAAGAATTTAGTTTTGTTGCTATATTTGTTTAACCAATTTTTTAATTTATAAATGTTCCTAATTAACTTGATTATATTTTTATGTACACAAATATGTTTGTGTATGTGCACCCTTAGGCATGTAGTACAAGGAGACTAATATGAGATAATGTATGGGACTGGCAGCCTCAATATGTAAAACAGATTGCTATAGAAACCATTGCTGCAAAAAAGCATGTGAATACCTGGAGTAGGCTTCCTGCCAGGAGATCAGCTACAGTTTTGGTTAAGTGAATAGCTAAGAGGAAAGTGATGATGAAATGATAAGTAGTTTGAGGGACACTATGCCTATTCTTTATATTCTCACTGTTGAATCAGATCTGTACCATATAGGAATTTAATTAGATCAAATGGGATGTATGTATATAAACATGGATAGAATCAGTATTTTATTTGCCTATTAATAGGTACCACAAACTGCCGCTTCGCGACGGTCAAAAAATTCTGTGACGCGCAAGCGAGGCCCAATTTGGGCCCTTTTCAACCTCGCTCTGCCTAGTAATTAATTTGCCTTTTCTAAAAAAAAATTATATCTTCTGGTTCCTTGATCTTTCTTCTTTCATAATATGTCAATTATAACTTTCTGCGTGTCATTGAAATTGAGTGAGACAAAAAAAAAAAAACGCCTTTAAAACTGCTCTTGCCGTGCGCTTGCTGACTGGTGCTCAAGAGAGCGAAATTCCCTGAAAGGACCCCCACCTCATTCAAAGCGTCCGCACTATGTCCTCAAAAATGCTACACTAATACGGTTTTCACCAATGAGAAGAGCGGAAACTGAGGTTTACGCACATGTAACACGGGGCACAGATTTTTTATAGGAAGATATCGTAAATTCGAAGTGAATGAGAAAGTTTGGATTTTAATACACATCTGGGAGGCCTACCTACACTCGTGTTACATCAAACAAACGAGCAGCCATTCTGCTAAAATCGTATCAAAGTTTTAAACGCCATCGTTATTTGAGCAAAGAGCGAAAGAACGTTAAAACAGAGCACCTCCAACACATTTCAGCGTGTAAACATAATGGCGGATGTTCCATCTGACAAACCCGGACACGATGGGCCGGCTGTACGAAACACAGCACGAAATGACTCAGGCGCTGAACTGAAAGTTTCATCAATGGAAGTCGACGCAATATGTGTTCTGAGTAAGTTTTGAACTTTGTTTTATTTCTATTCATTTCAGACCTATTTTGTTTATTTGCAATATAGCAACGGCAAGTGACGGAGGGTGGATGTATTAGTAAAAGAACAGCCAAATGTGGCTGCTCGATTCACACATTTAGACAGAAAGTTTTTCATTTTTTAAGCAATTTTGGGAGTGGGGTATTGTTGTTTATATATCTGTTTGGTTGTTTTATCGAACCATCACCATTTTCTAAACATTCAGTATCAGAATTAAGGTCTAACACTTAGTAACAAGCCGCGGTAGCATAGTGGTTAGTGCACTGGCTTCCTAGCGCAGTGGTCTATGGTTCGATCCCCAGATGAGGCGGAAAAATTTTTAGGCCACAAACGGCTCCTGGGTCGACCCAGCCCCAAATGGGTACCAGAGCTACTCTGGGAAGGGTAAGGCGGCCGGCGTGATGCCGACCACATCACCCCTCGTGTGCCGACGGTCAAGATAATATGGGCCTAACACCATATTCCCAATATGCCTAAATGGGCGTGTAACGGGTTCCTTTACCTTTTACTTAGTAACAGTTTGTAAAGCCACTGACCTCCTTTCGATAACGTGATGGATGTCAAAGGTCATGTTTAGAATTTAGCTTGCTACACATTTGTGAACGTTAGTTTTTTTTTTAAAATTGCCTCTCTCGCTTAATTAACCTTTTTTTTTCTCAATTATTTCAGGGGATGATCATTATGATGCACATTTTTCAATGACGGGAAGAGGCAGACGTCGGGCTCTGCCACCGATTCCTACTGTGACAAACAGACTATTGGCACAGTTCTGTCTTCTGGAGGACTAGGAAAATGCAACATGGGAGCTAGTACGTCTTGTTGTGTAAAGTTTATATATCATATTATTTCCTCTCATTCTCTGATGTTAAAAATCATTAGGCTACTATATAGTTGAAGCTTTCCTAGAAGCCTCTACAGGTTTTGAGTTTATTTTACTATTACAAACAAAAGACAAATGACATAATCCATGTAAAAGAGAGACTTACAATCTACTGTATAATTAATATAATGATTTAAATGGTAAATGCAGTAAAAATTAATGCCGTAATAAATGCTTAACTCTTTCAGTCCCAAGCAAAAAAGTTGGTTTGGCCCAAGCAAAAATGGCCACCCCAGTGCATTTTAAAATAAATATAAACACATGCGGTATTTTAAAAAAATGTACGGGTATTTAACAATGTACACGTTCACTCTTAAACACAAAGTCGGAAATGACGTTTTGGGTGGTTTGTGGGTAGTTATAATTAGAAACAGTCTCAAACAGAGGCACATATACTAAACGCTTTATAAAGTTGATTGGGCCAAGCGCGTCTAACCCCTGAGGATATATAAAGTCGATTGGGACTTAAAGAGTTAATGATTAACAAAGGGAAAGAAAAAATAATTTGGCCGACATTTTTTGTATTAATAATAAAATAACACAATCATGCAATTTGTCCTCTTCCCGTCCCTCCCAACAAATTTCTCTCAGGTGACCTCTTGGTTTCTCTGTGCTACCCGAACAGAATGTGAGTAAAGGACAGCTACAGTACAGGTGCCAGATGTCAGTACAACAAGCCAGTGCCCTGAGAGGAGATTCACTTGAGGACTTTCTGAACACACAATTATCTTTTGATGCAGCTGACCTCAAGTGACAGTGAGTTGGACACGGACTAATATGTAATGTTTCTTTGTTTCTAAAAATCAAATTTTAAGCAGTAAAGGTTGTTTCAATCAAGAAAATAACCATCAATTTGAATTGTACAACTAAAATTACATAAATATGGAAGTTTTCAGCTCTATAGCTGCAATATTCATGATTTTATGACAACATTTGGAATTTCGTGAGATTTTTCTTCCGAACTGCAAATTTAGCCTTTGATCCATTTTCACATAATGCAGTTTTATAGTATTCAGTATTTCATGTGGCTCAAAAAAATTAAACATCAAGTATATAATGCTCTCTTTAAGCTCAATAAATCTTATAGCTTTCCTAGGTGTAGTTTTTTATTTATGAGTGCATGAAAATGCATATTTGCACTTTTCGAGCGCAACAATGAGACTTGAAACTGTATTTTTTGTCAATTTTGATGGACCATAATTCATTTAATTGATTTGTTGTACTTCCCATGTTTCTTTTATGCAATAAAGACTTGTATGACTTTGTACAAAAAGCATTATTGACTTGGTAAGTATTTGTTGACTGTAGTTATGATTGAGCAAAGTCAGGCAATTTGTTCGGTGCGAAGATGTTTGAAAAATTTTGTAATTCCCCACAATTTTGAAATGCTGTAACTCGGTTGTTTGATGTCCGATTTTTTAAATTTAAAAAGGAAATTTCATGGCTTAAAGAGATCCATTAAGATCTATAAACAAAGACACTGTAAAAACAAAATGAAAAATCAGTTTGTGGTACCTACTATTAACTCTTAGTATACGTGCTCAAAAACCGCGTTTTTACGAGCTGATTTCAGAGAGTACATTTTTAGACATGACTGCCTTTACTGATTTTGCATTAAGTAACTTATTTATAATGATAACATAAAGTGTTATATATTAAAATGTAGAAAAATGAAACATCTATAACATGCACTTAACTTAATTGTTAAGTGGTGTTAAACATGCATGCAACATATACAGTAATGAGTGCAGAAAAATGTTTAAATTGAAAAAATTGAGAAACAAATTGTACTTATCAATATGTATAATTAATTCTGGTAAACTTCTACCCCTAAGCCTACTTTCATTTTAAAGTACATCCATTTTCACATAATGTAGGAAAGTTGGAGCTGTTTCTGAGAACAAATAAAGTTTTTATCACAATTTGAATTTTTTTGGTATATTTAGATAAAGCGCACAAATATTTTAACCTTTATTTACAGACATGACTACCGTTACTGATTTTGCATTAAATAATTTATTTATAATGATAACATGAAGTGTTATATATCTAAATATAGAGAAATGAAACCCCTTTGACATGCACTTAACTGAATTATTCAATGATTTTAAACATGCATGCAACATATGCAGTAATGAATGCAGAAAAATTTAAAAAGATAAAAAATTGAAAAACAAATTGTCCTTATCAATATGTATAATTAATTCTGGTAAACTTCTACCCCTAATCCTACTTTCATTTTAAAGTACATCCATTTTCACATAATGTAGGAAAGTTGGAGTTGTTTCTGAGCACAAATAAAGTTTTTATCACAATTTGAATTTATTTGGTATATTTAGATAAAGCGCACAAATATTTTAACCTTTATTCACAGACATGACTACCGTTACTGATTTTGCATTAAATAATTTATTTATAATGATAACATGAAGTGTTATATATCTAAATATAGAGAAATGAAACCCCTTTGACATGCATCTAACTTAATTGTTAAGTGGTGTTAAACATGCATGCAACATATACAGTAATGAGTGCAGAACAATTTTAAAATATTAAAAAATTTGGAAAAAAGTTGTACTTACCCACAAAAATAATCCAATTTGGAAGCCTGGAACTCCTAGAACCACTTTCATCCAATTATACAGAACACAGACAAGTTTCAATTGTTTTGAATACTAAATAAAAAATGTTTCCTTTTGAAATGTTCAGGTCATATATTGAAAAATCATGACAAAAATAAACTATGTACACACTTTATACACAACTGATATTTACCACAAACTATTTTCTTTCACTATAAGCAGCAAAACAGTTATTTGGATGTAGATGGGGATTATTTGTGCATCCTTCACAATAAAAGGATGTTCTGACCCTTACTTGAGGGGTGCTGCAAACGACACAGTTGCGATGAGATTTGAATTTTTTAATTAAATGGTTTGTTCCTCCTAGTCTGTTGACTGGATTGTTCACTTGATTGCCATGTCCAATCCTGGGAGAAATTTGCTGGAAATCCACAGCAGCAACAAGAGAGAGCTCATTGACAAGTTGCCATTTAAATTGAAGAAGGCTCTGTTTTTTGGTATTTGTTGTTCTTGACAGTGCAAATAATTTATACACATTGAGCTGAGCTATTTCAAAAATCCAGAAGAAAATATTTTTCTTGTTCTTCTGCTAAATGTGCCATATGTTACAATGCTTTGGTCCACTCTGTCACATCCATCCATTCATGTGTTGATTGTAATAATCAATCATCAGTGGTTTATTTTTTGTTTCACCAAAGCGATTGGTGATGTCCTTGCTTTCCACTGTTGCGCAACTTGAAACAAGAATGCATGGTTTTTTTTTGGGTTGAACATTTTGTGAGCCCATCTGCCTTTCCACCCAATTACTATTTCATCCAAAGACAGCTCCATGTAAGGGTAAAATGCTTCCTGGAATCTAGATAATATTTTCTGTAGAAATGGTTCGATCTTTGCTTTACCTTGTGCGTCTACATCACTCACATGAAACATCATGTGATATAACATCTGAAACCTATCCCGTATAACCATCTGTCTGTACCAGGGAGTTCTCATAAAGCCTTCATTAGACCAATAATCACTAATGGCTGGTTTTTTCCCAATTCCCATGGCTATTATCACAGCAAAAAAACTTGCACAGTTCTGGAGATGTAACTGGATACCAGTTTTGATAGACAGATCTTTTTGTCGCTGTTTCTGAATTTGACTGACAGAGTCGATCAGCATATTCATTTATAGAAACAGTAAGCTCATCTATAATCTCATTAGTTAAAAGAGCTTTGAGACAATAAAATGCAGAAGAATCATCAGGTATAATATTTGGATTCACACCTGTAATCCTAGCATGAGGCGGTACAAAGCGGAAAGCATTTTGTGTTGAGCCAGCATCAACTTCATTCCACCTAATTTCCTCATTCATTGTACTTGTATTACCATCAGTACTTGTGGATTCTGCTTCTTTATGGGTTGATCTAGATGTAGGCCTATCTTTTCTTAATGGGAGTTTTACCTTTTCCTTGTCTTTTCACTGGCCTGGCATTTCTAGTGCTAGTACTACTGACAGAACCAGCTAGGGGAAACGCCCCCTTCTCATCTGATTCAGTGTTTTGATTACATATATCTTTGCTGGGCAAAATACATTCTGAATCTGAACTGTCATTATCACTCGATAACTGATCATCCTCATGTTCGATCTAAGAAGAAATAAGTCGTGCTACTTGCACCGCCGATAACCTTTGCTTACAATCGTTTGAAGATGAAGCCATTTTCGTTAGAACAAATTTGTTTACGATCAAACCCGAACAAAACACTAAAAATCGAACTTAATAACTCATCAAAACGAAAACCACGCTAATATTTGTAAACAGACTGATACAGGAAGTGACTATAAATGTTGGATTGGATAAAACATCGACAATATTTCATTAACTCTTTGCCGATAGAGACTTCATGTAAAAAGCCCCGTGAACTGGCTTGCCGTATATTTGGTACCAAAACCGAGCCCCGTGAAGTGGCTTGCCGGATACTAAGAGTTAAGTACACAAACCGATGGCAAGCAACGGGAAACTACCATCGTTTTATCCCTTGTACAATCATGAATCAAAACAACTTTCTAGAAAAAGACAATGACATTAAGGGGGATTCCAGAGGAATCACCTCGTCCGATAGGGAGCATCATGTGCTACAGGTGATACCTGATCGTCATCAAGCTACTGTTAGCAAAATTAGAATTAAAGATAACTTGAACATAGGAACTTGGAATGTCAGGACACTAATGCAGACTGGAAAATTAGACAACATCAAGATGGAAATGGAAAGAATGAATGTAAATGTATTAAGGCTATGTGAAATGCGATATACCGGAACAGGTGAAATGTCTTCTGACAATTACAAAATAATTTATTCTGGAGGAAATAAACATGAAAGAGGAGTAGGCATAATATTGGATGCAGAAAGGGCAAGAACAGTAATGGGATTTTGGGTAACATCTGATCGAGTCCTGTTAGTTAAACTGAGTGACAAGTTATTGATATCAATTTTATACAAATATATGCCCCAAAAGCAGATAGTGCAGAAGAAGAAATAGATACAATTTGCAATGAACTTGATATGGCAATGACTCAGTGTAAATTTCATGAGACAACTGTTATACTTGGAGACTTCAATGCAAAGGTTGAAAATGAAAAAGTTGATGATGTGACTGGTAGTTATGGCCTGGGAGAAAGAAATAAGAGAGATGACAGACTGATAGAGTGGGCAAGAACACATGATATGATAGTAGGAAACACCTGGTTTAAGCAGCATCCTAGACGCCTTTGGACGTGGAAAAGTCCAGGGAACAATGTACATAATCAGATTGACTACATACTAATATGCAGAAGATTTAGAAACAGTTTGAAATCTGTGAAAATTAGGCCAGGAGCAGACTGCAACAGCGATCATGTACCAGTAATTGGAAAACTTAGAATAAAATTGAAGAAAGTAAAGCAAGCTTCAAACAACATCAAATTAAACTTGGCCTTACTTAAATCAGATAAGGAAATGAGTGAAAGATACAACATTACAGTACAAAATAGGTACAATGCAATAGAAAAAATACAGAGTATAGATGAATAGTGGGAAATGCTACAGGAATCGATACATCAAACATCAAAAGACATTGTACCAGAAGTAAAGAGGACTGCAAAGAAGAAGTGGATGACATGAAATTTTAAAACTGATGATTGCAAGAAGGAAGAAGAAGCAAGACAATAAAGAATATGACAGACTAAATAAGGAAATAGTAAACAAATGTAAAACAATAAAAGAAGCATGGCTAAACCAGAAGTGCAGAGAGCTTGAAGTGCAAAACCGAATAGACACAAAATCTATGTACAAGCAAATAAATGAGTTAATGGGCAGACAGACACAAACAGTCACTGGTTGTTTGAAATCATAAGAAGGAACATTGTTAATGGGTCATGAGAACATGATAGAAAGGTGGACAGAATACATCAAGGAGCTGTATGATGATTAAAGACCAGATTTGAACAACCAGGACAGTTGTGAAGGACCTCCAATACTTGTGGCAGAAATAGAGGATGCCATGCGCCACATGAAGAGAGACAAAGCGCCTGGACCAGATAATGTAACAGTAGAGGAAATTTTATGACAATCTGGATGAAGCAATTAAGAAAATTCCAAAGAAAGATCTTCTCATTGTTCTAGGTGATTGGAATGCTAAAATAGGGCCAGATGCATACGGTCACTGGGCTGGCACAGTGGGGAAATTTGGGACTGGAGAAACCAACGATCGAGGACTAAGGCTACTAGAATTTGCCAGCAACTATAAACTAACCCTTGCAAATACACTATTTCCTCATAAGTTATCAAGAAGAACAACGTGGCATGCCCCAAAAACGGAGATACATAACCAAATTGATTTTATTCTTGTATCCAAAAGATTCAAGTCCAGCATTAATAAAGCCAAGACTAGGACTTTTCCTGGCGCCGACATTGGTAGTGATCACGACATGGTATTGATGACGCTCAAGCTTAAACTCAAAAAGAACTATAATCAAAACAGATGTTCTCAGTTAAGATTCAATTTAGACAAATTGAAAGATCCAGAAATCGCGGGAATCTTTGAGGCAACTGTTGGAGGAAAATTTGCAGCTCTCAACTTTTTGGAGGATGATATCAACTCAATCACAGAGAACATGAAAGACGTGCTCATTGAATCAGCAACAGAAATACTTGGTAAAAGAAAGAAAATAAACAAACCATGGGTTACAGATGAAATTCTGAAGTTATGTGATACACGGCGAGAAATGAAAAAGGTTAAGAAAGAGGTTCCTGAAGCAGCATGGCAATACAGTATGGTGAATAAAAATATTAGAAAGAAAATGAAACAGGCCAAAGAAAAATGGGTAGCTGATCAATGTGAGTCCATTAATACGGGGCTAATAAAAGGTAACAGCAAGGCAGTTTTTGACACATTAAGAAGACTATCAAAACCCCAACAGCCCAGGGTAACTGTCATAGAAGATAGCAATGGGGCTCTGCTCAATGAAAAAACAGCTGTAATGAGAAGGTGGACAGAATATTGTAAAGAATTATATAACTGTAAACTTGACACTGACTTAGGCATATTAAACAACATTAAGTGCGAAAACAGAGAACTCGGAAATGCAGCAATACTACGGGAAGAAGTGGAAGAGGCTATATGTTCGATGAAAGGAGGGAAGTCACCGGGTGTGGATAATATACCAGCAGAGCTCTTGAAATATGGAGGACCAGATATAGTAAAAATCATGACAACAATTTGCCAGAAGATATGGAGTACAAAAAAATGGCCAAAAGAATGGACGCAGTCATTAGTAATACCGCTTCCAAAGAAAGGAAATCTAAAAATGTGCAAGAACTACAGAACCATTAGCCTTATTAGTCATCCAAGTAAGGTGATGTTAAGGATACTTTTGAACAGAATAAAACAGAAATCAGAAGAAATCTTGTCAGAGGAACAGGCTGGCTTTAGACCAAAAAGAAGTACCTCAGAACAAATCTTCAATATTAGATTACTGATCGAAAAACATCTCCAGCATCAACATGATTTATACCATAACTTCATCGATTTCACAAAAGCCTTCGATCGAGTCTGGCATGAAGGTTTATGGCAAATAATGAGAAAATTCAATTTTGATACCAACATCATAGATATCATTGAAGCACTATACAAGGACGCAAGCAGTGCTGTTTTTGCAAGCAATGACATTGGAGAATTTTTCAAAACAACTGTAGGAGTTCGCCAGGGATGTATCCTGTCACCAGTGCTCTTTAACATTTATCTAGAACATATTATGCAGGAGGCTCTCTACGATTATAAATCAACCATATCGATTGGAGGCCGACCTCTGTGTAATCTACGTTTTGCTGATGATATTGATCTGATAGCTGGAACAGAATCAGAACTTCAAGACCTTACCTCTAGACTGGAGAAAGTAACAAGAACATATGGGATGGAAATTAATATAGAAAAAAGCAAGATATTGGTGAATAGCCATAAGAAACATGTTCCGACCAACATTACGTTAAATGGGCAAACGTTAGAAGAAGTTAACACCTTTAAATATCTCGGGTCCACTATATGTAGTGATGGAAGATCAAATAAAGAAATCAAGACAAGACTTGAGATGGCCTCAGCTGCCATGACAAGGTTGAATGTGATCTGGAAAAGTAACATCAGTTTTCCTGTGAAGATCAAATTATACAAATCACTTGTATTATCTATTCTCTTGTATGGGTGTGAGGGCTGGACACTCACTGCAGATACGGAGCGAAGGATTCAGGCTTTCGAGCATAAATGTTATAGAAGAATTTTGCGCATTTGCTATAAAGAGCACAAAACAAATGTCTATGTTAGAGAGAAGATAAACACCTATGCAGGCCATCAAGAACCACTTTTGTCAATAGTGAAACGTCGAAAGCTTGCCTGGTTTGGGCATGTAACTCGTCATGACTCCCTTTCGAAAACGATCCTCCAGGGAACAGTCGAAGGTAAACGGAGAAGAGGAAGGCAAAGAAAATCCTGGGCTGATAACATCAAAGAATGGGCAGGACACGGTTTCTCCACACTTGTACGCATTGCTGAGAATAGAGAGCAGTGGAGGACCCTGTCTGTTGATGCTTCCACCATGGCACCCCTATGACCCATGACGGGTTATGGGTTGAGATGAGATGAGATGATGAGAGGAAATTGAAGCTTTGGGAGAATTTGGAGTAGATGTGATAACAAAACTCTTAAATGACATGTACAACAGTGGTCAAATCTGCTAAAATCCATATTCATAGCTTTGCCAAGGAAACCTGGAGCCATGGAATGTGAAGAACATTGCACCGTTAGTCTTATGAGTCATGTGACCAAAGTATTATTACAAATTATCATGAGAAGAGTGAGAAATAAAATTAAACCATAAATCAGTGATGAACAGTGTGGATTTGTTGAAGGTAAAGGCACAAACAATGCTATATATATTATAAGAACATTAATAGAAAGAACCACAGAGGTGAAGACAGATCTGTACTTGTGCTTTATAGATTACACTAAAGCATTTGACAAAGTGAAACATGAGAAAATTATCAAAATGTTAGAAAGCATCAACATTGATGGAAAGGACTTGAGGATAATAAAGAACATGTACTGGCAACAAACACCAGCTGTAAGAATTAGCAGCCAAATAGGAACGTTTCAGCAAGTAAAAAAGGGTGTCAGGCAGGGATGTGTGCTGTTACCGGATCTCTTCAATCTGTACAGTGAAAATATAATGAGATCTCTAGAGGACATGTCAGGAATATCATTCGGCGGACATAATATAAACTACTTGAGATACGCTGATAATACAGTCTTAAGTAAAAAGGAGCTACAGGAAATGGAATTTGATACAATAGTGATAGAAAGTGAAAATAAAGGCCTTAGCCTTAACAGCAAAAAGACAGAAGTAATGGTCGTCTCAAAGAAAAGGGCTTCCCCAGAATGCACAATCAAAATAGATGGAACCGTTTTAAAACAAGTCAATAAATTCAAATACCTGGGAATATTAACTCTTACTATACGTGAGCTAAAACCGTGTTTTTACGCGCTAGTTTAGCTATCGTTACCGTCGCGTGCCACTTGAACTGGCGAGCCGTAAAATTGGTACTAAACCCGCGCCACTTCACGGGGCTTGCCGGATAGTAAGAGTTAATAACAATGGATGGAAGATGCATCTAAGAAGTGAAGAGCAGAATAGCTCAGGCAAAAGTAGCATTCTATAAAATGAGGAGTATTTTATGCAACAATTCTTTGTCATTGGAAGTAAGAAAGAGAGTTCTTCATTGTTATGTAAAACCAATCCTGACATATGGGAGTGAGTCATGGACAATTAGTAACAAATAGGGAAGACACTAGAGGCAACAGAGATGTGGTTTTACAGAAGAATGTTAAAAATACCATAGACAGCCAAAAATAGTAATGTGGATGTCCTGAAAGAGGCCAATGTACAAAGGAGACTTATTTTTTACAAGTTAGAAAGAAGCAATCCACTTTTTTTGGGCATGTTATGAGAAGAGCAAAGCTGGAATATATCTTAACAACAGGTAAGATTGAAGGAAAAAAGATAGGGGAAAAGAGAGCAAATACTGGACAGTTTGACATCGTGGCATGGAAAGAAGTCAACAGCAGAATTGATAAATTGTACTGGAGACAGGAAGTTGTGGAGAGACATGATCTCCTACACCATTAGGCACGGTACTTGAAGAAGAAGAAGAAGAGATTAAGTGATATAACAAGAGATGAGAAGAAGACGCTGGAGATGGATAGGACACACATTGAGAAAACCTGTTGATAGCATATTACCAGGCAGTCCTTGATCTAGAATCCCCAGTGAAAGAGAGGTGAAGGAAGACCAAAGAACATATGGAGAAGAGAAGTAGAGGAAGACCACAGAACACACGGAGAAGAGAACAGGAAATAGACATGAAGGGGATGGAGAAGAGAACAGGAAATAGACATGAAGGGGATGGAGAAGAGAACAGGAAATAGACATGAAGGGGATGGAGAAGAGAACAGGAAATAGACATGAAGGGGATGGAGAAGAGAACTGGAAATAGACATGAAGGGGATGGAGAAGAGAACTGGAAATAGACATGAAGGGGATGGAGAAGACATGGAAAAACCTTGAGCTGATGGCACGGCATGTGTTTGTTGCAGGCCTATGCTCCTTGGGGAGTTACAAGGTGAAAGAAGAAGAAGTGATATAACCTGCTGCTTCGAGATAATGCCAGGACCTTGATGGCACTGCATACCTATTGCCAGATTGAAGAGCAAGACTCAAATTGTGGCTCAGACTCATGACAACTTATTCCTAAAAAATTGGTACAGCCACCTCCTACCTAGCCTCATAGAGATCCCAGGGCTCTTTGAAGAGGCAAAGAAAAAATGTGATTACTGCAACCTTGGACATGTCGTAAAATGCGACTAATTTGATGATGTGCATTGGGCTGGCAAACTCATCGTGTAAATCCAGTTTCCACAGAAACCACCACTGCAAGGGCATGCTACAAAGCAGGGTTGTGGAGTCGGAGTCATGGAGTCTGTCATTTTTTGGGTGCAGTCTGTAACAAATGTTCTGACTCTGACTTTTATGAGACTTAAGTCAAGACAGATCCACATTTGATCCATGCAAGGGAGGGGTGCTTAAACAATTTGAAATAACATTTTTAAAGTAGTAGAACTTCTAAAACTACTTTTTTGTTAAAGTACATCCACTTTTACATAATGTAGGAAAATTTCAGTTGCTTCTGATCATAAATAAAGTTTTTATCACAATTGAAAATTTGTGGGAACATTTTGATTTAGAAAAAGCACACAAGAAATGAAAATAAACTATAAACACTAAATTTTCCCTTCATTGTTAAAATGAAACTATTTTGCCTCATGGTGTTTGGCAAAGCAGTCATTAGCATGCAGGTGTGGATGATTTGTTATTTTGTATTAACTCTTAGTATACGAGCTCAAAAACCACGTTTTTACGAGCTAATTTCAGAGAGTACATTTTTAGACATGACTACCTTTACAGATTTTGCATTAAATAATTTATTTATAAAGATAACATAAAGTGTTGTATATCAAAATGTGAAGAAATGAAACCCCTATATCATACATAACTAAATTGTTCAGTGGTTTTAAACATGCATTCACCATAGACAGTAATGTGTGCAGAAAAATTTTAAAATGTAAAAAATTGAAAATCAAATTGTACTTATCAATATGTGTAATTAATTATGGTAAACTTCAACCCCTAAACCTACTTTTATTTTAAACTACATCCATTTTCACATAATGTAGGAAAATTGCAGTTGTTTCTGAGCACAAATAAAGTTTTTATCATAATTTGAATTTTTAGGGTATAATTTTTTTTTGGATTAATGAATCCTACTAAATTTAATCAAAATCGATCAATATTTCACACAAATTTGAGTTTTCAAACATGAAGTGTACCGGAAATGGCATTAGAACTCTTTTATGGGAAGAAAAGTATGTAAATAATGTTAAATCTTTGGCTATTTACACGGAAACCGTCTAAACCGTCATCGGCCTTTCTAAAAGGCCGGCCGTAAAACGGGGATCGATCGTCGGCCTTTCTAGAAGGCCAGTCAGATACTAAGAGTTAATGTATAAATGAATGAGTAGTCTAAAATGTAGTCTACGAAAGCCACGTATTCAGTTATTCACACACAAACCATGCTTATACATAAAACTCCATATGTGCATAATTTTTTGTCATATCACTAGTTTAAAAAAATGTCAGAGTTGAGTTGGATAATTTTTTGGCTGACTCCACAATACTGCTGAATGCAAAGGAAAGTGATGATAATCTCCTTCAACTTATGTCTGTTTTATAATTTTGTATTACAAATACACATGCGCTCACTCTGTTGTTGTATGCTGTGCCCTGTGGTACAGGCAATCATGTGAGTCCGCAGATCTTAATTTTGTTCCGAGAGAACTGTTACTTCCAATGATGTTCTTATTGCTTTCTTGGTATATTATGTGACAAGGAAGGTTTAAAAATAAACTTTTTGGGAGCATTTGGTGAATATTAGTATTTACCTGATAAGTGTGAATTTTCCATCACATGTTCAAAACATCACCTAAGCAGTTTTAGCGTACGTCTCTTTTTCTAGATTTCCACTGTTATCTTTTACGTTACAGGTGATCACCGTAAAGAGAGCTAGGCGATGCCTTCTTGACGCCGGCTATAGCTATTCGTGTGAGAGTATTCTACAATCGGAGATGAGAGTGCTGAAGACTTTGTCTTTCAAAGTGTCAAGAACTAGCAGTCTTGATTTTATAGAAATTTTACTGGAAATACTAGGTATGATATAAGCTATGTGGCACAGTCTAGCAGTAAAACAGCCTTTTAGAAAATGAGTAGTTAGCAAGTTTACTTTCTTATTCATGTTTGCTGTTTATTGTATGTGTATTAGTTTTGCTCTGAGGAACTTAACTTTTCTTTTGGCTGATTTGTTCTTGTCATTCAGTAAAAATGTTCTTTTCACTTTTGTTTCAAAATATTAAGCTTCATGATTTAACTTTCTCATTCCTGTAGTTGGTCAGTGTCATCCAGATTAGTAGAAGGGAACTCTAAAATGAAATGTAAGCGGCAATAATGTACCAAAACAAAAGACACATTTATTGCCACCACATTAAATTTTTTCCTGCCTTGAATTTCAGCTTTTATTTCTGTGTTTATTTTGTTTTAATAATTTTGTTTAGTTATAGTGTTATGATCATTATTACACATCAGCCCCTAAAGATAACATGGGCATGTTGGTAATCTCATATATCTCAGGGACAGTTTATTAAGTTGTAAAGGCTCAGTTTTTAATGCAGTTAGTTCTCTGTTTTAACATGTTTCATTTACGTGAATTCAAACAAAGATGCACTAAATTTTAGGCATTTTTGTTTTATTTACGCACCAAACTCGAAGTTACTCGACCTGATATTTAGATGTTTTTAGGAGAGCGACAGCAAGATGATG
Organism: Oreohelix idahoensis; assembly: GCA_024509875.1. Taxonomy (NCBI): domain Eukaryota; kingdom Metazoa; phylum Mollusca; class Gastropoda; order Stylommatophora; family Oreohelicidae; genus Oreohelix; species Oreohelix idahoensis. Next base: position 458,472 of record JAMPIV010004639.1, read on the forward strand.
ACAGTTTGAATGTTTCTTTGAGGGATTTTAGGAAGGCATTCACTATTAAAGATATCGCTAATCAGGACTGCATGGAATGAAGTTCCCCGGCAATGCATCAGTGGTGTGTGGAAAAATATTGTGCCCTCAATTCTGCCATGACTTGGGAGGCTTTAGTGTTGATGACAATATTATCACAGCTGTTAAGGATTATGTCAGAATGGTCTCACGTGCTGGCTTAGATGGAGCTGATGAGAATTAAATTGTAAATTTGCTTGAATCCAGAAAGTAGAACAAAGCAATGAAGAGTTGTTGGTGCTGGAGAAGATCACCACAGAAGAAGAAGAAAAAGACGCAGCAACTTGCCTCAGCCAGCAACAACCAGCCTCAGCCAGCAACAACCACCAGGCCTCCAACTTACAGTGAAACAATTGAAGAAGGCCTTCCAACTTCTTGAATGCTGCCTTATGATCTTTGAACAAGATGATCCTAACATGGACAGGACTTTAATGGTCAGGAGGAAAATGATGGAATGTGCTGCTCCCTACCAAGCAATCCTTCGTGAACAGAGAAAGTCACAAACTCAAGCAGCTCTGGACACCTTCTTCAGGAAACAGTTCAGTGATGCATCGCCTGCTTCTCATCATCACCACCTGTTGTTGAATTAGAAATTGGTGAAGATGAAGGTAATGGTCCTGCCCCTGTCAGTGTTGAATAATTTGTCAGTGTTGTTTTCTGTCCATGTACTCAGTATGAATAGTATGTGTTAATTTTTAAAATGTTTATCATTTCACATATTTATTATTATTATTTACGGCATTGTTAGAACACATCCCCCTATTTTACATGTATTTGATTTAAAAAATCCTGTTCCATTTACACGATTTCTGTTTATGCAAAGGTCTCGGGAATGCATATATCACGTAAACAAAGAACTATCTTTACCGTTGTTGGTTTAGCTAGTTTGAAGCATGTTGTTAATCACATTATACAGATTATGAATAGCTTCAGAAGAAAATGTATGGAAATAGTTCAGAGGCATAATTTATTGTTATTGTTGTTCAGAATCTGGGCAAACCCATAGGTGCTCAGTCTTCCTCAGCAAACGTCGAAGGGTATGAAGGCTAATTGTTCCTGTTGCGTGCCGGTTGTATACATGCCGGATGCATCCTCTCATATGTTCATCCCTGCCAGTCTTACACCTAATGCCAAACTCCAGCAATCTTAGCCTTGATGATTCATCGATTGTAGTGTCATTCCCTAATAGGTGATCATTATTTGTCCTCAGTATCTCTTCCTTGTCCATATCCAGTCCACATACTATAGGTGCTCTTGAAACTAGTCGATCAGCTTTTTCATAGCCGCGTACCCCTGCATGACCAGACAGTAGATCCACATCAGTTCTTGAAGATTCGAGGTTTCTATGGAGGTTTTCCATTCATGTCGTAGCCATCCATTTTGGATCTTTCGAAGCATGGACGAGAGTCTGACACAATAACTGCCCTTGTTAATGAAGTTTCAGACAACCACCTTAAAGCCGCAATAGCTGCCTCTACCTCCATTCTCATGCTGGAGGTTGTTGTCATGTAAGCCCTGCTATGTTCAGCGACGATCTTGCCATAATTTATTATCTATTGACACTTTTGAAAATGTAAATGATTTCCTTTTTCTTTTGTCAGCGACTGTGAGATGCATTCATCATAGTTAATGATTTGTGGCAGGGAACAAACTTAAATTCCTGGTTTGAAAAAAGAAAGGGAGACATTATTCATTTGAATTAACTGAACAGAGTTCTGTCATTGGAAAGAGAATGAGAATAATTTTGAATGAAATGTATCACTGTCATAAAGATCCTATCATGTTCTTCAGAATTTCCATGTAGCCTTTATGGAGTGCTCTTTTAAAATTCTGTATTCATCTTGACATACATTTCAGGAGTATGACATATCTGGACATCAGGAAATAAATTGGTCCTAGAGCCCAAGAGCTGTTTAGCCATTGTTTTTTTAACTCAATAATTTATCAGTATAAAGTAGATTTTATGTAAAATTACCTCACTGCCTTCCATAAATAAAATAATGCACCCCACAGGATACAACACTCGTGGAGAAGGTCTACATATCAAGGTTTACCATGATACTGCGGTTAAGATCCTAACCATCATCTGTTTACATCGCCATGAGGTTTATGACAGACTTTATCTAAGCACAGCAGGCATTGGAGCAGGTGTCCTGATCTCCTCACAAGAGCAAAGGTATCTGCCAGTTTTTATTGCATCATGTCTGTCTCAGTCAACACTTAACACTTGGTGATTTATCTTAACAAGGTAACAGGAAGCTGAGATCTAATGAATAAATGCAGGAAATGATAACAGTGTTGCACTTGAAGAAATCAGTTGAAAATTTAGAATCATACATATATCTTGGCAGCAATATGAACAGAGTTGGAAGGACAGACAATCATATCAAAATAAGAATACAGAAGGTTAGAGGAGCTATCATTGCATTGGGGAAATATATGGAGATGAAGAGAAATGAAGTCCAACACAAATATCAGAATCTTCAACTCAAATGTCAAGTCAGTATTGTTGTATGACTCTGACACACGGAGAACAAAAAATTCAACCAAAAAGCTACAGACCTTCATAAATGGATGCTTGCATAGAATAGAAGGATTGCAGTGTTATGACAAGATCACTAGTGTGGAACTGATGACAAGAACCAATGGAGATGAGAAGATGCTTACGGTGGATAGGACACACATTGAGGAAACCTGTTGATAGCATTACAAGCCAGTTCTTCTTCTGGAATTCCCGGGGTAAAAGAAGCAGAGAACTGAAGACACAGATGATGAGAAGACATGCCAAGACCTGCAGCTGATGGCATGGAACAGAAGGACTTGGCATAAGTTTGTTGAAGGACTATTCTCCTTAGGGAGGTGAAGGATGAAACGTTGATGTGATCTAACTGCTTAACCTTAACACTGAATCTGAAATGTTGTTGTCTGCGTTCGCTCTCAGCCATATCTCTCTCTTACAATGCTGGCCATTAGTTTTGAGAGGAACGAACGTTCTGTTGTTATTTTACAGTAGGCAGCGATATCTGCACCTTTCGGCCCGACACATCTATTTTCAGCAACCAATTTTTACAGATTTGCTTCCCTGCCACCTCACGCCTATATATATGCTATACCTAATGTCCATCCAATAGTGCAGTGAGGTGGTAGTAATTTCTTTTAGTAAATAACAAATGCAGCTGCGGTAGTGTAAGAAATGAAAGTACATAGCATTTACATTCAGCATACATTAAAGTGGGAAACTGTAGTCTCAGAGTGAATGGAAGTCATATCTCAACTTTCAGTGCACGTCTGAAGTTAGTTCAAGCATCCCATCATCATCATCATTTTTCTTTGCACTCCTTATGGAGCATGATGCCCAACCGCCACTGGTCCCCTTGCAGGAAGACTGCACCAAGCATTCACATGCCCTTGAAATGGTCATTTCTGTGGCAATTTGTTTTACATGATAAACTTTCCAGTCCCATACACAACCTCAAATTAGTCACCTTGTAGACATACACAACCTCATATTAGTCACCTTGTAGACATACACAACCTCATTAGTCACCTTGTAGACATACACAATCTCATATTAGTCACCTTGTAGACATACACAACCTCATGCACAACCTCATATTAGTCACCTTGTAGACATACACAACCTCATATTAGTCACCTTGTAGACATACACAATCTCATATTAGTCACCTTGTAGACATACACAACCTCATGTTAGTCACCTTGTAGACATACACAACCTCATGCACAACCTCATATTAGTCACCTTGTAGACATACACAACCTCATATTAGTCACCTTGTAGACATACACAACCTCATATTAGTCACCTTGTAGACATACACAACCTCATATTAGTCACCTTGTAGACATACACAACCTCATATTAGTCACCTTGTAGACATACACAACCTCATATTAGTCACCTTGTAGACATACACAACCTCATATTAGTCACCTTGTAGACATACACAACCTCATATTAGTCACATTGTAGACATACACAACCTCATATTAGTCACCTTGTAGACATACACAACCTCATATTAGTCGCCTTGTAGACATACACAACCTCATATTAGTCACCTTGTAGACATACACAACCTCATATTAGTCACCTTGTAGACATACACAACCTCATATTAGTCACCTTGTAGACATACACAACCTCATGCACAACCTCATATTAGTCACCTTGTAGACATACACAACCTCATGCACAACCTCATATTAGTCACCTTGTAGACATACACAACCTCATGCACAACCTCATATTAGTCACCTTGCATGACATGCCTGAGTGTACAGTAGTCCTTTTCTTTATTTGTCTCATGCATCCCATGGTGTCCTCAAAATGTGTGGTGTCTTATCTATACATCTATATCCTCCTGTGTGGTGTCTTATCTATACATCTATATCCTCCTGTGTGGTGTCTTATCTATACATCTATATCCTCCTGTGTGGTGTCTTATCTATACATCTATATCCTCCTGTGTGGTGTCTTATCTATAAATCTATATCCTCCTGTGTGGTGTCTTATCTCTATAAATCTTATCTATATATCTATCCTCCTGTGTGGTGTCTTATCTATACATCTATATCCTCCTGTGTGGTGTCTTATCTATACATCTATATCCTCCTGTGTGGTGTCTTATCTATACATCTATATCCTCCTGTGTGGTGTCTTATCTATACATCTATATCCTCCTGTGTGGTGTCTTATCTATACATCTATATCCTCCTGTGTGGTGTCTTATCTATAAATCTATATCCTCCTGTGTGGTGTCTTATCTATAAATGTTCCAACTTCGTTGGTTTGGCTTTGGTCAATCCAAAGCATGCAGATCATTAACATATTCTTATCACAACTTGCATCAAGGCAGTCAACAATTGAATTGATTTTCTTGCTCGAGTGAATTGACCAAATTAAGCAGAAAATAATGTGTCAATTATGGGATTAAGTAGCTATTTTTTGCTGAAAACATTATAATCTTAGCATCACCACATTAACTTGTCATTAGTTGAATTTCTTCTGTGCTGAAGTCTTTTATGTGTGTGTGTGTTTGTATGCACAAGAATACATTCTTTGGGTTTTCATATTGATCTTTATGAGAAAAATACTGACATCTGAACAGTTAACTCACAAATTAAAAGTGAGAATCATAAAGTGTTATATATATTCTTCATTACTGTATGGTGTAGAAACATGGACAATGAATAAGCATTTGGAAGAAAGAATTGAGGCTCTTGAAATGTGGATATATAGAAGAATGGGGCACATCTCATGGAAAGAGAAGAAAACAAATATGGAGGTCCTAGAAAATCTAGGTATGAAAAGAGAACTGATGAAGGAGATCAAAATTAGGCAGCTAAAATATTTTGGCCACATTAAAAGACATAACACCTTGCAGAAGACCATATCAGAGGGGAGAGTTGACGGCAAATGTGCAAGGTGAAGACAGCGCCATGTGTGGGAAGATAACATCAACTGATGGACAGGAAAGAGTCTATCAGAGTGCACCATCAAGACAAGAGACAGAAGACGTTGGAGATCCATTGCAGCCGACCTTCGATGTGGAGATGGCAGATGATGATTGATCTTTATAATTGTCACTGACTGAAGTTTAAGATGGCATGTTGCTTGTGCATATGGAGCCCAGCTAGGATAAACCATACAGTTAATCATATTATAAAAGTAATGATTAACTTTATGCTCATGTATCTTATTTTTATGTTTGCTTGACTTCCTTTATGCTGTCTATGAATGTTCACAATTTTTTGGTGATCAAATCTGCTGATTTTTAGAGCAAAAAAAAAAAATGGAAGCTGTTGGGTTAAGTTTTTGCGTGTGCTTACTTGCATAATTTTTTTATCAAACAGGTCTAAGCTTGCAGCTGTAATGATGGATAAAATGCTGCTAGCTGTGGCTGTGGTAACTACAGCCGTGCACATCATTGATAGCACACTTACTCAGGAGGTATGTTGCATCCATTGGATAACTAATAGTAAAACTTAATTTTTTTAAAAACATTAGAAGCAGTTTTATGAAATCACAAGACCACTTTTCAACCAAAGGACTTTCTCAGGAGAAAATAAACAATTGTTTAAAAATTAATCTATAACTTTGTATTTTTTTTTTTTATAAGCCTTACCACTAACATACATTTTAAGGCAAATAACCTCTTTTATTTCCAGTGAATAGCTAACTAGATTTTGTAATTATTCAGACTGGTATTCGGCTTCTAAACAAATATGTTTACTGTTCCTTAATTATATAATCACAGTTTCTTTCGACACCTTTTTCTGTTTACATTAGGCTCGCTTCTTTTTAACTCTTAGTATACGAGCGGCCTTCTAGAGAGGCCGATGATCGATCCCCGTCAATAGCAAAAATTTATAGCTGAATGCATGTTTCAAACCACTGATCAATTTAGTTACGTGCATGATGTAGGGGTTTCATTTCTTCACATTTTGATATATAACACTTATGTTATCTTTATAAATAAATTATTTATTGCAAAATCTGTAATGGTAGTCATGAAAAGCAGCTCGTATACTAAGAGTTAATATTCTTGACCTGACTTCACTTTGATCCACTGTCATTGAGCGTCAGCTCTTGGTGACCTTGATGCCATTATGTGGTATTGTGCAGTTCGTATAAGCTGTTTTAGGCTGCCATAAAGTGTATTGTCTATGGATGGGTTATGTGGTAGGAGTTGTCTCATTCCTTGGACTGCAGGACACAGTTATAGATGGTGTTCTACTGTCTAATGGGTTTGGGCAGAATCTACATTTTGCTATATTTTATGAACACATTATGTTTCTGTGGCCATTTAGTGTAGAGTGACCTGTTCTCACTCTGAAGATTCTGGTTTTATATCTTCGTTCAGTATGGTTGATAGCATCTTCCTTATTTGGGGCTTTTAGGTGTTTGAAGAGTCTTTTCCTTATTTGGCTTGTGCCCATGTGCTCATCCGATCTTCTTTACAGTTGCTTTTGATTATTTGTTTTATTGTTAACATACTCAGTGGTTGGTCAATTTGTGGCATTGTTGCTCCATTCATTGCTAGTTTATCAGCTGGTTCATTCAGTGTGATGTCTATGTGGCCAGGTATCCATTGCATGTAGATTCTCTGTTCCATACAAGTTCATAATTTTGTGGCATATATCTTGAACCTTCTGGATAGTATTGATTGAGTTAGTTTTCCAGTTTTCTATTGCCAAGAGGGCAGCCTGTGATTCCGAGACTAATACAACATTGTTTGGTTCTATTTAATTTGATTCAAAGATTCTAGTTAGTTTTCTGAATAGCAACCTTTCCATGTCGGAGTTTTTGAAATTCCATTTGTTGTGTTTGATTTATGAAGTTATTGTACTTCTAATATGTATGTATATGCATCGGTGTGATGCACAAGAAAACATTTATGCACATTGATCTCAATGTGTGCCTCGTGTAGTTCCCAGAGGTCTCTGAAAAGGCAAAGTAAGTATAGGACTTACTGCTTCCTCATGTTGTAAGAGACAATTAATGTGAGGTGTTGAGGCTGGCAACCTTATCGTGTAAAACAAGTCACTACAGAAACCACCACTGAAGTATCACATGAATGTTTTGTTGCTGGTTTCCTGCTAGGGGGGTCAGCTGTAGTGGTGGTTTCATGCTCCATAAGGAGAGAGAAAAAAGAAAAAGATCTGAAAGTTTAATTTGTGTGCGTGCAAAGGGTATACAGGCAGAATGTCACAAAAAATACTTGTCACAGTATGTTTTGGCTGCCGTGACTTAGCTGCTTCGTTGGGAGCAGTTGCCTGGTATGCGGTGAGCGAAATTCAATTTACTGCTCGATTCATCGCATAAACAGTCAGTCAGGTGATGTCATTTAATGGGTTGAATTTTGGCGGAAAATAGAAGCCGTTAGTCACTTGTGTTTTTCGGAGGTCACCGTGGATAGGTGTTTTTGAGAAGCTGGTATTGTGAGATCACAAGTTTGGCTAAAATGGTGGGACAGTTGCATTTTGCCATTTAGTTTTGATAGTCCAGGAAATGCATGGAGGCATATCTGGAGTCATCATTATATGACCACCAGCTATGCATAATACAGTAATATACATATGTGGAAGTGAACGTCAGTCTGTGAGGCTAATTACATCCTCATTGTCTCTTGAAGTCATCCACACACTTCAAGGGATTCCCTCTGTGGTGAAACTTGTTCAGAACCCAGCATTGCACACTAAGCTTGGAGAAGTCACTTGAACCCCTGGCATATTTCTTTGGTTTTTACTTGGTTGACTACATGCAGAAGGATCTCACTGTGGACCCAGTGATAGGCAGAGGGAACTGAGAAGTGGCTGTGTGCAGGATGTGACAATTCCTTGTGAGAGCCCAGAAGCAGAGCACAGTTTAGCTCTGCATAGTTGGAGAGCCCCCTTAGATGGCAGAGAATGCACAGTATGCCATGTGCTTCTTACTCCTAGCTTGGGACCCTATGTGACGATCCTTTAAATATAAGCCAAGCTGGAGATACTGGAGCTCATGACTTCAACTCAACATGTTTCGGAATGGCAGAAAAGCCATAGGAAAAACCTAGATCTACAGTTTAGATAATACCAAGGAGTTGTCAACTTGGTATTGGCTGCAAAAAGCTCAGCAGTTCTAGTTAAACAACAATAGTCCGGGAATTTTGTGGTGAAGAACTAATTCTGTTCAACAGATTTGCAGCTGTGACCAATGTAGGTTCATTGTTCTCCAGTTGTATGTCAGTAAATTGATATGTTGTACTGTGGCTTGCCTCCTTACTCACTGTGTTGAGTGGCAGTCAGTTGTGGCCGTGAGGTGTAATTGATATTTCATATCTATTCAGTGATTTGTAATGGTAGCATGCTTTTTGTATCTCACTATGTCAACATTTGGCCATGTTTATATTGTTAATAAAGGGATAGAACATTAGTTGAGGTTTTCCCTTCATTTGTGACACCATTGGGCTTGTGACCCTCTATGTCAATAAATTGTACTTTTATCGTGAGTGATAATTGATTCATATGCTTAAAGACTTGGTGCACAACAAGCCAAAATATAATGCAACAACAGCATTTTGAAGACAGAATACTACAAAGAATTTATGGGCCAATATAAGATGTTGAGACTGAAGAATAAAAATGAATAAATAAATACATAAACTGTACAGATCACCACTGATTGTCAGTATCATGAGATCAAACAGCCAGAGATGGCTGGGGCACGTCAGAGAAATGAGAAAGGTCTATGTTAGGTATATTCAAGGCATAAGACCAGGGGGGCGTCCAAAGAGAAGAAAATGAACCTTATAAATTTTAGCAGTGATGAAGAACATTTTTTCTGAATTATATTTTGTTCTCTCAGCTTTGTGTTCAAATTACCGTTAATTTTCAGTTAAACACAGGTTGGTTTTGAAAAGGAAAAAGGTGGGGGGTTTTTTGCGTGTGTTTGTTTTGAAGCTTTAATTAAGTGAAGAAAGAATGTGCTGTGATTTCTAGTTCAATATGATTTAAGATTACCCATGCACAGTTTGAAAAATTAGCTTCTTTTGCACATTTGCCTCTTTCAGGACATCCTCATTACTCATTTTTAGCTGCTCATTGTGTTTATTGTACAACTAGGTGACCATTCATCTGCACAAGATCAGTGAAGTCCCTATTGAAGATATCCAAGACTTTGTCAAAGTGATAGCTGCATTCCTGAGAGAAATCAGTGCAGTGCAGAGCAGGACAAGATGATAAACCTGTGTAACGTGATTTATAATATTTGATGTTACTTTATCACCAGTTGTTTTGCTTATGTAGTATTTATGTCTTAACACTAGCTACCATATTTATGTGTTCTTAATTAATATGACTGTAAAATGGGGCGTGGTCCCACAAAACATAGGCATAACATTCTTGACATAATTCAAAAATCTGGCAATGAGTAACTTGGTCGAAGCACTGTGTCCACATCATCATTTTCCTTGTGGAGTAGGGGAACTATTACAGCCTGCACAAAGTATTCACATAGATTTGCACCAGCCCTCAAGGTCTTTTATATTTGGACACGCACCGTAATATAACCAATGGACCTTGGGTCTAGGTTGAAACGAGGCAAAATTTTATTTTAAAAAAAAGAAAGAAGTATTCACATGCTCTTGTAGCAGTGGTTCTTGTGGAATTTGTTGTACAATGAGGTTGCCACTCCATGCACAACCTCATATTAGTCACCTTGTAAGACATGCCTGAGTATGCAGTAGTTCTGGTACACAAGCCTCCTCGGTGGCCATAGTGGACAGTATCCCCAGCTGTTATTAATAAATAATAATAATAAATTCTATAAGCACCAAACACCGCACATAAGGCAGAAACCAGTGCTCTCCAGGTTGTTCGTTGTGACGCCACTCCTCTTAGCTCTTGCACATTATTTAGGCCCAACGTTCTTCCTTCTCTTATTATTGTTCTTCTAAGTGTTTCTTTTGGTCTTCCTTTTTTCCTCTTACCCTCAGGAACCCAAGTGAGCGCCTGCAGTGGTATTCTGTTGTTTTGCATTCGTAGGACATGACCGATATATGACCGTCGTCTTTTCCTTATATAGTCGGAGACATATTTCTGCTTAGAGTCTTCTCTTATTTGTCGATTAGTCTTGAATTCTTTCCAACTGATGTTCATGAGTTTTCTAAGACATTTGTTCTCGAATGTATTCAGCTTGTTTTCCAATGATTTTGTTATTTTCCAACTTTCACAGCCGTATGTTAACACTGAGATAACATTTGAATTAAACAGACGAAGCTTGGTATGTATATTCAGTGATCGTAATTTCCAAATGTTAGATAATCTATTGAAGGCGCTAGCTGCCAAAGCAATTCTAGTATGAATTTCTCTTGTTGTGTCACCATTATTATTAGCTACCATATTATTTGTTGTTTAATATGACTGTAAAATTGGGGATGGGTGTCACTAAATATAAGCATAACTAATTATAAACATAACTAAATATAAGCATAACAGTCAGGAGATGATCAAATCAATAAAAATAGCAGTGAGGAACTTGGTTGAAGCACAGTAACAAAGCGTCCGGGTACATAGACATTTATGCTTTAGTAAGGAAATAATTTGGCCATAATCCCAGTGTATTTACCAGGGGTCTGTCAAAGACAAAGAAAGAATAAGACTTAACTGCTCCTTCGTGCATGCCGTAAAAGATGACTAGTATGAGGGCTGGCCACCTCATCATGTAAAACAAATTGTTACAGAAACCACCACCACAAGCACAACATCAAGTGCTTTGTTGCAGGCTTTCAGCAAGGGAGTCGGCTACTGTGGTGGCCTCCATAAAGAGTGAAAAGGATGAATCAAGCTCTGCTGTAAAAGGTCGTCTTTTGATTAGCTTTGTTATTCCCTTATGACTATTTTCTGCGGTGAGATCACTTTAAATAGTAGTTGTAGACCTGAAAGCTGCTACCTTACATTGTACTAATGCACTGAATGACCAGGGAGTTTTATGGGGGGGGAGCTAAAGTGATGTTATTTTCATAAATAATTTCTGGATTTCAATTAAAATATTCAGACATAATCCACAACAATAATAGTTATGTGTAACAAAGCATTAGATGGTATACTGCCTTTGATTACCATGGAAATGGCTACTGCTATTGATTGCCATTTTGGATTTTAATGCTATATTCTTATTCACTAAGGCCTTTTTTATTTGTTCAGTTATGAGCATCAAACTCCAAATGGGAACTTATCATTGTATTTGAAAACTTTTAACAACATTTAATAGATCCTGAATTATAGAGTTAGTATGTAAAAATTGTAACAGATTGTGCAAAATGTTAGATTATTTCCGGTAAATCAAACTTTTGGTAACATATCTGAAAAAAAAAGTTTCATTATACAATGGAAAGCGTCTGTTACATCATGTGCTGATTGATGAGTAAATAAGCAAACTATAAGAAATTTGTAATTTAAAATAAGGTTCTGAGAAATGCATGGTTTTCTTGAAAGGTAAAAAGTGATTGCTTAAGAAAATGCAATGTTTTAAAGTCAAAATACACCTGCTTAGAGTGTACTTTGACAACTGATTCTGATATATTTATAATCAGATTATAAATAATCTTGCAAATATGAGAAATGAATAACTGCTGAGCATGTTCTACAGGACTGTCCTCTGTAATACCAGTTAAGAAAGATATACTGGCCCAATGACTCAACACTAAACTCAAAGCTATATGGAGTTAAAGAGGAACTTCAACAGTCGAATTCATCATGAGAACTCGTCTGACGGTGTAATCATCAAAGATGCGATCGCAAGAAGAAGAAGAAGAATAAATAATCAGACAATGGACGAATCCCAGGTTTCATATTTTTTAAAATTTTAACTTATAATATGGTGCCGCTCCTTCCTTTAAGATGTTTTGGTGAGGTCAGGTCTTGTTGATTTATGTAGTTATCTTGCCATGACCAGAATTCAGCATTTAACTTTTGCAAGAAGCCAGAATTAATAACTGTACCTGAGTTGCTGTTTGTACTTTTTTAAAATTATAAATTTTAGAGAGGTTATTGTGTTATGAGTTTATCTTAAACCATTTTTCTTTTTAATAATATCTCCACAGATCCCATATGGATAGTTAAATGAGCTATGTTGTTTTATTCTTTTACATTTATGGTTTCAAGTGTTTGGTCTACAACCTTTTCTGTGTCTGATGGACATGCGAAAGATGTGACGGGGGTGTAGGTTAGCTGTAGCTAATGTTATGCAATTTTGGATGTTGTTTTTACAGTAAATTGATTTTAATTATCCCTTTGGATGTTGTTAGTGCAGTAAATAGTTTTAATTATCCTTTAAAATGTCACCATGTTTGAGTTGAGAGTTAATTCTGTGATCTCATTAATTCTGTGATTACAAAATCTGTGATATGATTGTGAAGATAACGGATGTTATATTTAAAAAAAAACAAGTTCTATTAAACCTAATGTTTACGTGTCATCTTCATCCTTTTTTTGTGTGTGTTGGAGTAAGAGTCAGTAGTGCTAGTAAACTAAATTTTATCAGGTTTCTTATCTGTGATTCAGTAATAGCTTTTGTTAAAAAAAAAATATAGTAAATATTACAGAGTGGAATAGTTGGTGAGTAATACGGCCGTCCATCAGTAGTAGTAATAGATATTATGCGGAACAATGTCCGTGGCCAAATACAAATATAGGGGTATGATGAGACACGTATCAACGTTATTTTTCACTGTAAGCCAAACTCCTCTTGAACGTTACCAGGATACACTTTATTTAGGTACAATGACATAGCTCCATTAAACATCATAATAGGTTCCCGCCCAATGGCAAAGGCAGTAATATGCAGTCTTCATAAAGTCGTAAGGCAGTCCGTTCCACTATGGAGACGCTGTCCTTGCATTCTCACCAGTTTAATATATTGAATACATTCGACACAATAATGAAAAGTACTTCCTGACATTCAAAGAAGCTAGGAACACCTCAACAGAGTATATTGGTGCCCTAGTGATGGTAAAATTCACGTAAAACACAGTAGACTGCAGGAGCAAATACACATGCGACCGCTTTCCTCAAAACACAATCGGCATCTCTTCTTGCAGACGATAAAACCCCACTTCTGCTCAAAATTAGGCATCTGCTTCAGTCCTTTCCTGGCATGATGTCATTTCCGTTTATTGTAAGTAAAATCCGTAAGAAATTATAAGAAATGAAGCTCTGTCGAGCTGAAGATACTTTAGACATAATCGTTATGAATTTAACTCATAACAGTGAGAATGCACTGGACAAGATAAAGAGCAAGGTGGAAAGGGTACATTTAGCATCTCTAGTTTCTTTGGACATCAGTTTGCCTTGTATCCTGATGTCCTCTCCGTAGAAGGTTTGTGCTGCCTGACTAGTTTGGTTGCTGTTGCCGTTTCTTTTGGTTTCATCACTTAATGCTTCTAGGGGTATTATTAAAATTTTAGAACAATGTTCATATGCGGCCAAGTGGCAACTTGTGAATAAGTTGACCGAACTTCTAGTGCACAGAAACAGCATATATTTATTTTATACTTTCCACTTATACTTTGAGTATTCAAACATATCTCAGTCATATTAAATCCATAAGATCATCAGTAATGGGCCAACAATCCACATTTGTCCAGACAATTATGACATCATCTGAAGATTACACATATCTGAACATAGCCCGTCTCAGTCCGTCTAATAATTATTACCAGTCTTGTGACATAGTCCATGAAGTCTCACCAGAGACATATCCTTCTTCATAAACACATAGAAGATCCTCACTATAATACAGACACTTTAAGACGCAGTCATTACGGCCGGCAATAAATACATAGAAAGAATGCCATTCTCCTCCATGTGCACTCACGTCATAATTTTATACGTGTCGTACTGCACTTAGCAACCTTCTTTTGAGCACCACAAAGTTCCAATATAATGGACGCATTGTGGTGTGTGTGTGTGTGTGTGGGGGGGGGGGGGGGGGGGGGGGGGGGGGGTGGGTTGGGGGGTTGGTGGGGGTGTGATAGAGCCATCATTTGGACCACTGGTTCTGAAAATAAATTTCCATAAATTATATTTCTTCTATTGGGAATCGAACCTGGTACCTTTAAAATTCGAGGCAGACACCATACCTCTTAGCCACTATGACCCCCAAAATCTTGTATTTAATAATAACATAGTAGTATAGAGTTTCTTCACTGGGCAAGAGCTCCCTCACTGCTGGTGAACATACAGTAGTGTTCTCCCTCCGAAAACGAAACGTTGTACATCGAGGTAATTAAAAATACAAATCTTCAGAAGCATTATCCATGTATATAAGTGACAATTCAGTAACATTGTAGTTTAGGCTCAGGAAATTGTAATAAATAAACTGGGTCCTGAGTTGATGATATTCGTTAAGGACCACTTTGGTATCATCTGAGACAAGAAGGAATACACCTTTTCAACCTCAAAAGATTAACAAAATAAGCAATTCAAGGTGGTGATAATCTGGCAAAGGACTGCAGAGACAAAGGACAACATGTCAGTGATAAGATCGGAGAACTTAAAAGAGTCTGGGAATAAGCAGCAAGATAACACTAAATGGATTAAAGTTTCATGGTTAAAAAATATTTAGGGGAACAACATGTGGGCAAATCTGGCTTTTAGCAGATAGTCTGACATCAAATGGTATCTAGAAATATCAAAGCTGTGCACCTGACAATATGAATTGGCTTTGAAGTCATCAAGCATAAATAAGAATAAAAAGTGGGCGAGATTACATACAATGATTGACACAAATCAGCAGACAATCAGGGTAGAGGAGGAAATACCCACCATCTTTAGGGGTGTTTAGTGCGAAAGAGGCAGGACACTGAAGGATTATGATTAACCAATAACAATAGGAGGCGTGATGAGCCAGTGTTGATTGAAATGAAGACAGGCAGGTAGAGGAGAGATAAACGGGTAATACTGCAGTAGATACCTTGCCACAGTACTGATTTATCCTCCCGATGGAAGCAGGTATGGCCTGAAGTGGCCAGTAAAGATGCTGCCATAGGGCTGAAGGAATGGTTGGAACCATCAAAGATAGTGCTGAGGGAATGGCTGTTAATCGTCAAAGAGCCTAACATGTTGGGGTCCACTAAATAGCCTGTATAATATCCTTACTTACTTAGTCATTCCTCTTCTACCATGAGGTGTAGAGGTTTGTAAGAGAGAGCGCCATACTATTCTATCGGCTGTCT
This sequence comes from Oreohelix idahoensis, assembly GCA_024509875.1. Lineage (NCBI taxonomy): Eukaryota > Metazoa > Mollusca > Gastropoda > Stylommatophora > Oreohelicidae > Oreohelix > Oreohelix idahoensis. Next base: position 474,269 of record JAMPIV010004639.1, read on the forward strand.
TCCTCCTGGCTTGGTTCCATTCTAGTCCTCAGTCTGGATCCCTGGCTCTTAGTTTCCCATGCTTGCCGTGGTAGCCGATCTCCCATGCTGCAGACATGGCCAAACCATCTCAGTTGGGAATGTTCTACTTGGGTCTGCAGGGGTTGGGTTTTTAGGCCGTGACGTATCATCTGGTTGCGGACCATGTCTCTTCTTGTTACTTCAACCACCTTCCTCAGATACCTCATTTCTGAGGTTTGAATCTGACTTTTGTGGGTTGTAGTCATTGCCCATGACTCGCATCCATACGTCAAGACTGGGACACAGGTGGAGCGGTATACAGCCATCTTCGTCTTCTTACCAACTTCTCTTTTGCTGAGGAATCCTCGATTTATGGCTTGAAAAATTCTCCCAGCTGCTGCTCTTCTGATAGCCAACTCTTCTTTGATGCCTCACTTCCGGTCTATGACAGCTCCAAGGTATTTAAAGTGGTCAACCTGCTCCAGGACCCGTTGTCCCAGCTTAATCTGATGTTTTCTTTCCTCTCATGATATCACCATGGATTTTGTTTTCGAGCTGCTTATGATCATCCCTCTCTTCTCCAGCTCTTCCTTCCAGACTTGCAGGTTGGATTGAAGATGTGCCTCTGATTTAGCAATCAGGGCAACATCATCAGCAAATGCCAGCTCTGAAATACAGACCTGTCTCATCTTCCAGTATCCCACTGAATACTTTCCTGTCCTCTCCTTACATGCCTTGATGACATCGTCCATGAGGAGTATGAAAAGACAAGGCGACAGGAGATCACCTTTTCTTACACCAGTGGTGGTCCTGAATTCTTCTGACTTATGGTTTGCCATCCTCACATAATTTCTGCAAGACTTGTAGAAGCTCTGTATAGCATGAATCAGAGGTGTTGGAATGTTCTTCCATGCCAAACAGTCCCAGTTTGTTCCAGAGGACCTTGTCAAATGCCTTTTCCAGATCTAAGAAGCAAAGATGGATCTCACTCTTATACTCAAGAGCCTTTTCACTCAACTGTCTGTCTGAGTGTGAAGATTAGGTCTTGAGCACTTCGATTTGCTCAGAAGCCACGCTGGACCTCATCCATTCGTGGCTCAGCTAGGCGTCTGAGTCTCTGCTCCAGTATTCTAGAGTAGATTTTACCAGGGACACTGAGAAGGGATATGCTTCTATGGTTTCCACATTGTCGGTTGTCACCCTTTTTGAAAATCGGTGTTATTATGGCAATCTCCCAATCCTTTGGTATGGTCTTGTTGCACCAAGCTGCCTGTAGGACCCTTAGGAGTAATAGGTCGCCTGCTGCTCCTATGTACTTAACCATTTCTGGTGTTATGCCATGATTTTCTCCAGTGCTGCCTTCAATTCTTCCATCTTTATGTCATCTTCATCACCATTGGTTTCCTCTTCTGTGTCAGTGGTTATCATTTCTGATGCCAGTACAATATCCATTGTTAGAATACATTAGAGGAGAAAGGGACTTTGGTGCAATCATCACCATTTTCCTTTTCACGTGGAACCACCGCTGCACCTGGTCCCCTTGCAGGAAGCCTGCACAAAACATTGACATGTTCTTGCATCTGTGATTTCTGTAGCAATGTTTCCCATGATGAGGTTGCCATCTCCTTGCACAACCTCATATTAGTTGCCTTGTCCGACAGCCTGGGGGAGGAGTAGTAGTCTGATTCATTTTTGTTTATCCCTGGGGAACACCCCCCTGCGGTTTGACCTTGGTATTGGTACTATAAATAGCATGTTGTGTCTTAATAAACTAATTTATAATTAATGAACGCATCAAACTGTCAAAGTAAAGTGAATGGTTTTAATACAAATAGAGTGAGGCTTACAAATGCTGTGGCATATTAAAAAAAACAAAATAGAGTAAAGATGTATTTCTTGTTTAAAAAAAAATAAGTATTTATATTGATTATATAAAAATAATGGAACAATAAAACATTCATACAACTCTACAAAATAAAATATTGATATCTCTACTATCTAAAATGATTACAGCATGAAACTCTCTAATAACTCATTATATTGTTTAGGTTACATGATCACATTGGAACCTTGGAGTTACGTGATGTTACACATAATTGAATGTGGATTTAATACATAATTAATAAGCTGATTTATGTCAGATAGCAACAACAACAGGAGACTCACAAACGAGTACAGAACTGGACAAGGCACAGATTACTAAAGTCAATCTTCAACAATGCACAATGCAGCGTCAATAAATATTAAGCATTCATTAAAAACACATACAAACACACACCCTCAGCATATCTTTTCTTACTTAGTACAGGTCACAAAAGAGCATCCGATTGGCAGAGCGTTTACAGTGCTGGCCTCTCGCGGCAACAGTATTGGGTTCAAAACGTAGTGTCATACTCCAGTCTACCTAACTGGAAATGTGTGTGGTTCATGACTCTGCTCTTGAGTTAGGGAATGCAAAGGCAGCGAGGAAGGGAACTGATCACCTCATCTCTCGAAGCTGGACCTTTTATAGTGAAGTCTCTAACACTTCACTCCCTTACGGAAGTACCTGCTATGTAACTACCTTTTTGTTAAACAGACCACAAGCCTAACAAAATATGTTCTGAAATGCTTTTAACCTTTTTTGCCAACACTAAATACTTTAAAATATCCAACTGAATAAGCAATGTCACCCAGCTTAAAAATATGACATTCTTTCACGGTAAACCTCTACTTTGTAACTATACATTGTTACGACATTTAAAAATAATCTGGCTTAAGAAGCACTGACCTCTTCTTCTGTTTTAGCAAGAAACAACCAGGCAGTTACAGCAGAAGATAAATGAGAATGGCTACAAACATCTTGAGTATTTATAACAATGATGAGGATGACTGCGACAGTGAGGATGTTGATCATGGAACAAAAATGGTGACAAACTACTCGCCCTAAGACAATCTGAGTCAGTGTTACAAAAAAAATTAAAAAGGTATACATCATATTTCATATACACTTATTTCATTTTCTTTTCTTTCAATTTTTTTTTTTTTTTTAGCAATTACAAAAGATCATACTGATTTGAAAAGCTGGAACTATGGACCTTAGTTCAGCTCACGTCACACCAGTGGTATGTAAGAAAGACAATCCAACATGTACTGCTTCAGAAAACCAAACCAAGGGCACAATGACCAGAAAATGTGTAGTTTTATAATGCAGACCAAATGATAAAAAATAAAGCTATGAAATCTTAAATTTATAGCCAATATAAATGCACAGACAAACAGATGCGGCACACAAATGACAAAAAACAAAGCACTTGAATGATAAAAACAAAAAAACGCGAAGCACTTGAATGACAAAAAAAAAAAAAAAAACACAAACCACACTACACAACAATGACATATAATTATTTCTTCTTTTAGTTTACTCTCTTATCTTGGCAATTCTTAGTAGAACAAATACTGAACTTTTCTCACCCTTGTGAGGGTCTAATTATCTTCTCATGTCATTTTCTTGGTACGGCTGCAACGAACCAAAACTGACAGAAGAAGGAAATCATTAAAATAGTTAAGATTAAGAAAAACCACATTTACCAAGGTGCGTTCACGATTTAATGGTTAAAATATTTGCCTTCCAAGCAAATGATATGTGTTTGATTCCCTGCAGAGTTTTTTTTTTCAAAGTCCAGCTATCTGTTTTCAGCTTTTATAAGTGTGTATTTTTAATTATAGTTTCAAAATGTGTCTGCGTGAGCTTGCAAGCTTACTTGCTCGATGGAAGGTTAAAGGTAGAAGGAAATGGAAAGAAAGAAACTGAATACAGGAGAAGTGGTGCCATCCTATAGACATGAGACAGAAATCACACGCCATCATTTTTTGCTGCCATTTCTTGACGAGTTATTTGCTAGTAGTTTTATAAACTTTGCCAGTCTGCAGATGTTATGACACTACTAACTAAAACCCAATAACTAAATGTAATGCTATTGTCTACACAAGACTCGAAATTCTACTTTTTAAAATATAATGGTCACTCGGGAAACGCAACACTCAGGAGAGCATTTTGTTTCTATTCTTTTACCATAGTTGTTATCACTAAAAATTGTCAACGTCTAATATCTATCTTCACTAACAATAAATATACATTCACTACTTTCACAAATACTAAAAGAAATTCATGATCATATTTTTCTTTATTAATAATATATATTTTCTTGTAGTATTTATACTCTTCACTAACAAAAAACAATCACATCCTAACAGCAACAAAAATTGTGTCATTCTAATAGTCTTCACTAACAAATTAAGTGTCATTTAATAATTTTCACTGGCTTGAACAAGTTGTCATTTTAAAAGTTTTCACTAACAAATAAAATGTCATTCTAAGTTTTCACTGGCAAATAAAATGTCGTTCAAATAGTTATCTCCTTAACTTTCAACAACACTGCATCATAGTATTTTTCTTATTCACCAAAAGAATTTCATTATAATATTGATGTCCTTCATTAACAAAACATTTTAGTCTTCATGACACATACCATCCACTATCCAAACAACAAGGCAATAAGAATTTATTTCAATTACATTTATCAATTTTTCTGTGAATTCATTAGAGTAGCAGTTTTGTCTGTCATCAAAGAAACACACAAGAAAAGCTAATAGTTTTCTTAAAAACTAGCTAAAACCAAACTGGTGCCTTGCAGAGCAATGGAGTCAGTGCCTGTACAATGGTTTTGATTACCACTACAACCATAACTCAACATCACCTTGCTAGGGTCGCATCAATCTGTCTCACCCATGGTAGAGCCAGCATCACCTTTCTTCGGTAGTTGGGATCTATTTTCTTCTCTGCGTCAAAATAGATTGGATTTCTCTCCAAGTACACAGTTTCTAGCTTCTTCAGCTTTGCCAATGTGTCAATTTCTTCCCAGGAACCTACAGCGTTGTCGTTAAACTGGAAAGCAACATGGGGGGTAAAGGCAACAAAATTAAGTACTTTACTGCGTAATCCTTAAAAACAAAATACGTTTTTGGACCAGATAGAAAACTAAACACGGTGATACAACAGGAGGCAATCTTATCACCAGAAGTAGTCCCCTCGTTGATCAAGTGTTTCAGCCCTCTAATCTCCTTTACACTAGGGGGGGAGGGCGCCCACTTCAGTCATGACTCCCAATTCTCAGCCTCCTTGGCATTCTAGTGTTTAACCCAAAGCAAAACACTAAAAGTAAGCAAAACACTAAAAGTGACCAAGAAGTAAAAACAGAATCAAAAGCACAATATTTCTTATTCATTGCCAAACTTGATTATTCTTCTTTGGTAATTAGTGCTTTATTTTAATTCATTACCCTTCAACTCCCAAAGCAGCATAGGCCTTCAACAAATGTAGGCCAAGTCTTTCTGTCACATGACATCACTCTTTCCATGTCTTCCTCATTAGCCTCAAAAGCCCGCGCTTCTTCTTCTTCTTCTTTGATCCTTAGCCGTAGACTGTCAAAGCAGTCAGTGGCCATCACGCCTGGTGGCGTCTTGTAGGGCAGCAACAAATTGCTTACATTTTGTTCGGTCGGTGGCCATCCTTCGTACAATGCCCCAACTCTGGTTCATTCTTTGCATCTCAGCCTCAACAGTTATGGCCGGCCTCTCTTTCGCTTTCCTTCGGGGGTCCATATAGCATAGCTGTTCTTTTAATGGCATCAGGGTCCCTTCTGAGGACATGGCCAACCCAGCTCCAGTACCTGCCAGCTATGATGGTGTGCATGTCCTCTTGGTTACTCTGAATAAGTAGTTCTTGGTTGCTGATGGTATTCGGCCAAAAGATTCTGTGAATTTTCCTTAGGCACATTGTGTGGAAAGAGGACAGTTTTGACATTTCCTTCTCTGTTACTCTCCAGCATTCTGCACCATTGAGAAGCACAGAAAGTACACAGCTCTCAAATAACCTTAATTTTGTGTTTGTGCTGTACTGGAAAGACTTCCAGATGTTGTTGACACTAGCAAAGGCAGTTCTCGCTTTATTCACTCTGTTGATGTCCTTGCTTGTTCCGCTCTCTGGTGTTACAATGCATCCTAAGTATATAAATGTGCCTGTCTGTTCTAGCTTCTGGTTCCTTACTGTTACTGGCTCAGGATTGCCCACATTGAGTGTCATGACCTCTGTCTTCTTCAGATTGATGTTCAGACCCACCTGCTGCTATACTTATTCAGACTATCAGTTTTTTCTTGGATGTGTTGATGTGGATGTACGAGTAGTGCAATGTCATCTGCATATTCCAGGTCTTCCAGTTCACGCACAACTTTATATTAGTCGCCTTGTACAGCTGAGGGTGCAGTAGTTCATTCATTCTTCGTCTACTCAGAAACCCCTGGGAACAACACAGGGCATGTTAGAGACTGATTCAGTTATGTGGGTCACTGTATGTCAGGAAGCACTTGAATGACTCAATACACACAAGTTATACCGAAGTTAAAATAGTTATAAGACCTCCATGCATAATATGCCAGTGACTCACCCAGAACTCTGCCAAATCTTCCAGATGCTCCACATTCTCAATTTTTCGTATCCGGTTTCCTGCCAGGTCAAGAGTCGTCAGCTTTAACTATGTTGATGTAAAAAACAGAACAAAAGTCTTCAGTTACAGAAACAAATTTGTGCAAGAAACTGAGATTTTTATAGTACAGAAAATAATGAAATGCACAACCAGAATAAGGACTGCCTTGTAATGCTATTAACTGTACTTATCAATGTGTATCCTATCCAATGCCTTTGCGTAATATCCTGTTCTCTTGTAATTTGGTTCCTTCCGTTGGTTCCGCACTGGTGATCTTCTTGTATCATTTTAATGGTACTTATTCTGTGCAATGCAACGGGCTGATCACCCGTTTGCAAGTCACTTTGATTACGGAAACAACAGCAAATGGGCTGATTTGTCGTTGCCCTAAAGACGCCACTAGGCGTGATGGGAAACAACGGCAGAGAAAACCTGTCTGCTGTTGCCCTAAGACGCCACTAGGCGTAATGGCCACTGACTGCTTTGACGGTTGGTGGCTAAGGACGGAAGAAGAAGAAGAATTCTGTGCAGGCACCCATTTTTGAAAGTTCTTAACTTTCTAGCTGTCTTTTTTTTTTTTAATTTTCCATGTTTCAGAGCCAAACAATAAAACAGCCTTGACACCTGAATTGAAGATTCTTATTTCTTTGGTGGATGTTTCTTTTAATTTCCATACAGCTCTTTTTGCCTTTTTTAAACTCTTATTTTGATATCACTGTCTGTACCTCCAACTTTGTCTATACTGCTGCCTAAGTATATAAATGATGCAACTTCTGGCGGGGATGTATCTCCCAGTTCAATGTGGCTACCCTACTTTAATCTCATAAGTGTTTTCTTTTCCTTTTTCTTTTCAGACCCGATTGCTGCGACCTGTCATCAAGTATTTTCAATCTGTCTTGCATCTGGTTACATTTATGGGACAGAAATATAGGTCATAAACTGTTTTGCTACAGTCTAATGAGTTCTATTTCTGGTGGCAGATGTTGCTGTTTTCATAATCACATGTACAGCCATTAAGAAGGGAAATGGTGACATGAGGCATCCCTGCCATACTTCTGTTCTTATCTCAAAGGGTTCTGGAGGTTGTTCATCACAAAGAATGACTGCACTTCATGTGTTCATGTGTGTTCCTTATCAGATAAATGAACTTATCGGAACTCCATAATGCCACATCAGTTTTCAAAGTGATTCTCTCTACCTAAACTGTCTAAGGCTCTTTTATAGTCCATGAATACAGTGTAAAGTACTGAGGTCAATTCCCAGTTCTGTTCTACTGTTATGTGAAGATAGCTATCTGGTCTTTACAGGATCTGTACTTGTTCTTCTTTCAACTGTCTGCCTATTGCTTCTTTTAATCTCTCAAATATAATAACGTTTAATACTTTCCCTGGTACTGAAAATAACATTATTCCTCTGTAGTTTGTGCACTCTCGCTAATCTCCCACCTATCGCAACTTAACCATATATTATTCATTCCAGTCTACTGATATTTCTTCACTCAAAGACTTTTCCCATAATAAGATCTCTGTAGAGGGTATATGTCTGCTTTATTGGCCTCTTCTGGAATGCCATCTGGGCCAGCAGCTTTTTCATCTTTCAGAAGCTGTATGGCCTTTTTTTCTTTCTTTCTTGGGTTTTCACAATTAACTTTAACTTACAACTCTTTTTCTGCTTGCTGGATGAATGAAGGATCTTGTGGAGCTGGTGTATTTAAAAATTCCTCAAAATGTTCATCCACCTCTTCTTTTGCACTTTCAAAGAAGCAATTTTCCATTTTTGTCCATGAAAATTTAAATTTCCCTGCTAGCCTCTTTGTAATGTTGTAACGGTACCTCATATTTCCTTTGGTTGCACTTCCTCCGCCTCTCTTGCCAACTCATCAATATATTCCCTCTTCTCACTTCTTTGTTTGCTTCTATGTTTAGCTCATGAGCCTTGGCTCTGGAACTTCTGGTTTTGCTTCACTTTAAATCTGCTGTCTTATTATTTGTTTCCCTCTATTTTACTGATGACTTGTTTTTATCCACATTTTGTGCTGGTCATTTTTTCCTTCCAAGAACTTCTTAACATGTTTCATTCCAGACATTTTTTACCTGTTGCCAGTGATCTTGCTTTGTCTTCTAGTTGTTGGGACACTTGGTACTTCTAAGATATTGTAACAAACAAATGTTCTCTTCTTTCTTTATTTCTGAGAAATTCCACATTGAATTATGTTCATCCTTACTTCTCTTTTTGGGAGTTTTAAACATTGCTAGTATGCCGCCTTAGAACAGCTTTATTCCATCTCCACTTCAGCTTATTTTGATAACAACCCGTTCAAAGTTTTTGGGTTAGTAGTTGAAAAGAATGATATATCACATTAAAATCATATTTTTCTAGATATTGTGTAGGATGATAGATTAAACTATTTTATATCGATTTATAACATCAGGTCAATTTTGGCCAAAAGTGGAGACAGAATACAGCAGTACTAAGTCGACAAAATAGTTTGGGTCCAATTGCTTTCCACTCTATAAATGTCTTCTGTGCTTCCTTTGACAGCACCAGAGCTACTTCTTCACTATGAAGTTTCCTTTCTTCCTATATCCTAAGGATAGCACTATTTCTCCAGGATTAATATTTTCCTTTCTATTCCTTTCCATGTTGTTTCGCACTGTCCCAGGATCTCTTTTTTATAGTTGCTCACATCTGCTACCACCTGCAGTTTTCCTTGTATTTTGACAATGCATGTGAGAACAAACACTACTTGTCTTTCCTTGCTTTCCTCTGTCATTAGAACTTCTGCTGGAGTTTTCAGTGCATGTGCCTCTGCTCCAAGATTTCCCTGTTGCTTCTTCTACTTCTTAAAGTACTGTGCGTAGGCGATCATGTCTCTCCACAACTTCCTATCTCCAGTATTATTTATCAGTTCTGCAGCTGACTTCTCTTCATGCCATGATGTCTAATTGTCCAGTACCTTCTCTCTTTTGTCAATCTTTTTTTTCCCTTCACTCTTTTCTGTTGTCACAATATATTCATCTTTCTTCTCATAACATGCCCAAAGAAAGTGGACTGCATCCTTACTTACTTACTTACTTAGTCGTTCCCCTTCTACCGTGAGGTGTAGAGGTTTGGGAGAGAGAGCGCCAGACTATCCTATCGGCTGTCTTTCTCCTGGCCTGGTTCCATTCTAGTCCTCGGTCCTTCAAAGATTGTCTAATGTTGTCCTCCCAGCGGACTCTATGTCGTCCTGGGGGTCTGGATCCCTGGCTCTTAGTTTCCCATGCTTGTCGTGGTAGCCGATCTTCTCCCATTCTGCAGACATGGCCAAACCATCTTAGTTGGGACTGTTCTACTTGGGCCTGCAGGGGGTGGGATTTTAGGCCTTGACGTATCGTCTGGTTGCGGACCATGTCTCTTCTTGTTACTTCAACCACCATCCTCAGATACCTCATTTCTGAGGTTTGGATCTGGCTTTTGTGGGTTGTAGTCATTGCTCATGACTCGCATCCATATGTCAAGACTGGGACATAGTTGGAGCGGTATACAGCCATCTTCGTTTTCTTACCAACCTCTCTCTTGCTGAGGAATCCTCGATTTATGGCCTGAAAAATTCTCCCAGCTGCTGCTTTTTGAGTGGCCAACTCTTCTTTGATGCCTCCCTTTCGGTCTATAATAGCTCCGAGGTATTTAAAGTGGTCGACCTGCTCCAGGACCTGTTCTCCCAGCTTAATCTGTCTTCTTTCTTCTCGTGATATCACCATGGATTTTGTTTTAGAGCTGCTTATGACCATCCCTCTCTTCTCCAGCTCTTCCTTCCAGACTTGCAGGTTGGATTGGAGATGTGCCTCTGATTTAGCAATCAGGGCAACATCATCAGCAAATGCCAGCTCTGAAATACAGACCTGTCTCATCTTCCAGTACCCCACTGAATACTTTCTTGTTCTCTCCTTACATGCCTTGATGACATCGTCCATGAGGAGTATGAAAAGATAAGGTAACAGGATATCACCTTGTCTTACACCAGTGGTGGTCCTGAACTCTTCTGACTTATGGTTTGCTGTCCTCAAATTTCTGCAAGACTTGTAGAAGCTCTGAATAGCATGACTCAGAGATGCTGGAATGTTCTTCCTTGCCAAACAGTCCCAAAGTTTGCTCCAGGGGACCCTGTCAAACACCTTTTCCGGATCTATGAAACAAAGATGGATCTCACTCTTATACTCAAGGGCCTTTTCACTCAGCTGTCTGAGTGTGAAGATTAGGTCTTGAGTACTTCGGTTTGCTCGGAATCCGCACTGGACCTCATCCAATTGTGGCTCAGCTAGGCGTCAGAGTCTCTGCTTCTATTTCTAGAGTAGATTTTACCACGGACACTGAGAAGGGATATGCCTCTATGGTTTCCACATTGTCGATTGTCACCCTTTTTGAAAATTGGTGTTATGATGGCAATCTCCCAATCCTTTGGTATGGTCTTGTTGCACCACGCTGCCTGTAGGACCCTTAAGAGTAATTGGTCACCTGATGCTCCCATGTACTTAACCATTTCTGGTGCTGCATCCTTCCAACATGAAAAATTGCTTCATTTGCGCATTTGCCTCTTTCAGGACATCCTCATTACTCTTTTTAGCTGCTCATGGTGTTTTTAACATTCTTCTGTAAGACCACATCTCTTAAAGCGTGTCCTACTTGTTTACTAATTGCCCATGACTCACTTTCATATGTCAGAATTGGTTCTATATAACACTGAAGAAATTTCTTTCTTATTCGAGTTGCTACTGACAGTTGTTCTATGTACAGCTGCTTAGTTACAGAAAGATTCCTTCACCTTTATTTTCAGCTGCATCTGCTGCTTATCCATCTGTGCATGCATAGGTTGTGTTTATCTATCTATTTACTTACATTTAGGGCTTTTCCTAGTGTTTCTCAGGGCTTTTCCTTGTGTTTCTCTATCTATTTATTTACATTTAGGGCTTTTCCTTGTGTTTCTCTATCTATTTATTTACTTACGGCTTTTCCTTGTGTTTCTCGATCTATTTATGGCTTTTCCTTGTGTTTCTCTATTCAGGGTTCATAGCAAATTTCTTCAAGCATTTTCCAGGCTTTTTCCAGGTTTTTCCAGGTCCAGCACGTGATTTTCAAGGATGGGAAACTCTAATATTTTCCTCATCTAATTTTCTCAGATATAATTATCACTTTGCTGATCAGCAATCCGGAGCATTACCGTCTCCCATTACCAAGGGTGTTTGCAGATTTCTTTAAAAAGAACTTTTTTTTTTTTTTAATTCATAAAAGATTGAAAAACAGACATTTTTTCCAAGTATTTAGTGAATTTGTTCAACATCAGCGCAATAAAATGTTAGTGACATGGATGGTAATGAATAAAATAAGCTTGATTGACGTATTGATTTAACGATTAACCACGTATATCAACATAAAAGGCTAATAAAATTGGAATAAAATGTTAAAAAAAAACTGTATTTTTCGTGTTTGTCTTTTTTTGAATGTATTCTGTGTCTGTGGCATCTGACAATGAGCGTTTGTAAATGTTTGAGTAGTTAAGTACCTCTAGTTGGAGTCTGAGCTGCTTTTTTCATTAACTGGGGTTGAAGTTGTAGCTGTAGGCCTCTGCAAGAGTCTTTGTCAACGATCCACGTTGATAATTCTTGACTGTGTGGTATAACTTGAAGCAGGGTATCAGGCATAGAGGTACATTGCAGTCTGGGCAGTACATGCAAGTCTGGCTTCTGTTCCCTGCAGCCTTACACACTTTACAGTCTGGTTTGTACCTTGCCCTTTACTTTTTTATCAATGAAGTGGTGCTCAGTAAGTCATGTTGTTTTGAGGTGTCACATTGCGTCGAAGAATAGCAGGTTCAATTTTTTTTTTTTTTTTGTACGCCCGCTAATACTCGAGGTGAAATCTCAGGTTATTATTAATGTCTAACCTGACATTGATTTTACGTGAGTATCCCTTTTTTTTCTTGTACAGAGACAGGTGTCCCTCGCCATTCAGGCAGATACTCGCCGATTTCGGAGGTACCCATTAGAGCTGGGTCGGCTCAGGAGCCGCCAATCCCTGGTCGACGACACACCTTCAAATGTTCTCGCCAGGTCTCGAGTTAATCCAGTCCAAATCCCGGTCGACGAAAAATCCTCAAATGCCATCGACTGGGTTTGATCCTGGATCACCTGGTCGCCAGAGCGGTGTGGTAACCACTACGCTAGCGCGGCTCCTAGCAGGTTCAATAAGAGTCATACTGACATCCTGATCTTCGCTTTGATTTTTTTTGTAGAGTTGGCAGTGTTGTAGGTTATATGCCCATTGACCAGGGCAGTTTCAACTAAGAAATAATATAAAAATAGGATCTGTGTGGGTAGGGGTAGCTTGCACCTAGTTGGCTGAAGTTTCCACACCTCCCATACTTTTGCTGTATTTTTCTGCAATCACTGGCTTCTGAATTGTTCTGCCCTAAAGAATTTGTCTTTCTAACTGTCTTGTTTATATTATCATTGGAGTGAACAGTGGATATAAGGTTAAATCTTTTCGTATCATGCCAGGTGACTGTCGGCATGCCTTATCTTCTGTCGCACAAAACACAGGATGATTTGTCTTTTTCAATTTGAGTTGTTTTTTCTTCAGTGCTACAGGAAAATGCTTCCTATTTTCCGCTACTGTTCCAAATGCACCAATCTGAATTTCAGATCTTGAAATAAAGCTGAAGGCTGAATCAAAACTATCACAGAAGAGAATATGTCCCTTGTTGCATATGAAATTTGAATTAAAACTATGGTGACTTTTCACTGAAAAAAAAAAAGAGTCCAAATAATCTCAGCTCTCAAGAGTTTTTTTCCTTGGTCACAAATAATGTCACATCTGTAGGTCTCCTAGTAGTGTTAGTTTAAAAAAAAAAAAAAAAAAAAAGGAACACAAATAACTTATGAGTAGGCCTAAGCTATGTATATTTACCAATTCAAAATTCTAAACGCATACATAATAGTCAAACAATATTTAACTAGAACAAAAGGTAATATATATAGTAATTGGGAGGGTAATACTTATGATAAGTGAAAATCTATTAAATATCTAACTGGAGACCTTTACCCCCCCCCCCCCCCCCCCCCCCATTTTTTACTATTTTTGTTGGGTTTTGTTTCGTTTGTTTGTTTAGATTTTTATTTAAAATTTAATTAAATCTTTTTTTAAAATTTTAAATAACATAGGCCTATCCACAAAATTGCTGATTTTCATTTATCCTAATTACCGCGATTTGACAGATGTGATGCCACTTTCGTGTATCGGCGATTATTCATGTTATCTGAAATTGAAAACATGTAGGCCTAGGCCTATCCTAATTAGCCTATAACCCTTCAGAGGTAGAACGGGATAAGTCTTTTCATCATAAATATAATAAACTTATTTAAATAGGTTTTATAAATGAGATAAACGAATTTATTACTTACGACGAGTGTTAAAAATAAATCTGCGTTTACGTCGTTAACGCAAAGCGCCGAAAACTTCTGGAAATGGATTTAATGCGCAAAGGGAAGTAAACATTTTACGGTAACTTTGCGCAAAGGGAAGTAAAAATTGTACGGTAACTTTACAATTTTTACTTCCCTTTGCGCATTTCCAGAAGTTTCGGCGGTTTCGTTTTCGGCGCTTTGCGTTAATGGCGTAAACGCTGATTTATTTTTAGACTCGTCGCGTCTGTTGTTGCGAAAAATACCATCAATAACCAAAAAATGGACACAAAGTAACGAACTTTCGATTTCGTATTATTTTTCAAGGTCCGATGCGGAAAATTCAAGGCTTATAGCCATTTTTCCAGGCTTTTCAAGGCCTGGAATTTTTTTTTTTCGTTTTCCAGGTTTTTCAAGGTTTTTCCAGGTCGCTACGAACCCTGTCTATTTATTTATTTACACTTAGGGCTTTTCCTTGCGTTTCTCTATTTATTTACACTTAGGGCTTTTACCTGTGTTTCAGTCTGGTGCCAATACCTGATAAATCTCTAACTAGCCCAAGAGAATGCATCCACTACTGACTTAATAAAGGGTTTCTAAATGAATGAACTCCTACAAAATGACTATCAAGTGCAAATCAGATTATACGGGTAATCAAGTTTCTCTACAAAATGCCAACAGTTTCTAACAGTTTTCTTGTTGACTTTTTTCTTGGATGATAATGCTAAGACTGTGCACTCGTCTTTTCTTTTTGTTATGATAAAATGATGCCAACAAAGAGGAGATTAGGAGGCAGTGAAATTAACAATAAAACAGAAACAGGAAAGTCCAGGTAACAGTACGGTGACTCACAAGATTATCAAGTCCTTCAATTTTCTCCAGGCCATTGTGACTGAGGTAAAGCTCTTCAAGCTCAGTCAAGTTTTCCAGCCCCTCAATCTTCAGCAGCCGGTTGCTCTAAGGTAGGAAGAAAAAAAAACTATATGGTTTTCAATTTTCTTATTCACTAACTGACAGCAAATTTCTGTCTGTTCAACTTATCTACAGACAATGACTACTAATGAGGGTTTTCAACTTACTCATACAATGACTACTAATGAGGGTTCTCAATTTACCCATACAATGACTACTAATGAGGGTTCTTAACTTACTCATATAATTACTACTAATGAGGGTTCTTAACTTACTCATATAATTACTACTAATGAGGGTTTTCAACTTCTCATTCAATGACTACTAATGACGGTTCTCAAATTACCCATATAATGACTACTAATGAGGGTTCTCAACTTACCCATACAATGACTTCTAATGAGGGTTTTCAACTTCTCATTCAATGACTACTAATGAGGGTTCTTAACTTACCCATACAATGACTACTAATGAGGGTTTTCTACTTACTCATACAATTACTAATGAGGGTTTTCAACTTACCCATTCAATGACTACTAATGAGGGTTCTTAACTTACCCATACAATGACTACTAATGAGGGTTTTCAACTTTCTCATACAATGACTACTAATGAAGGTTTTCAACTTACCCATACAATGACTACTAATAAGGGTTCTCAACTTACCCATACAATGACTACTAATGAAGGATTTCAACTTACCCATACAATGACTACTACTGAGGGTTCTTAACTTACCCATACAATGACTACTAATGAGGGTTTTCAACTTACTCATACAATGATTACTAATGAGGGTTCTCAACTTACCCATATAATGACTACTAAGGTGGGTTCTCAATTTACCCATACAATGACTACTAATGAAGGTTCTCAACTTACCCATACAACAACTACTAATGAATGTTTTCAGCTGAGCCACTGACTGAGAGCAAATTATTGTTTGTTCAACTTATCTGAACAATGAGATAAAATTACTGTCTGTTCAATTTACATGTACAATGAGACCACCAAAGTTATTTTAACTGTTATCTATACAACAAGATTACACCAAAGCTATTTCTACTTCCATGAAGCTAAGATAGATTCCTAATATTAAACAGCATGACATGATAAAAAATTAACATATCTGGTGATGAATGAAAGAGAAATTTATACATCTAGAAGCTGGAGTATAACACAATGCTATAATAAATTATATGAAAAACCCAGATGCTGAAGAGAATAAAAAGTCCTAGGAGAATATATATATATATTTTTTTTTAAAAGAAGAAAGACATGAGAGAAGTAGGATGTACATGGATCAACACATAAAATACAATGAAGGATTACCACATCCAATAAGATCTAGTCTTCAGACTGTGCACCCAAGAGGTAATGCTTGTTAGACTGACTGAAACCAGAAGTTTTCCACATTTCTAAATGCTAACACGAGTAAAGATTGAGCCTTTTCTAGCAATCTCAAACAGTGCAAGGTCTCTGGCTGTGAAATCAACTGCCTGCAGCTTATGCACAATGTGCTCTTGCAGTGGTGGTTATCTGCAGCAATTAGTGTTACATGATGAGTTTGCTAGCTCCATACACAACCTCCTATTGGCTGCCTCTTATGACATGCTTGTGGAAGCAATAGTTCTTTTCTTTTTGCTGATAGGAAAGTTATATTAGTGACTGAGTCTTTAAATGTCTGGGTTGTTCTTGGATCCTGTATACAGTAGTTGTCAGAATGACCTCGGCCACTAAAGCACTTTTTTTAGGGTGCTAAATTGAAACTGGCTGTGCGTCCTTTCACGATTTACTTTCACGGCAAGGCGATGGTGCCGTTTGGATGGTCCTTGGTTCAATTCCTGGTAAGCCTATCACTTATGTTTCTTTTCTGTTGTCTGGTGTCATCCTTTTAGTCCAATAAGGGCCTGTTAATTACTTGTATTTTTTAATGTTAAAATAGATGTTTTCTGCAACAGGTACTGCATTTCCATTTTTCAAGTTTTTTTCCAAGGTTATCTCAGGCACACTGATGAATACCTACAGGCACACTGATGAATACCTATCTGCCCTATCGTCAAAGGGTTAAACATGTATAAATGCATTTCTTGTACATTCAATCTACATGTTTAAAAAGGGACAAAAAAAGCTTAAACAAGTACAAATAAACTTCTTGTACATCCAACCTACATTTAAACATGGACAATAAAAGCTTAAGTACAAATGAACTTTTTGTACATCCAACCTGCAAGTTTAAACAAGGACAAAACAGCTTGATCACCCACCTGTACACTGAGACAGGTGAGTTTACGGAGAGTACTCAAGCCTTGCAGTTTGGCGATTTTGTTTTTGCCCAGAAACAGGTGGCGTAGGTTTACAAGGTGGTCTATACCTTCTATGACCTGTGGATATAAGACACGACTGCACTTAATGTAAAACACCTGAAGAGTGCGTATGTGATGAATATGCAGAGGCAATAAATATTAGAGCCTCACGTAATTACTAGGGGTTTCTCAAGAGACAAAGAATAGGATTACCGATTCCTCAGGCAGGTCATAAGAGGCAAACATGATGTTGTGCATAGGGCTGGCAACCTCATAATTGAAAAAAAATTGCTACAGAAACCATACCTGTCAACTTGTACATGGCTTTTTAGTTTTTGTCTGTGTACAGGTGTACAAGCAATTTGTACAGGTTTTTTTAAAGTACAGTTCTAAGTTGTTAATTTTAACTAAAAATGTGAACTTTTTTTTTTTTTTACAATTTTCTAAACTGTTCATCTTCTGTATTGCACAAAACTGTTGTGTAAGGGTTTTTTCTTATTAAGGTTTTTATTGGTATGGCGTATATGTTTTTTTTACTTTGTACAGATTTTTATTGGTATGCCGTACATGTTTTTATCTCAAGAGGTTGACAGGTAAGAGAAACCACCACTTTAAAAGCACATAAATGCTTAGGTGTTTCCTGCAAGTTGGTCTACACCTTCAATGACCTGTTGATATAAGACTCAACTGCAGGTAAAGAAGTAAACATTTGGAGTGTGTATGTTATGAATAAACACAGGCAACACATACTAGACACCCATGTCAATCAATCAATACCCTTTAGCTCCCCGAGGAGCATAGGCCTTCAACAAACACACGCCAAGTCTTCCTGTCCTGTGCACACCCATGTAGTTCCTGAGAACCTCTCCGCAGATAAAGAAAGAAAAGGACTTCTGATTCCTCCGGCAGATCATAAGAGGCTACTAACATGATCTTGTGCACAGGGCCGGCAACCTCATCAATAAAACATATTGCTACATAAACCATCACTACAAGAGCACATAAATGCTTTCTGTAAGGAGGAACCAGCAGCAGTGATGGCTATATGCTCCAGGAGGGGGGACCAGCAGCAGTGATGGCCCCATGCTCCATAAAGAGGAGGGACCAGCAGCAATGATGGCTCCATACTCCATAAGGAGGAGGGACCAGCAGCAGTGATGGCTCCATGCTCCATAAGGAGGGGGGACCAGCAGCAGTGATGGCCCCATGCTCCATAAAGGAGAGACCAGCAGCAGTGATGGCCCCATGCTCCATAAAGAGGAGGGACCAGCAGCAGTGATGGCTCCATACTCCATAAGGAGGAGGGACCAGCAGCAGTGATGGCCCCATGCTCCATAAAGGAGGGACCAGCAGCAGTGATGGCCCCATGCTCCATAAAGGAGAGACCAGCAGCAGTGATGGCCCCATGCTCCATAAAGAGGAGGGACCAGCAGCAGTGATGGCTCCATACTCCATAAGGAGGAGGGACCAGCAGCAGTGATGGCCCCATGCTCCATAAAGGAGGGACCAGCAGCAGTGATGGCCCCATGCTCCATAAAGGAGAGACCAGCAGCAGTGATGGCCCCATGCTCCATAAAGAGGAGGGACCAGCAGCAATGATGGCTCCATACTCCATAAGGAGGAGGGACCAGCAATGATGGCTCCATGCTCCATAAAGGAGGGACCAGCAGAAGTGATGGCTCCATACTCCATAAGGAGGAGGGACCAGCAGCAATGATGGCTCCATACTCCATAAGGAGGAGGGACCAGCAATGATGGCTCCATGCTCCATAAAGGAGGGACCAGCAGAAGTGATGGCTCCATACTCCATAAGGAGGAGGGACCAGCAGCAATGATGGCTCCATACTCCATAAGGAGGAGGGACCAGCAGCAGTGATGGCCCCATGCTCCATAAAGGAGGGACCAGCAGCAGTGATGGCTCCATGCTCCATAAGGAGAGGGGACCAGCAGCAGTGATGGCTCCATGCTCCATAAGGAGGGGGGACCAGCAGCAGTGATGGCTCCATACTCCATAAAGAGGAGGGACCAGCAGCAGTGATGGCTCCATGCTCCATAAGGAGGAGGGACCAGCAGCAATGATGGCTCCATACTCCATAAGGAGGAGGGACCAGCAGCAGTGATGGCCCCATGCTCCATAAAGGAGGGACTAGCAGCAGTGATGGCTCCATAAGGAGGAGGAACCAGCATCAATGATGGCTCCATGCTCCATAAGGAGGGGGACCAGCAGCAGTGATGGCCCCATGCTCCATAAAGAGGAGGGACCAGCAGCAATTATGGCTCCATGCTCCATAAGGAAAGGGGACCAGCAGCAATGATGGCTCCATGCTCCATAAGGAGGGGGGACCAGCAGCAGTGATGGCCCCATGCTCCATAAAGAGGAGGGACCAGCAGCAGTGATGGCTCAATGCTCCATAAGGAGGGGGGACCAGCACCAGTGATGGCCCCATGCTCCATAAGGAGGGGGGACCAGCAGCAGTGATGGCTCCATGCTCCATAAAGAGGAGGGACCAGAAGCAGTGATGGCTCCATAAGGAGGAGGGACCAGCAGCAATGATGGCTCCATACTCCATAAGGAGGGACCAGCAGCAGTGATGGCTCCATGCTCCATAAAGAGGAGGGACCAGCAGTAGTGATGGCTCCATAAGGAGGGGGGACCAGCAGCAATGATGGCTCCATGCTCCATAAAGAGGGGGGACCAGCAGCAGTGATGGCTCCATGCTCCATAAGAAGGAGGGACCAGCAGCAGTGATGGCTCCATAAAGAGGAGGAACCAGCATCAATGATGGCTCCATGCTCCATAAGGAGGGGGACCAGCAGCAGTGATGGCCCCATGCTCCATAAAGAGGAGGGACCAGCAGCAGTGATGGCTCCATAAATAGGGGGGACCAGCAGCAATGATGGCTCCATACTCCATAAGGAGGAGGGACCAGCAGCAGTGATGGCCCATGCTCCATATGAAGGAGGGACCAGCAGCAGTGATGGCTCCATAAGGAGGAGGAACCTGGCATCAGCATAAGGGGGGACCCACAGCAATGAGGCCCATAAAGGGGGGACGCGGCAGCAATGATGGCTCCATGCTCCATAAGGAAAGAGGGGACCAGCAGCAATGATGGCTCCAATGCAGTGGTGGCTCCATGCTCCATAAAGAGGAAAGGGGACCAGCAGCAATGATGGCTCCATGCTCCATAAAGAGGAGGGGAGCAGCAGAGGGCTCATAAGAGGAGGGACCAGCAGCAATGTTGGATGGCTCCATAAGGAGGGGGGACCAGCAGCAATGATGGCTCCATGCTCCATAAAGAGGAGGGACCAGCAGCAGTGATGGCTCCATAAAGAGGAGGAACCAGCATCAATGATGGCTCCATGCTCCATAAGGAGGAGGGACCAGCAGCAGTGATGGCTCCATGCTCCATAAAGAGGGGGGACCAGCAGCAGTGGATGGCTCCATAAAGGAGGAGGGACCACCAGCAGTGATGGCTCCATGCTCCATAAGGATGGCTCCATGCAGTGGGGGACCAGCAACAATGGCTCCATGCTCCATAAGGAGGAGGGACCAGCAGCAATGATGGCTCCATGCTCCATAAGGAGTGGACACCAGCAGCAGTGATGGCTCCATGCTCCATAAGGAGGGGGACCAGCAGCATGATGGCTCCATGCTCCATAAAGAGGAGGGACCAGCAGCAGTGATGGCTCAATGCTCCATAAGAGGGGGGACCAGCAGCAATGATGGCTCCATGCTCCATAAGGAGGGGGGGACCAGCAGCAATGATGGCTCCATGCTCCATAAAGGAGGGACCAGCAGCATAAGGTGCGGGGGGACCGCAGCAATGATGGCTCCATGCTCCATAAGGAGGGGGGACCAGCCAATGATGGCTCCATAAAGAGGAGGGACCAGCAGCAGTGTGCTCCATGCTCCATAAGGAGGGGGGACCAGCAGCAATGATGGCTCCATGCTCCATAAGGAGGGGGGACCAGCAGCAGTGATGGCTCCATGCTCCATAAAGAGGAGGGACCAGCAGCAGTGATGGCTCCATAAGGAGGGGGGACCAGCAGCAATGATGGCTCCATGCTCCATAAGGAGGAGGGAGCAGCAGCAGTGATGGCCCCATGCCCCATAAAAGGAAGGACCCCGCAGCAGTGATGGCTCCAGGGGGACCAGCAGCAATGATGGCTCCATACTCCATAAGGAGGAGGGACCAGCAGCAGTGATGGCCCATGCTCCATATGAAGGAGGGACCAGCAGCAGTGATGGCTCCATAAGGAGGAGGAACCAGCATCAATGATGGCTCCATGCTCCATAAGGAAAGGGGACCAGCAGCAATGATGGCTCCATGCTCCATAAAGAGGAGGGACCAGCAGCAATTATGGCTCCATGCTCCATAAGGAAAGGGGACCAGCAGCAATGATGGCTCCATGCTCCATAAGGAGGGGGGACCAGCAGCAGTGATGGCCCCATGCTCCATAAAGAGGAGGGACCAGCAGCAGTGATGGCTCCATAAGGAGGAGGGACCAGCAGCAATGATGGCTCCATACTCCATAAGGAGGGACTAGCAGCAGTGATGGCCCCATGCTCCATAAAGAGGAGGGACCAGCAGCAGTGATGGCTCCATAAGGAGGAGGGACCACCAGCAATGATGGCTCCATGCTCCATAAGGAGGGGGACCAGCAGCAATAATGGCTCCATGCTCCACAAGGAGGGGGGACCAGCAGCAATGATGGCCCCATGCTCCATAAGGAGGAGGGACCAGCAGCAGTGATGGCTCCATGCTCCATAAGGAGGAGGGACCAGCAGCAGGGATGGCTCCATGCTCCATAAAGAGGAGGGACCAGCAGCAGTGATGGCTCCATGCTCCATAAGGAGGGGGGACCATCAGCAGTGATGGCTCCATGCTCCATAAGGAGGGGGACCAGCAGCAATGATGGCTCCATGCTCCATAAGGAGGGGGGACCAGCAGCAATGATGGCTCAATGCTCCATAAGGAGGGGGGACCAGCAGTAATGATGGCTCCATGCTCCATAAGGAGGGGGGACCAGCAGCAATGATGGCTCCATGCTCCATAAGGAGGAGGGACCATCAGCAGTGATGGCTCCATAAGAAGGGGGGACCAGCAGCAGTGATGGCTCCATGCTCCATAAGGAGGAGGGACCAGCAGCAATGATGGCTCCATGCTCCATAAGGAGGAGGGACCATCAGCAGTGATAACTCCATGTGGAGGAGGGACCAGCAGCAATGATGGCTCAATGCTCCATAAGAAGGGGGGACCAGCAGCAATGATGGCTCCATGCTCCATAAGAAGGGGGGACCAGCAGCAGTGATGGCTCCATGTGGAGGAGGGACCATCAGCAGTGATGGCTCCATAAGGAGGAGGGACCAGCAGCAGTGATGGCTCCATGCTCCATAAGGAGGAGGGACCAGCAGCAGTGATGGCTCCATGCTCCATAAGGAGGAGAGACCATCAGCAGTGATGGCTCCATAAGGAGGAGGGACCAGCAGCAGTGATGGCTCCATGCGGAGGAGGGACCATCAGCAGTGATGGCTCCATAAGGAGGAGGGAACAGCAGCAGTGATGGCTCCATGCAGAGGAGGGACCATCAGCAGTGATGGCTCCATAAGGAGGAGGGACCAGCAGCAGTGATGGCTCCATGCTCCATAAGGAGGAGGGACCAGCAGCAGTGATGGCTCTACGCTCCATGCGGAGGAGGGACCATCAGCAGTGATGGCTCCATGCTCCATGCGGAGGAGGGACCATCAGCAGTGATGGCTCCATAAGGAGGAGGGACCAGCAGCAATGATGGCTCCATGCTCCATAAGGAGGAGGGACCAGCAGCAGTGATGGCTCCATATGGAGGAGGGACCATCAGCAGTGATGGCTCCATGCTCCATAAGGAGGAGGGACCAGCAGCAATGATGGCTCCATGCTCCATAAGGAGGACGGACCAGCAGCAATGATGGCTCCATGCTCCATAAGGAGGAGGGACCAGCAGCAGTGATGGCTCCATATGGAGGAGGGACCATCAGCAGTGATGGCTCCATGCTCCATAAGGAGGAGGGACCAGCAGCAGTGATGGCTCCATGCTCCATAGGGAGGAGGGACCATCACTGCTGCTGGCTCCATAAGGAGGAGGGACCAGCAGCAGTGATGGCTCCATGCTCCATGCGGAGGAGGGACCATCAGCAGTGATGGCTCCATAAGGAGGAGGGACCATCAACAGTTATGGCTCCATAAGGAGGAGGGACCAGCAGCAGTGATGGCCCATGCTCCATATGAAGGAGGGACCAGCAGCAGTGATGGCTCCATAAGGAGGAGGAACCAGCATCAATGATGGCTCCATGCTCCATAAGGAAAGGGGACCAGCAGCAATGATGGCTCCATGCTCCATAAAGAGGAGGGACCAGCAGCAATTATGGCTCCATGCTCCATAAGGAAAGGGGACCAGCAGCAATGATGGCTCCATGCTCCATAAGGAGGGGGGACCAGCAGCAGTGATGGCCCCATGCTCCATAAAGAGGAGGGACCAGCAGCAGTGATGGCTCCATAAGGAGGAGGGACCAGCAGCAATGATGGCTCCATACTCCATAAGGAGGGACTAGCAGCAGTGATGGCCCCATGCTCCATAAAGAGGAGGGACCAGCAGCAGTGATGGCTCCATAAGGAGGAGGGACCACCAGCAATGATGGCTCCATGCTCCATAAGGAGGGGGACCAGCAGCAATAATGGCTCCATGCTCCACAAGGAGGGGGGACCAGCAGCAATGATGGCCCCATGCTCCATAAGGAGGAGGGACCAGCAGCAGTGATGGCTCCATGCTCCATAAGGAGGAGGGACCAGCAGCAGGGATGGCTCCATGCTCCATAAAGAGGAGGGACCAGCAGCAGTGATGGCTCCATGCTCCATAAGGAGGGGGGACCATCAGCAGTGATGGCTCCATGCTCCATAAGGAGGGGGACCAGCAGCAATGATGGCTCCATGCTCCATAAGGAGGGGGGACCAGCAGCAATGATGGCTCAATGCTCCATAAGGAGGGGGGACCAGCAGTAATGATGGCTCCATGCTCCATAAGGAGGGGGGACCAGCAGCAATGATGGCTCCATGCTCCATAAGGAGGAGGGACCATCAGCAGTGATGGCTCCATAAGAAGGGGGGACCAGCAGCAGTGATGGCTCCATGCTCCATAAGGAGGAGGGACCAGCAGCAATGATGGCTCCATGCTCCATAAGGAGGAGGGACCATCAGCAGTGATAACTCCATGTGAAGGAGGGACCAGCAGCAATGATGGCTCAATGCTCCATAAGAAGGGGGGACCAGCAGCAATGATGGCTCCATGCTCCATAAGAAGGGGGGACCAGCAGCAGTGATGGCTCCATGTGGAGGAGGGACCATCAGCAGTGATGGCTCCATAAGGAGGAGGGACCAGCAGCAGTGATGGCTCCATGCTCCATAAGGAGGAGGGACCAGCAGCAGTGATGGCTCCATGCTCCATAAGGAGGAGGAACCATCAGCAGTGATGGCTCCATAAGGAGGAGGGACCAGCAGCAGTGATGGCTCCATGCGGAGGAGGGACCATCAGCAGTGATGGCTCCATAAGGAGGAGGGAACAGCAGCAGTGATGGCTCCATGCAGAGGAGGGACCATCAGCAGTGATGGCTCCATAAGGAGGAGGGACCAGCAGCAGTGATGGCTCCATGCTCCATAAGGAGGAGGGACCAGCAGCAGTGATGGCTCTACGCTCCATGCGGAGGAGGGACCATCAGCAGTGATGGCTCCATGCTCCATGCGGAGGAGGGACCATCAGCAGTGATGGCTCCATAAGGAGGAGGGACCAGCAGCAATGATGGCTCCATGCTCCATAAGGAGGAGGGACCAGCAGCAGTGATGGCTCCATATGGAGGAGGGACCATCAGCAGTGATGGCTCCATGCTCCATAAGGAGGAGGGACCAGCAGCAATGATGGCTCCATGCTCCATAAGGAGGACGGACCAGCAGCAATGATGGCTCCATGCTCCATAAGGAGGAGGGACCAGCAGCAGTGATGGCTCCATATGGAGGAGGGACCATCAGCAGTGATGGCTCCATGCTCCATAAGGAGGAGGGACCAGCAGCAGTGATGGCTCCATGCTCCATAGGGAGGAGGGACCATCAGCAGTGATGGCTCCATAAGGAGGAGGGACCAGCAGCAGTGATGGCTCCATGCTCCATGCGGAGGAGGGACCATCAGCAGTGATGGCTCCATAAGGAGGAGGGACCATCAACAGTTATGGCTCCATAAGGAGGAGGGACCAGCAGCAGTGATGGCTCCATGCTCCATAAGGAGGAGGGACCAGCAGCAGTGATGGCTCCATGGTCCATAAGGAGGACGGACCAGCAGCAATGATGGCTCCATGCTCCATAAGGAGGAGGGACCAGCAGCAGTGATGGCTCCATATGGAGGAGGGACCATCAGCAGTGATGGCTCCATGCTCCATAAGGAGGAGGGACCAGCAGCAGTGATGGCTCCATGCTCCATAGGGAGGAGGGACCATCAGCAGTGATGGCTCCATAAGGAGGAGGGACCAGCAGCAGTGATGGCTCCATGCTCCATGCGGAGGAGGGACCATCAGCAGTGATGGCTCCATAAGGAGGAGGGACCATCAACAGTTATGGCTCCATAAGGAGGAGGGACCATCAACAGTGATGGCTCCATGCTCCATAAGGAGGAGGGACCAGCAGCAGTGATGGCTCCATGGTCCATAAGGAGGAGGGACCAGCAGCAGTGATGGCTCCATGGTCCATAAGGAGGAGGGACCAGCAGCAGTGATGGCTCCATGGTCCATAAGGAGGAGGGACCAGCAGCAGTGATGGCTCCATGCTCCATAAGGAGGAGGGACCATCAACAGTGATGGCTCCATGCTCCATAAGGAGGAGGGACCAGCAGCAGTGATGGCTCCATGGTCCATAAGGAGGAGGGACCATCAACAGTGATGGCTCCATAAGGAGGAGGGACCAGCAGCAGTGATGGCTCCATGCTCCATAAGGAGGAGGGACCAGCAGCAGTGATGGCTCCATGGTCCATAAGGAGGAGGGACCAGCAGCAGTGATGGCTCCATGGTCCATAAGGAGGAGGGACCATCAACAGTGATGGCTCCATGCTCCATAAGGAGGAGGGACCAGCAGCAGTGATGGCTCCATGGTTCATAAGGAGGAGGGACCAGCAGCAGTGATGGCTCCATGCTCCATAAGGAGGAGGGACCAGCAGCAGTGATGGCTCCATAGTCCATAAGGAGGAGGGAACAAATTCAGTGATGGCTCCATGCTCCATAAGGAGGAGGGACCAGCAGCAGTGATGGCTCCATGGTTCATAAGGAGGAGGGAACATCAACAGTGATGGCTCCATGCTCCATAAGGAGGAGGGAACATCAACAGTGATGGCTCCATGCTCCATAAGGAGGAGGGACCAGCAGCAGTGATGGCTCCATGCTCCATAAGGAGGAGGGACCAGCAGCAGTGATGGCTCCATAGTCCATAAGGAGGAGGGAACATCAACAGTGATGGCTCCATGCTCCATAAGGAGGAGGGACCAGCAGCAGTGATGGCTCCATAAGGAGCTAAAAATAAAACAAAATTATGAATAAATGAATATACCGTAAGACCTCTTATGAACAGACTAATAAGGGGAAATGGGTAGTCCAATAATGCAGATTTTCTGGTACTTCAGAATTATGTATATATAGCATAAAGCGCTACCAAAACTGTAATACAGTATTTAAGGAGAGTAATATACTATTACACCCACATGAGATTTTGTGCTTGTTCGTGTATGCCCCCCAGCTGCTGCTCCGCTAATTAACTGTCAAAACAGCTAATTTTACATATTCCCACTGCTGAAAATGTTGGGACCAACAGCCTGATGACAATGATAACAATACACTAAAAACGTTGTCCCACAGCAAATACTGCCATAGTGGAGTGGAGTGCTACAGACTTCACTATACTAGATCCAATTTGAAGAGTGGAGTGACCAGTTCCCTTCCTCGCTGCCTTTGCCCTCCCTAACCCAAGGAAAGAGTCAGGTGCCCCTTTACTGCAGGGCAGACTGGAGCGTGATGTCACCCATGTTTCAAACCTCGTACATTTGCTGCAAGAGGTCAGTGCTCAAACCACTCTGCCAAACGAATGCTTCACAATACACTACAAGGTAGTAAAGCAATTATCTGATGTAAAATGTTCACTGACAGCTGTGGCTTCACAACAAGTAATTAATCAGACATTCACTATTACTATGTTCAACACTGTCTTCATTTTCTCAACAATTTCTCGTATGTGATGCATGTTTAGAGAGTCTAGATTCATCAAGCAGCAATAAAAAATAAAAGGAGACACCAAGTAGCAGAACCACATGAAAATGAGATATTTACCCTTATTCTGTTATCTCCCAACTCCAGCAATTCTAGCTGAGTTAGATGATTGACATTCTCAATCCTGCTGATTTTATTATTGACTAAGTATAATTTCCGCAGATTAGTCAACGTTTCCAGTCCTTCAATTTTCCGAAGACGATTGTATGACAAGTCTAGGTGCCTGTTGATGATTAGAAAAAAAAATGTACAAGTATAAACTGTCATAAAAATGCTGACTACCTTTGTCCTAGATATAAATAATAAAAGGATAAGAAATATATATCCTTCAAACAAGAAGTTAAGTTCACGTGAATAAAAAAAAGGTAAAGGATCCTGTTACACACCTATTGAGGTATATTGGGAATACAGTGTTTGGCCCATATTTTGTTTACCATCGGCACACTAGGGGTGATGTTGTCAACATCACGCCGGCCGCCTTAACCTTCCCAGAGTTACCCTGGTACCCAATTCATGAGGCTGGGTCGACCCCGAAGCCGTTTGCGGTCTAAAAATCCCACCTCAACTGGGGATCGAACCATGGACCACAGAGCTAGGAAGCAAGTGTACTAACCACTGTGCTACAGTGGCTCACAAGTGAATAAGAGTGTAGCAATTTTTCTAAATTTGCCAAAAACAGTAAGAACATATTTTAATTTATCTTTTTTTTTTTTAAAACTCTAACAGCACTGTATGTCACACCTTCCCTTCATTTCCAAAATATCTGGTATATGAATTTTCACCTAAACAAATTAATTTGTCGAAAAATGAATATATTTCAGATAAAATACGGATACCAGAATTTTCCAATTCAAAAGTGACTTATATTGTATTTTTGCAATAAATTGCTTAAAACAGCTGTTTATAACAATGCTCACACATATCATCAGCACTGATAGATTATACAAATAATGTGAGCGCTGTTGTCTTGCATATTAACACAGCGTTTGCTGCTACAGAAAAGTTGGAGGGACAGACAATGATATCAAAATAAGAATACAAGTAGCAAGAGGAACTTTCAGTCCATTAGGAAACATACTGAGAACAAGAGAAATCAAGTCCAACTCGAAAATTAGAATCTTCAACTCAAATGTCAAGTCAATCCTATTGTATGGCTCTGAGACATGGAGAACAACAAAAACAAGAACCAAAAGTTACAGTCATTCAGTAATGGGTGCTTGCGTAGAATAGACAGATTGAAATGATATGACAAAGTCACCAATATGGAGCTGATGACAAGAACCAGACAAGTGCCAGTGGAGCAAGAGATGAGGAGAAGACGCTGGTGATGGACAGGACACACATTGAGGACACCTGCTGATAGCATTACAAGGCAGTCCTCGTTCTGGAATCCTCAAGGAAAGAGAGACAGAGGTAGACCCAAAAAACACATGGAAAAGAGAGCTGAAGGCAGAAGTGAAACTGGTGAGGACAACGTGGCAAGAACTTGAGCTGTTGGCATGTGACAGGTGGACTTGGCATGTTTGTTGAAGGCCTATGCTCCTTGGGGAGCTAAAAGGTATTGATTGATTACTGCTACTGATGGATCAAGGAATCATCAGCATCTTCAAGGCTTATTACTTTCAGCCGCTTATGAAATACCACATTAAGGACAGCAACAGTGAAAGCAGGATATACAGATGAAATCTTCCCATGTAAAAAGCTGTGGAATTTATTGTTTGTGTTTACTTTACACCGGATGTGTGGACTATGAAAAGGCATTAGCCAGTTTAGGCAAAGAACCACTTTGGAAACTGGTGAGGTATTATGGAGTCTCTCCTCCCCAATATGTTCCTTAGCCTAATAAGGATCATATGTGAAATGCAGAATTCTCCATGAAGGATAATTTACACAGCACTTTAAGATAAATGAGAGATGAAGAAGATATGGAAAGATTTCATGTGGATGGCACAGGACAGAATGTTTTAGCATAAATTTGATGAAGGCCTATACTACTTAGGGAGCTAATATGTAATAATGATGATGATGATGAACAACCATATTGACAACCTACTCCTTACGCTGAGTAGTGTCTCCACTGTTTTCTAATGAAGTGTAAAATACAGATGATCATGTAACTGTCTTACTCTAAGTTGACAAGGGCCTCCAAATTTTCAATCTTTGTGATTTGGTTGTCGTAAAGGTCAAGTTCTTTCAAATGGACAAGCGTACTCAGTCCTTCAATTTTCTTTATCAAGTTCTGACGCAGACACAGTGTCTGAAAAGCATTTGTAACATTCATGAAAACCATCGCATTTCAACTTGGATGTATTGTGAATTTAGCTTCATGTTATTTGTTATGATGTATCTTTGTTTTCTTGTTTTTTTCATTTCAGGTGGGAGTGTGAGAGAGAGTACACTACTTGGCCTGGTACCTGGTTGAGTAAGTCTTCTTCTTCTTCCTCGTTCGTCCTGAAAAGGACGTTGGTTGCGTTGTGTCTGTTTACACCGGAGCTGTGATATCTGCACCTTTCGGTCGACACATCCGACTTCAGCATGGCATTTTTTGGGACCGGGTTTGCCTTCCCTCTGCGATCCCTACTCTCTCAGCCAGACTGCAGTGATGCAGTCTGTTTCCAGGACCACCACATGGAGGTGGAGTAGGGTCTTGGTCAGCTCTGGTTCGCTGACCCTGATGCAAGCAGTCAAGCTATGGGTCGCTGACTGCATTCTCTATTGCTGCATCTTTGGGTCCCGGTTGAGTAAGTGATGCCGAGTAACTTGTACCTGGCCAAGGATTTAAAAAAAAAAAAAAAAAAAAAAAAAAACTACTCGTGCACCTCCAACTTTTTTTTTTAAACCACAAAGATCTCTTAATGTTCTCTGATGTGGTGTAAAATTTGAAAACCTTCAAATCATAATGGATGCCCGATTGCATGCTGTCATAAAACACAACATACTGTAGTTGTTCATGCATGTATAAATTCAAATGACATTGCCGCAAGGAAATAAAAAAAAACACTAACCTCAGCACGAGTGGCATTCTCTAGATTTCTGATCTTTCCAATGCGACAATGGTTCAAATCAATGTCCTACACAGAAAGAAACCATGACTCAGTTATATAAATCAGTTTGTAAATGACACAGATGACTCTACTGAAAACTTTTTTCTTTTTTGTGTATGTGTGGACATCAACAATTTTCAAAAATGTTAAATATTCATAATACCAAGGCCACAGCTGTGAGATACCTATCACAGTGTTGTAAAAGGCAGTGCAAAATGAGTGAAGAGATCTATTGTAGTAATGGAAATTTAGAACAAAACAAACAGCAACGGTAAAGGCAATCCCATAGTAGATCCTGCCGTAGGAGAATGAAGTGTTAGAGACTACACTATACTAGGTGTTCAGCTTCATGAGGTAGGGTGACTAGTTCCCTTCCTCACTGCCTTCACCTTCTCCATTTAAAAAACAGGATCAGGTACCTATTTACAGCTGGGCAGACAGGAGCATGACACTTCCAGGTTTCGAGCCTTGAACCTGGTAAATTTACTGCAAAGAAGCTAGGGCTCTAACCGCTCTGCCAATCGGACACTCTTAACGTTCTGTAATTGTAATATTAAAGTATAATGAAAGAAATCTATAATATGATAATGCAAAATAATATTTCCTGTTTAATTGCAATGAAGAAAACTACATTGCTATCAACTCATATGACAATTTCAGTGTTATACATGATAACAATAAATATAACCATCAGCTACTTTCATTACTTTTTCATAGCAATTCATTTAAAAGACAAGTCATTTTTCAGCTTTAACAATTTAATAAAACCAAGGTACTCAATACTCTGAGTGCTGCTCCAGCTGGTATGGGCAATCATATATCTCAATTTCCTATGACCTATGGCAGCGGCAGGATCTGTGGGGACCAATTTTAGAAACACTGAGCTCTCTAAAGATTTAAGCTGATAAAATCTGTCCCCTTTCAGGCTTCAGGGTATCTGGAATGAGTGCAGCCTATATGGAACTTTTATCTCTGCATGATGATCTGTTTGTTGCAATCACATCAACAGAGCAGTAGAAAATTCAAACTAAAAGATTTGTTAACTTTACTTCAAAGAAAAGATGGTGTTCCTATCTCGTGCAGTTTACGATTAAAGTGAATTTTTGTAAGCTCGCTTGAAAGTTTTCACTCAGAGTGTGGAGAAAGTATCTTTAATCCTGTGGATACCGTGCTTTGGCATGCCAGCGGGAGAGAGCTAGCCCAAAAATCTCTAGCTTTAAAATTCTGTCTTGCTCCCCACTTTCACCTAGAGATCTACCTAACCACCCTTTGTGGTCCACAAGTTGATCAGGATCTATGCCAATCCCTGATCCAGGGTATCTTGTATCAGCTGTGGCTTTAATCTAATCCCATGCCAAGTGGTCAGTTTGTCGAGGTATTCATCTGTTTGTCTTCCTCTTCTCAATAAGCCAAATTCACCGACTGTTGACAATCTATCCTATTTTTCTCATCTCAAGACATGCCCAACGAACTTTAACTGTGTGTGCCTTACCATGCTAATTAACTGAAAACTTTCTTTTCCTTTCTCTGAGGGCTTGCTCATCTGATTTTCTGGCTGTCCAAGGTACCCGCCAATTATTCTTAGCAACCACATCTCTGTAACATCAAATTTTCTTTCTGTCTACTTGTTAAGTATCCAGCTCTCATATACATAAAGTAATATATTATTATAGCACTCTCCACACCATGATATGACAAAACTATAGTTGTCAGAAAAGTGATTTTAGGTGCTCTTTTAATTAAGAAAAAAAAAAAAAAACTATTAAAAAGGAAATAAATATAGAAAAGACAAATATAAAACACCCTTCATTCATCCACCCAAAGCTGCCTTTCTATCACTGACCACATGAAAACTACTCACTATTGCATTAGAATCATCTAACACAAGTTCATTAAATATCTCTTCGCTCTCATCTTCTCCTTCAGACGTGTCTGGCGTACGAAATGTGTTTTGCCGGTTTCCAGTTTTATTTTCCGCTGCAGACATTTTTCTGTACAGAATGTAAAACTATTGATAAGTTTAACAATATCAAAGCCAAATACATCTTATAAACAAGACCAGACCATGTCATGAAATTAAATATTACTGATGGACAAGAATGTATGAAATGTTACTGATAGACATAACTGGATGAAGGTAGATATGTTACTGATAGATATGTCACTAACATGTATATCTGCATCAAAAGAGATATGTTACTGACAGATATGACCACTGTGAATATGAAATATTAATAGCAGGTAACATTTTCTTTGTACACTATCAGATGTCAACTTTAATATGTTACCAAGAAAAAAACAAAGGTTAGGTTTTTGTTATTTCAGTAGAGTTTTTCTAGGAATGGTACTGATGACGGCCAGACATGCTTTCTCTGTGCTTCCCTGTATTATAAGAGACATAACTGTGCCAAATGTGAATGTTACTGACACATACAACCAGTGAATGTAAAATGTTACAGACAGACACGACTACTGAATGTGAAATGTTACTGACAGACATGACTGTACTGAATAAGAAATTTTATTCACAGATGAGCAAGTAACACGTCCATGGGTCTGATTTATAATGTGCTTTTTTTTTCGCTGCATTTCCTGATGATATCACTACTTTTCCTGCAGTCATTTTCTTCCTTTACATTCCATTTCATCTATACTGGATCTTTATAGTCAAACTTAACTTAATGCAATGGCTAAGAAGCCATGCTGGAAAAGGTGAAAGAAAATCAAGAGAATTAAATTAGGCTAATTAATTCATAGCTATTTTATCATAAGATTTTTTTTTGTAAATGTACCGATATCTTTTATGTGCCTTGGTAAAAAGGTAAAGGATCCCGTTACACGCCCATTGAGGCATATTGGGAATATGGTGTTAGGCCCATATTTTCTTGACCGTCGGCACACTAGGGGTGATGTGGTCAGCATCACGCCGGCCGCCTTAACCTTCCCAGAGTTGCTCTGGTACCCATTTGGGGCTGGGTCGACCCAGGAGCCGTTTGTGGCCTTAAAAAATCCCACCTCATCTGGGGATCGAACCATAGACCACTGCGCTAGGAAGCCAGTGCATTAACCACTATGCTATCGCGGCTCCTATGTGCCTTGGTACGTACACAAATTTTGTATAAAAAGCCACACACATAACAGAAATTCAAAATAACCTCTTATTACTCCGTCTCCGAATCATTACTTTAGGTCGTATAGACTTGGATGACCAAATGGGCCAAAGTATCAATAATTACTTGGGCAAAATTGGATATATGATCCCCTAAAGTTCTTTTTTACCTCCTAAATTTAACTTACTTACTTACTTAGTCGTTCCCCTTCTACCATGAGGTGTAGAGGTTTGGAAGAGAGAGCGCCAGACTATCCTATCGGCTGTCTTCCTCCTGGCCTGGTTCCATTCTAGTCCTCGGTCCTTCAAAGATTGTCTAATGTTGTCCTCCCAGCGGACTCTCGGTCGTCCTGGGGGTCTGGATCCCTGGCTCTTTGTTTCCCATGCTTGTCGTGGTAGCCAATCTTCTCCCATTCTGCAGACATAGCCAAACCATCTTAGTTGGGACTGTTCTACTTGGGTCTGCAGGGGGTGGGATTTTAGGCCTTGATGTATCGTCTGGTTGCGGACCATGTCTCTTCTTGTTACTTCAACCACCTTCCTAAGATACCTCATTTCTGAGGTTTGGATCTGGCTTTTGTGGGTTGTAGCCTAAATTAAACAACTGTGATTATTTATTATCTGTGCCAAGTCTCATGATGACTGACTAAGAAATACGCAAGTTATAAGAAAATTTGTAACATAAAACAAGGTTCTACGAAATTCAAGGTTTTCTTCATATGAAAATGCAATTTGCAAAATCAAAATACCGCTACCTAGAATGTATTCAGACATATTTAGATTCAGGAGAATATCAATGATCTAATCCCCAATTTTCATTTTTGTCCTACTTTGACTTAAAATGCACTGCCACTACTTCTCTTAAAAGGACAAACACTAAGAAAACCAGCAGATAAAATTACATGTCAGTAACTGTTCTGGAACCCCCTGGGTGAGAGAAGCATGTGGCCAAAAAAAAAAACAAAACAAGGAGAAGAGATCTGGAGACAGACATGATGGGGATAAAGTAGACATAGAAAGATCTTGAAAACGGATGGCACAGGACAGGAAGGTTTGGAGTGTACCCACTGAAGGCTTGTGTTCCACAGGCAGCTGAAAGGTAATGATGTTCCACGAAGAGGAAATATGGAGCACAAGATAACAATAGGGAAGACTGAGGGAAGAAGGGACAGAGGAAGACAGGGAGAAAATCATCATTTCTCTTGTTACACATTATAAAGCACACAACCACAACTCCAGCTGGACCATTGCAGGAAGGTTGTATCAAAGCATTAATGTTGTTCTCCTACAGTGGTGGTTTCTGTAGCAATTCATTTTACATTATGAGGTTGCCAGCCACAAGCACAACCTCATATTAGTCGCCTCTTACAACATGTATGAGTGTCAGCAGCCTAGCTTTCTTTACCCTCTAGAGGAACTACATGGGAAAATACTACACAAAATGACAGCATAGCATGGAAGTTACAAACAGAAGTCAAAGGCAACAAAAAAGGACATGGTGCTGAGAGAAATGATCTCATGTCACGCAAAATTAAATCTGATTACTTTTCCACCTGTGATGCAGTTTACTTATTTTCCATTACATATATTTTCTATATAGTTCAATGCTACAAATGACTTTCTGTGGTGAGTGCAATGCTAACACCTCCCCTAGTTTAGGATCACAAATGTGAAAACAAATGTTTAGAAAAGTCAGTTCACTGCAGTTCATTGTTTTCATTTTTGTATGAAAACATGTACTGTAAAATGATGAGAGGCCAGTATTCCAGACTGATTTTATTAATCCCCATGCAATGTCCATTAAAACTATGTAATTTTATCATGCTTTTATAAAACTTGCAAAGATGTGCCCCTTCTATTGCAATTTCTTCTTTTCTTCTTTGATCCTTAGCCGCCGACCGTCAAAGCAGTCAGTGGCCATCACGCCTAGTGGTGTCTTGTAGGGCAACAACAAATTGATTCCACTTTGCTCGGTCAGTGGCCATCCTTCGTACAGTGCCCCAACTCTGGTTCATTCTTTGCATCTCAGCTTCCACAGTCCTCCGCCAAGTTGTTTTTGGTCGGCCTCTCTTTCGTTTTCCTTCAGGGGTCCAAAGCATAGCTGTTCTTGTGATGGCATCTGGGTCTCTTCTGAGGACATGGCCAACCCAGCTCCAGCGTCTGCCAGCTATGATGGTGTGCATGTCCTCTTGCTTGCTACGAGTAAGCAGATCTTGGTTAGTGATGGTATTCGGCCAAAAGATTCTGTGAATTTTTCTTAGGCATGTTGTGTGAAAAGAGGACAATTTCGACATTTCCTTCTCTGTAACTATTCAGCATTCCGCACCATAGAGAAGCACACAGCTCTGATATAATCTTAATTTTGTGCTTGTGCTGTATTGGGAGGACTTCCAGATGTTGTTTAGGCTAAAGAAGGCTGTTCTTGCCTTATTCATTCTGATGTTGATGTCTTTGCCTGCCCCGCCGTCTGGTGTTACTATGCTTCCTAGGTATGTGAAGGTATCTGTCTGTACCAGTTGCTGATTCCTTACTGATATGGGCTTAGGGTTGCTCACATTGAGCGTCATGACCTCAGACTTCTTTAAATTGATGTTCAAGCCCACCTGCTGGCTAAACTTATTAAGTCTATCTGTTTTTTCCTGGATGTGTTGATGTGAATGTGCTAGCAGTGCAATGTCATCTGCATATTCCAGATCTTCCAATGTAGAAAATATTGTCAGCTTATTCCTCTTGGACTGCCCTCTGTTTTCTGGCGCATCACCCAGTCTATGACTGTTAAAAATAGAGTGGTTGATAAGGGGCATCCCTGTCGTACTCCTCTCTTCACCTCAAAGGTTAGGTTGCTCTGCCCAACACTACACGTAAAGTTGGCATAGAGGCTTTTTATGATTGACACTATGCAGCTTGGAATTCCATAAGCCCTCAGTATTTTCCATAAACTGTCCCTATGTATGCTGTCAAAAGCCTTTTCAAAATCAACGAAATTAATGTAAAGCTGTCTTTGCCATTCTGAGCACTGCTCTATAATGTTCCTGAGAGTGAATATATGATCTACACATCTTCTGTTCTTTCTAAATCCTGCTTGCTCTTTCCTCAGTTTGTGGTCTACTACCTTTGAAATTCTCTGTATAATTATCCTGCCTAGTATTTTGCTGGGAACTGAGAGAAGAGTGATTCCTCTCCAATTATTGCAGTCTGCAAGATCTCCCTTCTTGGGCAATTTGACAATTATTCCTTTGTTCCACTCTGATGGTGTTGTCCCCGTTTTCCAGACTTGTGCAAATAGTGGTTCTAATAGTTCTGCTGCTAGCTCAGGGTCTGTCTTAAATAGCTCTGCATTTAAGTTATCATGGCCCGGAGCTTTGCCGTTCTTTAACCCTTTGATTGCTGTGATGATTTCTTCTTTTCGTGGAATGTCTGTATTTACATCTAGATCGTTTTCAGCCTCAGGAACATTCAATTGTGTCTCTGGTGGTTCCCTGTTCAGAGTTTCTCTGAAGTGCTCTGCCCATCTTGTTTCCTGTCCCTCTGCTGTCGTGATGAGATTACCTTGCTTATCTCTTACTAATGTAATATTGTTTGCACCTCGTTTTCCGCTATGAATTTAGTTATTTTGTATACTGTGCTTTGTTCATTTCTCAGTGCTGCCTCCTCAGCCTGTCTTGCAAGATCGTCTAGGAAATTCCTTTTGTCGGCTCGGGTTTGGCGTTTAACTTCCTTGTCCAGCTGACTGTACTGTTCGGTATATAGTTGCTTTAACCTGGGGGACTTCGCTTCTGTTTTCTTTCTTTTCATTTCCTTTCTCATCGTTATGGTGTTTAATGTTTCTGATGTTATCTAGTCTTGCTTCTTCCTTTCCTGGAATCCCAAGCATGATTTGCTGCTTTCCTTGTATATATTGTTGAAATGGTGTTGAAATTCTGGTCTATATCATCAGTCAATGTCTTTTCATGACTTTTGGCATATTGATATCGTTTCTTTATGTCGGTCGCAAAAGCTTTTCTGGTAAGGGAGTCCTTCAATTTGCTGATGTCAAACCTTTTCTGTGTAGTTACAGTTGGTCCAGCCCTTCTTAGTTTCACTTTCAGTTTTGCTACTACTAAATGGTGATCACTTCCCACATCTGCACCTCTTCTTACCTTCACATCTTGTAATGCATGTCTCCATCTACCGTTAACCATGAGGTGGTCTATCTGGTTTCTGTCCCGACCATTTGGTGATTCCCAAGTTAATTTATGAATTTCTTTATGTGGGAAAAGTGTTCCTCCAATGACCAGGTTGTTAATGCTACAGAAACTTATTAGTTTATCCCCATTTTCGTTTGCTGTTCCGCTGCCGCATTTCCCCATTGTTCTTTCATTATATGTATTGTGTGTACCAACTTTCGCATTGAGGTCTCCCATTACTATAACAAGATCATATCTAGGTGTGTCTTCCATTTCTTTCTGCAGTTGTTGATAGAATTCATCCTTGACCTCCTCATCGCTATCATTCGTTGGTGCGTAGCATTGTATTATTGTAGTGTTGGTGAATCTCCCTCTCAATCTTAATCTTATCAGTCTGTTGTTGATGGGTTTCCATTCCAGTAATGTCCTTTCTATTCCTTTCTGTAGAATAATGGCTACGCCTTCATTGTGCTGTCCATCCTCTCTTCCAGAGTAAAGTACTGTTTCTCCTGTTGCTGTTTTAACTTTTCCTGCCCCTGTCCATCTGCTCTCGCTTATCCCTAGGATGTGTAACCTATAGTTTCTCATTTCTGCCGTGACCTGCCTTAGTTTACCTGTCTCGTTCATTGTTCTGACATTCCAAAATCCTATTCTTGTATCCTGTTTTGCGGTCTGGACATCCGTTTTCATGTCAGTGGCTTCCTTTCGGCTTTCACCACTGACAGTCATACGAGCCACAGACTCCGAATGTCCATCCCGCAGCAAAGTTTGTTCATTTATTGTTGTTTCCGTAACTTCATTGTTTCTGCTATCAATGGTACCTATACCTTGTAGCGGTATGGCAGTTTGCGTACCCTGACAATCCCCAGAGCTATGCCAGCGGGAGTTTTACTCCTGGTAGGTTCAACCAAGCTGGACTGGTCTGTGTGGGTAGGGGTCAGATAAAAGCTGGTACCCTGGTCCTCCAGGTTGGGGGTTTTAGCATAGGGCTGACACCCCTGTCTATGTAAAAAAAAAACAATGAAGAAGTTCTATTGCAATGCTATATGAAAACTCAAAGCAATAGCAAATCTGTTTCCATGAAACATGATAAAACCACCCGCAACCAGATGATACATCAAGGCCTAAATACCCAAGCCCTGCAGACCCAAGCAGAACAGTCCCAACTATGATGGTTTGGCCATGTCTGCAGAATGGGAGAAGATCTGCTACCACGACAAGTATGGGAAACTAGGAGCCAGGGATTCAGACCTCCACGACAACCCACAGTTCACTGGGAGGACAACATTAGGCAATCTCTGAAGGATCATGGACTAGATTGGACAGGGTTCATAGCAAATTTCTTCAAGCATTTTCCAGGGTTTTTCCAGCCTTTTCCAAGTACAAGCACATGATTTTCAAGGATGGGAAACTCTAATATTTTTCTTGTTTAATTTTCTCAGATATAATTATCACTTTGCTGACCAGCAATCAGGAGCATTACTGTCTCCCATTACCAAGGGTGTTTGCAGATTTCTTTAAAAATAACTTTTTTTTGGTTGAAAATTCATAAAAACATGAAAAACAGACATAGGCCTTTGAAATTTTCAGAGCACCATTATGAATGGTTGCCACATCCGAAAAAAACATATTTTATGCAAATCGGTCACATGATCATGGCAGCCGTCTTGAATTTGTGTGGCTAATTATAGAAATTTCAGATGTTTTAAAACCATGATCTTTTTCCACTTTATAGTGAATTTGTTCAATGTCAGTGCAATAAAATATTAGGGACATGAATGGCAATGAATAAAATAAGCTTGATTGATGTAATGATTTAACGATTAACCACATATTTCAACACAAAAGGCTAACAAAAATTCTGAATAAAATGCAAAAATAAATTTAATTTTTGAATTTGTCTTTTTTTATGTCTGTGGCATCTGACAATGAATGTTTGTGAATGTTTGAGTAGTTAAGTACCTCTAGTTGGAGTCTGAGCTGCTTCCTTCATTAACTGGGGTTGAAGTTGTAGGCCTCTGCAAGAGTCTTTGTCTGCATCGTTGATAATCCTCGACTGTGTGGTATAACTTGAAGCAGGGTATCAGGCATAGAGGTACATTGCAATCTGGGTAGTACATGCAAGCCTGGCTTCTGTTCCCTGCAGCCTTACACACTTTACAGTCTGGTTTGTACCTTGCCCTTTCATATTTATCAATGAAGTGGTGCTCAGTAAGTCGTGTTGTTGTGACCTGTGGTTTGAAGGTGTCACATTGTGTCGAAGAATAGCAGGTTCAATAAGTCAGACTGACATCCTGTATTTTCGGCTACTGCTCGAAATGCACCAATCTGAATTTCTTTCAGGTCTTGAAATAAAGCTGAAGGCTGAATAAAAACTACCACAGAAAGAATTGTCCCTTGTTGCCTATCCATCAAGAAATCCTTCACAACCCTGAAATTTTCCTTACCAGTATCAATTTTCAATTTCATGCAGTATTATGTTTTAGCATCAGTGAGAGCAGATAGTTTGAATTCCCACTTTGTGGCAGTTAGTGCTTGAAATATATTCCTGCCTGTGTGCAAAGCGAGGTGATTTTCTCCGTACCTATTCACTTCATCAGTGGTCAGATCTATGGCAGTGTCGGGGGAAAAAAGTTTGAAAAAAATCAATGGCCATATATTCAGTTGTGGCACCATGAACTCTGTGCAGCCCACAGCTTCCAACATTAGTTCTATGTCATAGTTCTGGTTCAGTAGTGCATTAATTTTGTCATGAAAAGCCCAGTTTACATTAGGTCCATCCATGAACAGTTGGAGCAAATGTCCTAAATTTAACGATGAGCATGCATCATCAAATGCAGTCTGCATATCAAGAGCTCTAGCATGTTCAAGAAACTTTGATGTAAGATAATGTGTTTTTATCATATTTACATCCCAGAAACGAACATGGAAATCCATTTGCTTTTGCTGCATTGATTTGTTCATGCTTTCGTCAAACAGAACAATGTAACTGTTCTTGCTAAGCTGAAAAAAAAATGGAACACACAAATAACTTATGAGTAGGCCTAAGCTATGTATATTTACCAAGTCAAAGTTCTAAACACATACATAATATAGTCAAACAATATTTAACTAGAACAAAAGCTAATATATAGTAATTGGGAGGGTGAAGGTATGATAATATTCTTATACAAGGGGATTGACATAAGTCTTGGGCCTGACCATGAAGGACATGTCACAGAGAGCTGAAATTTTGTATAGTGTTTATTCCTTTTCAATATAGCCACCGTCTGAATTGACACACATCTGCCATCTCTGCTTGACCTTGAAAAGACCTTGGGAGTAGAACACCCTATTTTTCAAACTAAACCAGTCATCACTTGCCAGTATAACCTCTTCATCGCTGTCAAAATGATTTCCATTTAGCTGTTTTTTAAGATTTGGGAATAGAAAAAAGTCTGATGGAGCCAAATCTGGAGAATATGGGGGGTGTGGAAGAATTTCAATATTCAAATCGTTGGCTGCTAGCTGCACAAGCCGTGCTTTGTGAGAGGGCGCGTTGTCTTGAAGCAAAGGAAGATTTTGATTGCGCGTTATCCCTCGTTTCCTGGTCACAACCTTTCTTAGTTTGGTGAGAAGATCTGCATAGTACTGTCCATTAACTGTGTTGCCACGAGGCAGATAATCTTTCAAAAGGACACCTTTGCCGTCCCAAAAAACAGTCAGCATCACTTTTCCTGCAGATTTCTGCGCTCTCGGCTTGACAGGTGTTGGGGA
The DNA here is from genome assembly GCA_024509875.1 of Oreohelix idahoensis. Classification (NCBI taxonomy): domain Eukaryota; kingdom Metazoa; phylum Mollusca; class Gastropoda; order Stylommatophora; family Oreohelicidae; genus Oreohelix; species Oreohelix idahoensis. The sequence goes on from JAMPIV010004639.1 coordinate 515,855, forward strand.
GCCCGGGGTTTTCCATTGCATAATGGCAATTTTGGATTCGGGGTCATAATTGTGTACCCATGTCTCATCTACTGTCACCATGGTCTCCAAATAATTTTTTGACTGACACTTTTTGAGCAACTGTTGACAGCAATTTACCCTCGTTTGCTTCTGTTCACATGTCAACAGTCGCAGAATCCAGCGTACACACACTTTTCTCATGTTCAGTCTGCTGTGTAAAATTCTATAAACTGTTCTTTCATTTAGTTTTACTCTACTAGCTATCTCCACAATTGTCATTTTTCGATCCTGGTCAATGATTTTCTTCACTCTTGTTGCATTTTCATCGTTGCACTCTGAGGCTGGTCTACCAGATCTTGGCAGATCAGCAACATTTAAGCGGCCGCACTTAAACTGTTGACACCAGTTTTTTACCGAAGTATATGAAGGACAAGAATCACGAAACACTGGTTCCATCTACCTGTGTATTTCTGTAGGTGTTTTTCCCTGAAACATCAGAAATTTTATCCCAGCTCTATAGGATATGGAATAGCCATCAATTTCTATTCCTGACCATCTTAAACTGTGTCAAACATGTTCCCGTAAGCAGTTGTAAACCAAGACATTTCATTCAAACACTATAATTTTGGCCATGGTTAAAAATAAAACTGTAAATACATTGTAAATTACAGACGCAAGTACAGTAGGCCTATCTATAAACTGGACATTTAAATATGTTTTATAAATGAGATAAATGAATTTATTACTTACCTCAGTTGAAATGAACGATTTAATACAACTTGAATGCGCAGACACGTTCTTGGTTTTTTTATTTGCAGTAGCATTTGACTTGAGTGCACTTTCTCCCATGCTGGTCAAATATATTTCTTTTTTACACATGGTGCAATTTGCATAATTTGCAGTTTTTCCAGGCGCTATCCATGTTTTATAACTTGGCATTTCTAGCCATTTATACTGAAAGTGACAACCAGGCATGTTTCGAAATAATAATTTCAAAGGTGGCGATGCTTGATTCGAATAGCAGATGCGAGCGCTAAAAATAAATTTGTGCGTTTACGTCATTAACGCAAACTGCCGAAAACGTCTGGAAATGGATTTAGTGCGCAAAGGGAAGTAAAAATTATACGGTAACTGAAGTTTAACAAAAAATACCACCAATAACCGAAAAATCTAACTTTCGATTCGTATTTTTTTTTTCAGGTCCGATGCGGGAAATTCAAGGCTTTTAGCCATTTTTCCAGCCTTTTCAAGGTCTGGAATTTTTTTTTTTTTTCCAGCCTTTTCCAGTTCGCTATGAACCCTGATTGGAACAAGGTTATGGGAAAGACAATAGATAGGATAGTATGGCACTCTCTCTTCCAAATCTCTACACCTCACGGTAAAAGAAGAACGACTAAGTAAGTAAAACAGTATGATAAAACCACCATGTCCTTTAACTCATTCTAACCCACGAGCTGTGTGGTGCACCGGGTTACCCTATAGATCTACCCACTGGCCTCATGGTGCGCTTGCTTGATACAATTCCAAATTTGAGCAAAAAATTATAAAATAAGTGGCCATAGCTTGTTCAAATCATGTAAACACTTCCTGTGGACCATGTGTTTGAACTGGTAGCAAAAGAGGTATCTTCTGCTTAATTTATGCATACTATTATCAATTAATGACGTGATTACGCAGTTTGTTTACAAGTCACAGAATCGATTGTTAGTGATTTCAATAATAACCTTTTTTTTTATTCTGAGAAGGACATTTAACAAATTTAATATTTTTAAGTAAAAAATTAATTAAATTGCACGGGATAGGACTGCGTAAGTGAGATAGATTCAAGTTCAGCAAATTGTGACTTCGCAAAAACAAAAAATAAAAAAAATTAGTATTTTCATTTGTTTGTGATTAAGCTTCTTGGATTAATTTCAACTGGATATGCATTTCAATTCCTGGGCTTTTACAGCCAAGGAATTAAGTCAAGCTGAAATATTTATGTGTAGGTGCACAACTTGGATTAATGTTTTGTTTTGATTTTTTATGGTTTCTATACTTCCCTGGACCTATGCAAATGATGTTGGCATATGAACAAGGCACCGTTTAAACATTGGACACACTATTTGTAACATCCCTTTATTCTCAGTTTTACAGTTTTTCATTAGTTTTATAGAAGTAAACAATTACACTGCTCTAACTCAGGGGCTCACCTGGGCACTAGGCGTTCAGGGTCACTGACCAGTTGAAATGAAGACAGTGGGCCATCTGTTCGATAGGACCTTATAAAAGAATTTAGAGACGATGTAAAACAAAAAAGGGGTAAGGTTTTTTTTTCAGGACCATCTTCATTGCACATGGACAACTCCATCAGTGCGCCGATCTCCTCCCTTAAATCACACAAGGAGGATCTCAGCACAGTGCACAAATTCCGTAGCTCCGGCAAGGATCCCCAGTGTGTGCATACAGGAATCACACATTCTATAAATATTTTATGACTGGTAGGTTTTTCCTAATTTGTAAATTTTTGCCACGGCAGCGGCCATTTGGCCTACTCTTTACGATTTCCAACTGTCAAGGAAATTTTAACATGCGCAACTTGGACATGGAACTCCGATTTTTCACCCAGGAAATCAGGGGAGGAGTATGACTGTGGCAGTGGCTGTCTTAAGGATCACAGATGCCAAGGCCGCTGCACCTTCATAACCAGACCTGCTTGTCGCTAAAGTCTGGGGCCAGATATTTGTGACAGTGGTATGTCAAATTGTTGTGTATATGTATAACCTCTGGAGCATGTGTTGTGGAGCCATGGCAAGGCCCGTCATTAAAAAGGTTCAATTTTAATAAAGGAATAATTCTCCTTGCTGACATTATTATTTTTATATTGACGATCAATATACGTTGTAGTGGCACATCAACTAGTTAGTGATCTAGTATTGTCAAGCTCTCATTTGGTTGGTTTGTAAAATAGAATATGATGACTTAACTGACTCCAATTTCATAAATGAGGACATCTGTACAAAAGACGGACTACCTTATGACGGTTTACGAACAATATACAAACTCAATCAAGATGGAGAACTTCACAATTAAGTAGACAACACATCGAAAAGGCCGGCATCAACTTGAGCATGTGAGGTTCCAAGTTTTATTTTGTGAACATTTCTTTCGTTAGTTTATGTTTGCTTGTTTTCTTTTATTTCAAATGTCCATTCAAGTAGGGGTGAAGATGGATTCTGAGTCTTTTATTTACATGAAGTGTCAATTGCCCATAGTAATAGTTTGTCTCATAGTTCAAGTCCATTAGATAGATTGGCTGTCTTCAACATTTGAAAATGTGTGGGGTAACCATTGGTGTAAATGATCTGCATTAGTTGATTATGTCAATATACTACCTACTTAGAGTCCAGTTTGTCTCAGACTAATAACTCATGACTAAATAGGTCTCTGGCTCAAAACTTGAAAACGGTAAAGACTAAAATCAATCTGGTATCGAGGCTACTATTACAATATTGACAATGATGTCTTGCAGAGCTATGCTATGACATGACATCATTAGAACCCATTGGTCCTGAAAAACATTTCTATAAATTATATTCCCTGTGCGGGGATTGAACACAGTACCTTTAGAATTAGAGGCAGACGTTATACCTCTTAGCCACTCAGACCCCCCCCCCCCCTCCAAATGGACTCCCAAACCTAACCCTAATGACATCATCAGGGACTTATTTCAATGACATCGAAGAAACGTGACCCACTCTTCTTCATTTCAACCCACTGGCCCCATACCACCCATCCGACATAGATGAAGGCTATAAGAGAGTGGGCTACCTACTGTTATAGGCCCTCTGAAACTGCCGATTTCCCAACCGCCCCCTGCTCTAATTAGGACAATCTGCAAGTATCAGTTTTGCCTAGTCTAGGTAATTCCGGAATGAAACAAAACATTAACACTCGGTACTATTTTGACACAACTAGACTGTTTGGTAAGTTATGGCAGTAGGCCTATCGTTATCTGACGATGCAATCACCTATTACTAAAAATTATAATAAGTAATTGAAATCATCCATTTTTACCCTGAATTCTTTCTAGTCAGGATCAGATTCAAATCAATGAGTGCGTGATTTAAACAATTATTTGTCAGCTGGTTCAGCGTCAACCTGATACTGTACTTGACAGCAGGAAGTGACGCGCGGTATACATTATATACACTTCTTTAAAAAATGAGTTTCGAAATTTGTCGCTGTAAACATGTATTGTTATTATTTGTTGCCCACCGGGAAATCTCCCATTGTGAGCTAAATTCAAGTTTTGAGCCCAGGTATCCCGTTTTGGGGAAATTGGACACACATATCCCTAAAGTTTCAGGCTTTTTGTTCCAGAAGCATGCACACAAAGAATCAGAAGCCCAGTTTCAATTTATCAATTAATGGTGCCAATATCTGCATTTACAAGTCTCGTTATTACAGCCTCTATAGGCAGGCCTACCCAGAGGGGGACAAGCAGGGGCATAAGGGAACCTTACAACGTGAAATGATCTATACCTCATGTAAAATCTCTGTAGGCCTACGTATTCTCATCCTCGAAATAGGCCTACTTTTTTCTCTTAAATTTATAGTAGTAATACAACGTTGTTGCAACCGTTCCCAGTGTTGCAACTCTAAATTTTGAGAAAACATTGTATCATCTTCTCCCCCGAAAAATAATATATCAGAAAACACAAGTGTTAAATATCAGCTGTTCGGAGAAAATTCATAATGCATTTATGATTATGAGATATGATATTCTTCTTCTTCCTTCACTTCAGACGTCAACTTGAATATGTTCAAAGAAAACAGTGGCCAGCTTGGGGCTGTTGATATCTAAGAGGAGTTTTTCCAGGGCATGGTACTGGTGATGGCCATATGCGCTTTCTCTGTTCCTCATATGCTGGGCACCTTTGTAGCAGATGTTCAGCAGTCATTTCATCGGTGCCACAGTCACACTCATCAGTATTTCCTATCTTTAACTTGTTGAATAGGTGTCACGGGATTGCCTCCCCTTGCTGTGCAGTGGTGGTCCACTAATGGTCACAACGCAAGCGTATCTAAAAGTAGGTCGTCCAAGGTATCTATCTCCGCGCAAGATTACTCTTGGCAAAGATATAGATAGAAGATGAATGTCGTTTCTACCTTAGGGGAGCCTTCACAAGAAATTCCCAGAAGTCAAGAACAAACGCTGCTTAAGGGCTGAGCAAATTTGTTAACGTATTATCTGGTCCGTCGCCTTTTGTGAAGGGGTTATGCAATGATTCTGGCCCATCAAGCCCCCAGTTGGAGTAATCCAACGAATGCCCTCTTATAAGTAATGGCTCTATATTTATATATATGTATTTATCAAGAAGAACTGGCTCATACGTTTGCTTTCGTACATATAAACTGAATCAACTATTATTGTTTAGTTTAAAATAACATACAACAAATTTAATAGTCAATTAGTCTGTTGCATGGGAACATAAATATGGAAAATTGGGTGAAAGTTATATAAAATGTTTCCTCATTGAGGTTTAAAATTAAAAATAATGTCCGTATTTTTTGCTGTAGCCTGTTATATAAAACTTAGCTCCAGATGGGTCCTGCAGCTGTGGTTTCCGTCACTTCTTTTTGGTGATGAGTACACTTCTCCACATAATTCGTCCACTGTAGGCGGTTGGTGGTGATACTCTTCTCTCACACTAGTGGCGTAGGAACTTCAGTACTTAAGTCTGATGTCTTGTAACCACGAACTGTGACAAATTAGAAAGAAACAAATGCCTCAGTACATTTGTTCTCCACAAACTAACAGGCTCATTTTCATGCGCTCCACCCACGAATGTTAATCTCTCAGAAGAATTAAATTCCCGAGCACACAATGTAACTCAGGGAATGTGATGAAAATTCACCAATATCCTTCTGGGTATTAACTAGGAGTGCATGAATAATGATTTGTCTGAATTACATTTAAAAAGGTATATAAATCTCACAAAATGATTCTATACACTTTAGGCACATGTGATGTATCATCACTCATTACTCGTCGCTACTCCCGTCGGGTCTGGAGTCGCTCTTCTGTCGGGTTTCCCGCACGACTAGTCAGAAACAATCACCAGCTCTTGCAGTAGTGGTTCATGCATATACTATTTTCATATGTTGAGGTTGCCAGCGTCATAAATAACCAATTAGCAAGAAACCTGTAAAATTTACATTAGTAAATAAATTGTTTACACTTACCCGAAAATTTTGGGAATACACACTTCTCTTGGCGCAGATTAGAATGGACCCACAGCCCTGTATTTAGATGATGTTCGAATCACTTAAGTCTGAGAAATTCCTCTTATGACGGGTGAAACACTGCTAGAGTAGATTTATAATGTAATTTTGCATGATGACCACATTTAGTCTATTAGCAGTTAATCTACGCGGTAATATGTCTATCTATGGTTTATCATGTACTTGCACGTTTTTTTTTTTTACTTATATTGAATGCATAAATATTAATACGTCACTAGGAGTCTATGACGTAATCCGTTTTGCACTAAATTATGCAAACGGTTGTTTCGGTGTCTTTCGTATATGGTATTCGTCAGAGGAAGACGTTCATTTTCTAGCTCCCGAAATGGTTGAGAAATAAAGTAATTTTATGTGGCTGTAATGATCTGCGAAAGCCGCCACTTGTTAAGAAGATTCCAGACATGATGGAACTGCTACGTATCTTGCAGAGAAGTATTTCTACTTAGAATTTTATATCTTCATTTATCTGGTCCACAATACTTGGGTGATAACCTTTGCTAGGCACTCCGAGTACAGCGGCCAGAAATGAATTGATGAGACGAGACTGTTGGGTGGATTTTTATGCATATTTGTAGCAAAGTTAGATTTTGCTGGGGAGGTTATGATGGTATCCTAAAAGAATGAAATCCGTGTATGTATTAACCGTGTGAGGTCAAGCACATCAGTTTACACTTTATTCTTCTAAGAGGGAGAGTCACTGTGTATGAGGGGCTGTATTATCATCATACCCCATCAACTTCCTGAGTATGATTTGAAATACCAAGGTTTATTTAAACCGAAACTGTCAGATATACCCAGGTCCTTAACATATCACCTGGGGTTTCTTGTTGAATGATAAGATAGTGTGTAGTTGCAGAAATATCGATATCACGTCACACGCCCAAGCTCCTGCTGTTATCTCTTGACAGCATACATGAAGTGTCGGAGACTTCTTGGCGTTATCGTCACTCCTCAGGTTTCCTGTCACCAGCTGGCAACAGGAAACAAAACCTCTGCAACAAAAGGACACCCTGGCCTTTTACATCTGATCACTTATTCTTTTATTTAATTTCATACGTGGGTATGGGGTCAGCCTCGCGTGCATTTCAGGTGCACTCACCCCCTAATTTTTCATGACTCCCACCTTGCTGTGACCACCCCTCAGGTCCCTATGGCAGATACGCCACTGTACGTTTACATAGTTTTCCTCCATAAAATAATGTGGAGTAACCACATTTCCTTTGATATGATTTTCTCTTCTTTTTTTATATTATATATATATATATATATATATATATATATATATATATATATATATATATATATATATATATATATATATATATATATATATATATATGCTTCAGGCATGTTGAACAGTGTTCATGGAACACGGAGGCTTACTAATATACTCTAATACAATAATATTCAAACATAATCATGACAACATACATTAGTTAGATACATTTCAACGTGAGGACTCAACAATGTCTGCTCCCGGCACGTCCTTCACTTTTTCCCAATAGCAGTATGTAACTTTGGTAATGGGATTAAACATATTAAATTCATAAAGCATTCTTACCACAAATCAAGAAATATAAACAAATGACGCTGACTTTGCAAAGAAATGGCCTCAGTTTCTTCTGCTCCGTCCAGACTGTGAAATACTTATTTAGTTGTTTAATTTACTTTTAAATTTATCACAGCTGTTCTCTGCGTATCTGAATAAAAAATACTGTTCAACTGGCAATGAATAGTGAAAGCTTTTTGCTAATATTTAGTAGCACTGGCCAATCGAAAGCTTGCGACTACCAGAATTCAAATGCAGTTTTTGAAAAACAAAATTAATTCCAAACATACTCTGCGTCTGGTAGTCGATTGGCCAGTCTGCTTTAGTTATGCCAATACAAAACGATGTTAGTTTTTGGTAACAATTTTCCTACCGCTCCCCTCTCCTCCTATACTCTTGTTACCCAAGCGAATTTGAATTTACCTCAATGCCTCCCTTCTAAGCCGGTGTCCCCACTAACGTTATGAAAGAAACAAGCAGGAACAACAGTCTGTCTGGTCGTGCGTCCGTAGATATTTAGTATTTTCTCAATAATTTGGCTAATACTGGGACTATCATATTATTTAAAACACATTCTTGCTCAGTGGACTCTTAAGTTATACTACCATATGATTTTTATGTTCAGTTTCATTATGGTTTTAGATTTTCAATTTTCTCACCGGCAATCGTCAAATAAAAATTTTACACAAGACGGCCATCTTCCCCTCTCGCTAGCATGTATTTTTCAAATAACTAACTTGTTTTTGTGACGTCAGAAACATTACCGCGAGGAGGCAATAAAATTGCGTGTTTTGCCTCTGTTGGCTTTGCTCCAGCGTGTATATATGCATGGCGGACTGTCAAGCGAGGCGGGGTGTTGGCGTGGCGGGTTAAGAATTGGCGTTAATAATTTGTATTGTATCGTGTAACACTACCAAAAAATGTAAGGATTACTACTAAATTTTGCGTTAAAGTTGACAGAATACGTTAATTCAGATAGTTATTTTGCGGCACACTTCCGCAAAATCGTTAATTATAAGTCTTGGCTGCAGAATGTATGCAGCAGATCTGGCAAAATGTTAAATATTGGTAGTACGTTTTCGAAACCGAAACTAAAACGCGTGTTAGATTTTTACCGTGGGATCGTTCTATAGGCTTTAGCACTGCACAACAGGCAGCGTTGCTGGCGTGTGAGAGCATCACCGTCAGACACAATAGTGCGGGTTTATTTATTATCATTTTATGACTAAAATCTTACTGAAATGAGCGATTATTCTCACAGATTTTACTACAATATTCATGTACTTCTCTATTGCCAATGCCATAACTATGATTCGTCAACATGTTATTAAACCTGTCTTGTTATGTGGACCCATTTAACTACGAAGTTCTGCACTAATTTGATGGCATACATGTGATCTCACGCACGACATTCTTTCAAGTTATCAGCACGACGCTCTGACCTAATATTATACAAGAACCAACTACAACACACATCTCTTGTTACAACATCAACCGTAACAAACACTTGGTCTGGAAATCTATAATTCCTCTTATGACGGGTGAGACACTTGGTCTGGAAATCTATAATTCCTCTTATGACGCGTGAAACTCTTGGTCTGGACATCTATAATTCCTTTTATGACTCCTTGTGATAAAATTCCCAAGTTTCCAGTCTTGTATTAAAGTTGCACACACCATCATAGCTGGCAGACGCTGGAGCTGGGTTGGCCATGTCCTCAGAAGAGACCCCGATGCCATCACAAGAACAGCTATGCTATGGACCCCTGAAGGAAAACGAAAGAGAGGCCGACCAAAAACAACTTGGCGGAGGACTGTGGAGGCTGAGATGCAAAGAATGAACCAGAGTTGGGGCACTGTACGAAGGATGGCCGCCGACCGAGCAAAGTGGAATCAATTTGTTGTTGCCCTACAAGACGCCACCAAGCGTAATGGCCACTGACTGCTTTGACGGTCGGCGGCTAAGGATCAAAGAAGAAGAATTAAAATTTGCCAAAGTTGCCAAATACTCGCTCTGGTACTTATTGTTGTGAAATGATAAGTCCTATTATCTGGCTTGTAGGATGTGTTTAGTTGCCGCTGCGATGCAGTCTGTCTGTGTGCTGTGACTCCGAATTTGTTAAGGAGCAGAATCTCCATTGGCAGCTAAGTTCAAATATATGCTGCCACTTGAACTTCTTGTAATATCTCACATTCCCTAAAGACTGTGAGGATAACTTTTCTTGATCCATAACTATTCAAATTATTTCCAACTGTTAAAACCTAAAGTGATTATTAAATTTTGTTATTTGTAATGTTACAAATTTAACTTCGATTTAATCATTTTAAAGTTACTGCATGTTTGTCTCAGTCAAAAGTACAACACAAACTCTAAACAGAGCTATACTAGAATAATAGAATTGTAGTATGTTACGCAATTCTGCCATCACCGGTGTCAATACCTTGTCGAGGTATGGCGGCTTGCGTACCCTGATTACCCCCAGAGCTATGCCAGCGGGAGTTTTACTCCTGGAAGGTTCTACCAAGCTGGACAGGTTTGCGCGGGCAGGGGTCAGACGAAAGCAGACACCCTGGTCCTCCAGGTTGGGGGTTTTAGCATAGGGCTGACACCCCTGTCTATGTAAAAAAAATTGAAGTTACGGAAACAACAACGAATAAACAAACTTTGCTGCGGGACGGACATCCGGAGTCTGAGGCTCGTATGACTGTCAGTGGTGAAAGCCGAAAGGAAGCCACTGACATGAGTTGGGGCACTGTACGAAGGATGGCCACCGACCGAGCAAAATGGAATCAATTTGTTGTTGCCCTACAAGACGCCACTAGGCGTGATGGCCACTGACTGCTTTGACGGTCGGCGGCTAAGGATCAAAGAAGAGAAGAGAAGAAGAATGTTACGCAATCGCCTAGTTAAATGTATGAAGACCGGAAAGTGGAACACAAGTATACCAGCATGAAAAAATGAATGCAGGGGTATTTTCCTGTGTGTATCTAGGGCAGCCAATCAGAAAAGGGGTTTCCCACGGACAGATAGAACGACTTCGGCGATTGTATAAGGAAGAATAAATCGTCCGAAACATAGTTAGAATTAGAGATCGGGAAGGAGAACGAAATGACAGACAAGGATGAGAATGGCCTCCTTTTGACGGGAATATCTTCATTTATGCATGGGTACAAGGAAATTTGGAGGGAGTAAGTAGTTGAGAATAATTTTGCAGGAATAAGTGTCCGTGCATTAAGAAATCCTGTGTTTTTCCTATTCATAATTCAAGATAAAATCGTTAACACGACCGATATAGGAAAACAACATATATATATAAAGGTCAACTCACTAAGGATGTAGATCTATAACTCTAAAGGCTTGAACTGGGAAGGGTGCGATGCACGAGACCAAGGTTTGAAACCCATTTAGCACAAATCTCTCGGAGTTATAACTATTTTGGGAATTTTGCTGGAGTTGCGATCTGTCGTGGATGGATTATCAGATAGGTATAGATGTTTATAGCCCTGTCTGAACAGAGGTGATAGTGATGATAATGTGAAAGTAAGAGGTAAGATATAGTTTTTATCGCGAGGGTGATCGTGTAAGAGAAAGGACAGTATCTGGATAGAATATTTTTTCTAATCCAGCCTATCTGGACGACGATATTTAAATCAAACGCACTTTCTCTCCTTGTACAAAAATACAAGTTACACTGCATTCACATGCACACAATTCTGTGACAAATACGCACGAACGTAAAAACAAACTATGGATAACATATAATGGATAGGGGTTGACCGACACGATAACTAAAGGTTTAATAAAGTTTATTATCAAATAGAAAAATCACAACATAAATCATATGCATCAAGAGATCATGGTTTACAGACAAAATGGAAATTAATCAAATAGGTTCTCCCCTCTGGTAAAGGAAAAGAAAGGACAATCATAACAGAGGTTAATTTACCCAAAAGATCAAAAGGTAACAATAAGTGATGAAATAGTCAGGATGGGAAAAGAATAGGTTCCTAATGTAATCTATCCCGTGACTAATCAGATTATTGAGATAAAAAAGAAAGAAAGAAGAAACCATATAAGTATATAATGTTAACAAAAGACATAAGTTTCGTTCTCTGTTCATTCAAATCACATACACGCAGTGGCCACTTTCAGACTATGCTTACCCCAGTAGTTTTCGCAGGCATTCCAAGGAAATACACTAATAAGTAATAATACTATTAAGTGACAAATTTTAGTTTTGCCAAATCTAGCCCCAGACTCTCCGTAGTTGCTGACTGCAAATTTCACAGGAGTCGCTAGAGTCGGTGTTTTAATTTGTCCTGGATACAATAAGTTATCTATGCCTTCAGTTGGTTGGAGTAGGGTTCATGCGTGTTGATCGCCGATGTAGAATGAATAGAACATATACAGGGCCTAGGTTGTTTAGCCTCAGGTGGCTGAAACGCTAGGTTAAGTTACACAAATGTTGCTGACACTATAGTTCGCCGCAGCTGGCTGATGAGATTGATATAAATAAATCTGGTAATAGTTCTGGTCCAGTTAATATTATAATTTAATGTTTCTATTCTGCTTTCTCTCATGATAATGAGAAAAATTGGACCGCACAGGTCGCAGCAAGAAGCTCATCAATATTAAATATTCTTGGATGCTTATAATATTATAAGTTCGTATGATCATAAGTTCATATGGCCATAAGAAAAATAAGCCGCTAGTACTCAGGTTTGATCAGCCTATATTTTAGGAAAAGAACATATAAACATTTAACCAAATTATTAATATCATATCTAACACGTGTTAAAATAGGACCTCTTCACCACTCTGTTCTAAATTAGATTTAAAACAGACGTGTCTAACGTATCCTACCGTTCTTTTAACGCGTGATATGAACACTAGTTATTTATAAAATTACATAAAATGGATAGAAGTAAATAATATATGCCGTCAGTAGACAGTTATTTAATGTATGTACTAGTCAATTTAAAACATCTCTTACTGGAAAACAGCGAGTAATTAAATTTACTTTACGGCTGGAAAATTTAGCTATAAGTTATTTAATTAGCACAGAAAATCTCAGTGAAATATAATGAAAACTTTAAACACACTAAATCACTTTAAATCTAGTATATAAATTACCGCAATCAGAAAAATGAAACACTCCACGGAATCTATTAATTTTCACTATGTACGAGAAATCTTAAGATAACGAGCTAGTGAATTCCGATAGATTTCTGGGCAACTGATCATGGCTATCGGAGAGACATAGTATATATTGAAAAATTCCGTTCAATCGTTCTCTAACGCGAAAGTCACACCTACTGCCAGACCCAAGCCAATCTGCCGTGCGATTCTTGAATCAAAGGTAATTTTACCACCTCTTCCGCATATCAGCTACGTAATTACTTCCCTGAAAGTTTTACAATCCAAGGTCCGTCTCAGACTGAATATCTCTTCTGTTCCCCTGATCAAAGAATCTATTACGCCATGCTCCGCGCTTCGCTCTCTGTTTCACATAGGGCTTAATTGCCAGATGGCTCACGTGTTAATTGCACTGGTGAATCCTTCGTTCATGTAGACAAAAAATATAAACTAGATGGGGACGGGCAAAAGTGGATGATTACTGCGGCACTATTTCCATCTGTGACACGATCCTTGTTTCCTGTACGTCCGGAAGCTCCATATATAAGGGCGGTCGAAAATGATTTCAAATTCACTTACCCCAATATAACCGTTTGCAACCCTTCAATGGGTTTTGGTTGAACAGGGTATCACAGCAAAATATTAGACCTAAAGAAAGAAAAGAAAAATTTCAAATTCACTTGTACAGCGAAGCAAGACAGAAGGACAACGGCTGGAGAGAGAGAGGCGTGTAAAGGCCAATATCTTGTTATTTGCAGCCAGGCAGTTCTATTACTCCACTAAAGCCAGTCTTTACTGATCTTAATTAGATCGTGCAAGGGTATGTAAAGTTACTATGTACAATAATACAGTAATTACAACTTTTATTTCAGGATTTGTTTAATCTATATGTTATGAAAGTATCATGCATATTGATTGGTTACTTGGTATGATTGTTGAAGATTGGAACCCGAAATATAACCATCGTGACTGAGTCCGTATCAGGGCTAGCACAGTCTTTTTCAGGACTAATAACACTTCTTTTCAGGACTTCCAACAGTCATTATCAGGGCTTATTCAATCTGTCTTCAAGATAGGGCACTTTACAGAGATGACGTGTCAGGTAGGGGGATACTCTAACCTCATACCATATATGTGTGTACATATTATTTTGTATTATTTGATTTTATAAAATGTTCCACAGTAGACACATGTCTTGCCACTGATCCATAATCATGCATTTCCACGCATACATCTGAGAAAAAATTCATCTCACTTACAATAGGAATGTGGTAATTATTATCCATAATAGCCACATATCCTACAATTATCTGCAGGTTCATACTTGTCAACCCAAAGTTAGAGGTCCATGATCAAGAATTGCTCGATGATCAATGCTAATCGCCCCAGCAGTGCCTGGATTGGTAGAAGCACGACCTACTGAAGCTGTACATCTCACATGAACACTGATTATAATAACAGATGAGTGATATTTGTGACAATCGTGCACCCAAGAAGTGATAACTGTCAAGCAGAGTTTTATGATGACAATTTGCATGATAAACTAGTGAAAGTTATAAAGTGAATAAGACAGTGAAGAAGTCTATTACCCAACCAATTGGAAGAGTCTAAAGAAATGACATTTTAGTTTAACTTGTAAAAACTGTAATTGATTTCACCAATTTGGTTTTGTGTAAATATAAATTTTTTATCAACAGTCACGCACAATTAGATAGATGTAAATAAAGAGGATATAAATTGTATTCACCAGCTTTATTCATTCAATATAGTTGATACTGAGTTTGGTTGAATTTTTATTAATATCACAGGTGGTCACATAGCGGAGGTGGTGCAGTAAGGTCTGACTGTTCTCTGAATATTTTCAGTCCAGATACTTTCACAGTATCGAGTGATACCAGTGTACTTCTCTGTCACTGGGACCTCACACATTTTGGAGAGAATACTATTTCTACTCTAGCACTATCATCTCAGCTATATAAAACCTTCCGCTACAAAAATTCCACTGAGTAAATCAGGGGTGGGGGCTTAAACGAGCTGGAAGTAATAAGAGCTTAAATCCTTCATAAAAGTTGTCGGCAGATTACAGAATTAACGTGCTCAGCAACAGCCAGCATTGTTTTCGCTTATCTGAATATCTTGTGAAGACTCCCATGTGATAGAAGCTTTACTACTCTTCTATCTACATTTCTGCCAAGAGTAATCTTGTGTAAAGATAGACTCCATTGAAGCCTATAATAGATACTCTTGAGTTCTGGCCACTGTTGGACCACTACTGCAAAGCAGGGGAGGCAACACCGTCACAGAAACACGAAACGTCCCGTGTTTTTTGTGTACCGTTAATTTGTAAAACTGATTTAGTACCGTTATATATTTATTTCCATGCGGCAGACATGGCCAAACCAGCGTAGACTAAGCAGTGTATACATGCTTTGAAGGCCAGCAAGTGACAACATTTCGACATTTGTCACTTTATCCTTCCACGAAATGCCGAGGATGTAGCGTAGACACCGTAGATGGAAGGTATTGAGCCTTCTTTCTTGCTTAGCACAGGTTATCCATGTCTTGCTCCCATAGAAAAATTTGACATGGAGAGAGTTTAACTATTTGAAATAATTGAAAGTGATATAATTAGGTAGTCAGAGAACGAAAAAGTGGTGGGGGGAGAGAGAGATTGGGTGACATGATTAAAGGGATTCAATATCGCTGTTTTCATAACCTTTGCTTTATTCTCCCTGAAAGTTGCTAAGATTTATCTTCGTTCTCTAACATTATATCTTCTAGTACTCTCATGTGTACACACACACACACACACACACGCACGCACGCACGCACGCACACACACACACACACCGGACCCACTATAAGACACGCATACAGACAATCACATAAAGACTATAGCCCATTTTATATGACCCAACTCGACCCAACCGATCACGCTTTAGACTCGAATCTGCCTTAACTTAGGTGTCGAAATAAAAAAAGACAGTCCCATACCAGATATTGCTGTAGGGAAGTGAAGTGTTACAGAGTTTACTACACTAGGTCCAGCTGTATGAGGTGAGGTAACCAGTTCCCTTCCTTGCTGCCTTTGCCTTCACTAACTCAAGTCAGGTACCCATTTACAGCTGGGTAGAACGGAGCATGACGCTACCAGGTTTTAAACCTGGTAACTTTGCCACGAGTGGCAAGTGCTCTAACCAATCTGTCAATCTGATGCTCGAAAGACACATACACACACGTACTATGTTCCACCGTACCTTTTGGTAGATTACAAACTGAACGATGCGTAAACCTTTGAAGTTTCACTTTATTCATGTCACATAGCTTTGAATTAAATAAAACATTTCAGTAAAGAAATTTGCTGCAACTGAGAAATGTTAATTGTTAGTTTTACAGGGAAGGTTATAATACAGTCAATAGTATTAAATACTATTGTCATTATCATCACCCTTCAGCATATACTCCTGGTACTTAATTTGAGAAAAAAAAGTTTAAGGGCCCCACCATATTGGTCCTAATCGGGCCCCGCAACGTCAGGCACAGACACTTCTCCCGTTGTTTGCATTCTGTACAAAATTAATGTATGTTTTTTCTTGGAAATGTATGTTGTTTTGTTTTAATAAATGCTGCTAACCAACTCACTTATTATTTTAAGAATTTGATTCACTTTTGTAACCATTATTGCAGTAAGTCAGTTGGCGAGCACTTATTCAAAATAAAGCTGAGTTGGCTAATATATTATATTTGCAAGTAAATGCTTCTAATATGCTTTTTATATCCATAATGTCTGTGCATACACGTCAATACATTTGGATTCAAACGTTTTTATTTACATTATTATTAATCATCACACAACCATTGTGATTGTCTTTTACCATTAGCTGTTTTAATTTCGCGCTGTAAATCAAGACTATTATTTTAAACTAGCAATAACCCGTCAATAATGACGGAAGTAAATAAAAAACTGTAATATATTTTAAAAATATTTTTAAATTCAATGTAAAAGTTCTTTCTCGCTTACTCGTTGTGATTGACGCGATCGTCTCTTCCTCTTAGCATCTGCAGCTCGTTTTGCAGCCATCTTATCATTTTGGTCTATAATAATGTCTGCAATATTTTAAATTAAAATGGTGTCTTGAAGAAACAATCAAACACTTACATTTTAAGGTTATTTTTAACAAAATGATGAGTTAAATCCGTTTCCGGAATGAAACTGGGTTCTACGCCGACTCTTCTTCGTTGAGTGTTACTATTTTCGGGAGAGTACAAATAAGGGAAACAATACAATTAATGTCTAACTTTCAACCACAGTTGCATCCCTTAGATGTGACCGACGTACAAACGGCGAGAATGATGAATATTGATGATATGTTATATTTGTTCCAAAGCTTGGCTTAAAGCCCGTGTCGCCAGAAACCCTACAGCCGGTCCTACATAAGACATATACATACCGGACCGGCTTGCGGTGCAATTGGCGTGGCGCCGAAATGTATTTAAAAAAAAATTAAAATGTTAAAAAGAACAAAGAAAATGAAACAGAAAATTTCACAGTAAAAAACAAAAATGTTTGTTTTTGTTTTTATGTGAAACTGGTAGTTTTCCTATATGTGTATATTATTAATTTTAACAGCGCGCACTGAGTGCACATCTGTAATTCAACATAAATAAACAAAAATTTACCTACAGTAAGATTATAAAAACATACATACATTATGTTCTCGTAAAATGCTATAATGAACATCCCTTGGGAAATTACAGCGTGGCTCTTCTCAATAGCGTGAAATCGAGTATTGCAAGAGGACATACACTTTTACACAGGATTGCAACAACAACAACAAAAAAGGAAGTGGCGTGGGGGGTTGCCATCACGAGACCTCGCACCGCCTTTAAATATACATAGGGCCGGCTCAGAATACACATATACACAAAGCATGCACTTCTCATACACATATTGCAAAACTGCACACGCATGGTTACGCAATGATACACATATGCATTAAACAGGCGCTCAAACAAGCCACCGACACCCTTTCAATCATGCACGGTATGCGCACATTTCTGTCGTTTATCTCAGTTTAATGAAATCAATATTACTGTCGCCCTCTCAGCCGTGTCGCTCCTGAATACTAATACAACACATACTTCTTTATTAATATTAATTAAACTACTAAAGGCGTTTTCTTTCTCATCTGCCGGTTCTCGTTTGACATCACCTACTTCAGTACATTGTAATACAGACTCTTTTCGAACTTATCACGCGCGGGTTGGCGGGAATGAATGTAGGATAGCTCCCTCGCCTGTTGGCGATTTTCACCAACTTCCTCTCCGAATAAAGTTTTAGGTCTTCTGAGCGATGAGATCGTCCTTATAGCTGCATACAACCTCCACTTTCTTGCATAACGTTTAATAGTTTCCTTCATGGTGGGCGGGAGATATTTAGGATAGGCACTGGACTTCCTGCTGGTGTACTCCATGGTAATATTATAGGGGTCAAAATCAAGGTCCGATGTATCGACGATTTTATCATTCGCCCTCACCTTGCGGTTTTCCAAAAGTTCTTTTTCTGAAAAAGAAAAAAAAACCATAATACAGTTACTACCAAACAATAAATTCGTCTCTTCAATTTCCATCACAACTAACTCAAGTAGGCTGATAGATCTGTAGCTTTGACTATGTGAGATCTTTGTCTTTTTTGTTTTTTTGGGGAACTGATATCCGTATGCCATCTTTTCATGTCTGTGGTACAATGTCTCTTTTGTAACTTCAGTTTAGGATTGGCAGAAGTTAACTGTCAACGCCGCTATGCACGATTTAAGATAATGAAGAAGATGAGGACGCGGATATCACACGCTACAGATAAATCACCACTATGACAATTATTACAAACAACATCTTCTAATTCACTCCTGATAATCCTGTTAGCCAGAGTCGTACTTGGACTGACACCCAGGGGACCCTACCTTTGGTATCTCTCCCCTATCATTAATGAACACACTGAAAAATATATTATGCTTGCACGCAGATTTGTAAATAGGGGATTCGTCTTACGACGACAAAAGACAAAGAAAATAGTCTACGTTACGGCCACAAGGCCTTCGTCAGGAAAGGAAAGAAAGTGAAGGCTAGATAGGACACATAAGAACTTTCCTTTCCTGACGAAGGCCTTGTGGCCGTAACGTAGACTATTTTCTTTGTCTTTTGTCCTCGTAAGACGAATCACCTTTTTTCGATTTTTTTTCAAACCCATTTTTTTTTTCAAACCCATCCATTGTACTCCACGTCTTACCGCAGTTCCCCTCAACTTCCTAGATTTGTAAATAGTACAGTACTGTCATGAGAGTGTCCGATTGCACCTCCTAATGGCTCCGCCCCCAACTCCCTTAGTACGCCACTGATATTAGCTATGAAAGTCGTCCGTGTTGGATTGACCACATCCATCGACAAAAGGAATAATCATGTACATTAGATAAATGAACACCGTACAAACAACTAAAACGGTGCTTCCTAACCAGGCGTGCACGCACCCCCGGAGGTGAGCGACTAGATTTATAAAGGTGCGAAAAATGCAAGATATTTTAGAAGGTAAATCACCAAAACACAGTATAATACACAGAACTCAAATGTATTTGTTCACAAAATAACACTGACAACATGAATTTAGTATCGAACATAAGTTACATTTTTCAAAACAATTTTTTTCTCAAGCATAATTGAAACGAAGCAGCTGCAGACGGCTCACTAATCATAGCACAGTGGTGATTACTATCAAATTTAAAATGCTGGATTTTCATATATTTTAACATTTATTATCCAATTTAAATATGTTTAGAAGTTTTTTTCTTCGCCATTCTTTGGTTATGAATAAATATGCTGTATTTAAGAAATTCACCTTCTGAAAAAAAAAAAAAAAAAAAAACTTTCGATATTGATGTGGGTTATACTTTTAATGTGTCAATGGCTGTATAAATGCTGGAAATGACTCATAAAAACACTCTTATTTCATATGGCTGCAACAACCAGCTTTCCGATTTTCCGGGCTCACCGTACGCACACACACACACACACACAAATAAATAAAAAATAAAAATAAATGAAATTATTTTTTTCTTTTCGTTACATGTAAAAAACAGACATACTTTAAATCTCCCGGCATATTCTGCGAGCTAGTAGATAAAGGGGTGGAGGCTTCTTAAGATGTTGTAAGGGAGCGCGAGACCTCTAACAGATTAAGAAGCACTGAACTAAAAGAACAACAAGGGAATCAACAGGAACAACAAGAACTAACTCATGTTCACGAAGGTCTCTATATCTGTGCCGTCAGAATCAGACTCCGATGTCGTACTGATTGGTTCAATTATTTTGGCCTGTCTCCACCTCTCAGCCATTACGCGCCACTTCCAGTTGGTTTGCGTACCCCTGGTGACCTTGCCTTTGTAGACGAGCTGTTGGTCCAGAACACTACCCAAATTCTTGTAAGCCTTCCAGCGATGACGATTTAGCAAATCAAAAATACACCGTAGTGACATAAAAAACTAGCAAAATTAAAATTACACCTTTAAATTACAAAACCATACGCACAGCCTAAATATATTTATATTTACAAAGTTTCATGTGGTTAAAGTGAAAATTCGGTAAGAAAACAATAGAATTCGAAGTTAAAAACGTTTAAGAACTACATCAAAATTATGTTCATTTTAACGTTAAACTTTAAGCTGGGCTTACGAAAAATGTTTTTGTGGTTATAACTAACTACAGGGATATTGTTATAAAAAATAATAAATTTCTGCTGAAACACTGCACACACATTTTATAGACAGTCATTTTGGTGTCACCCCCTCTGATGGTGTCACCCGGTGCGGTCTGCCCCCCCCCCCCCCCCCGCGTGACGCCACTGGTGTGACCTATAGAATAGTATTACTAGAGTTTCCCGAAATCAGCTCGTTAAGAAAAGAGAGAGAGAGACCTATTCGAGACACGGAGAAGAGAAAGAGAAGGCGAATGATCTCCACTAGACAGGATATCTAAAAAAAATCACGAAGATTCTATATCATCGCGACATCAACTTCTATCCCTAATATTTCTATGAAGAAAAGAGCCCACGACCTCCCGAATGAAGGATTTTTCCAATATGTACATGTTAACGAAGATATAAATTCTCCAAAATGAATAAACGTCCACACGGCTATGCAAAGTTTATTTGTTAAATATTGTCGTAGATTTCCGATAGGAGAATTAAGACTAGGTTTGGTCCCTTCTGAATAGGTTTGAATAGGTGATAGACTCAGTGAGAGTTAGTGAAAGGTAATAGAATTTCCACACACGTGAGATGATAGATTTGATATAGTGGCTGTCTCTGAAAGCGAAAAGAATTCTTCTCTCTCTCACCTATCTTCTACAACAGTTGTTACAGCGTCAGACAGACTACACCAATATACATATTACGTATATTTCTATCACTCACAGGCACGCACATACACGTGACGACAGGTAAACACACAGACGTGGGAAAACTATAACAATGATATATATATTATCTAGAACGAGCTGACCAAACACGATTTTTTAGTTCAAGAGCGATTTTAATATCAGGAAAAATCGGCTCACAACATCAAAGAAAGTACATCAAGGAAAATACATATACACATAGTCATAAAAAATCTAGGAAATGTTGCAAGGATGATAGCCCCGTTATAGTGTTAACTCTAGGTTTAGCCCGGCCCCGTTAAGAGAACAGATGATGGCGCCCGAGTCACAGATACATAGGGTTTGAGTCTAAGAGTTTTTCTTTGTTTTATCTCGTAATTATATGCACAGAGTTTGAAAAACATCTGATTTAACCTAAGACAAAAACACAAGAACTCTAGCCTTAGCAACAAATTATGCAGATTGAAAAAAAAAAAACAAATAGGACAGCAACAGGGTGTCAAAGATAAAATAGTGGAAAATATCACTCAAACCAGCGTACACTCATTCATTCCGCCATGGCTTCTCAAACTTGTACTCACGACTTTGCTTGCTGCCTCTTGGAACACATTGATTTTAGATTTTCACACAGACTCAAAAAATGCAGTCTTCTGCCAAGAAGTCCCCAGTTCCAAAGACGTATTTAACTTGGAGTCTCCGGGAACGACTACTTGGGTATGCAAATTTGTTCAAATGTCTGATTAAGTCACCTAACAATTATTCCAGGCGCGGGAGTTAGCAGAGCACAGTGTCAATAGCGTAGGTTTCTAAAAAATGATGAATGTCAGGTCGGTGCCTTCTCTCAGTATAGGATTCACTTTAGTCACACCACAGATTTGTCCACAAGATATAATCTAGTCGGGAAATGATTGTTAATATTCACGCCACCAGGCAGCAAATTATATAGAGTTTCTACAAGTATGGAAACTACTACTAGGTGCTGGTAAAGTTAGGGTCACCCCAAAACTTTCACTGTGTGGAGGAAAAATAACACATATAATATAATAAACAGAATCTGTACTGGTTAAAACTTACATTTAAACTTGCAAGCAGAGAGCTTTGCTTATCATTTAAACTTCCCGTGACGTAAGTTATATTTAAAAATCAGCAATCCTCATAAATTAAGAACACGTGCGTATTCCGTCACCATTCAAGAGGCTGGATTCTAGAGTTTATACGTTAATTTAGAAAAATACACTCGACTGAGTATTAGCAGTTAAATTAAATTTATAAATAGCTACAATTGCCGTTATAAGCTAGAAATTTTAATTTTATTCTGCTTTCCACTGAATGCTTCCCTAGAAAATATAATAGCCTACCACTTTATTTCTCTTCTGCGCTAAAGAAATAGATTAAAATGAATTAAGCGATTTAACACTTTAACACTCACAAAATCTATATATCTATCATATTAATTACCTCAACCACAGAATTACAGGTAGTCGCACAACTTAAGAATAAAAATGCTGAAAATATTTCTGGAAGTCTAGAAGTTCGACAAATTGCCGAAACAAACTGAGATCTTCGCTAACAGCTATTCTGTTTTCGAGCGACCTATCTACTGTGGAGTCTATGAGCGAGAATGAAATTAAAGTTTCAAACTTGGCCAATATCTTAAAATCAGACAAAGGGCCCAAACTTACTTCGCCAAGCGAAATTATCTCCCCTACTCCCAACATTTACGTCCGCTTAACGCGTGTCGTAACTGTCACCTACTGACCACGATGTACGCGTGTCAGTTTCAAATCCCAGACAGCCTGACTCCATTTCAGGGCAGTTTTCACACTACAGCTGACCATGGCCCAAGTGAGCGCCGTGTCATTTTGGGAATTTCCAGACAAATGTCTGGATACTGACCGGTGCAGATGTAAAGTATCACACCTCACCGGGACTAATGCCGAGAAGAAGCTCGCGCGCTCGGTGAGAATGTAGACGATTTGCTACGTCCTGTGTTCAGCGAACCGACTTATCACGCCTTCTGACGCCCTGCAGCCCTGACATCTACGTAATATCGTCCTAGCGCGATTCTCAGTTTTAGAGAAAGGAAAACAGGTAAAGTTTGCGAATTATATGAAAATAATATTCGCAAAACGAATGGTTGTAAAAAATACAGGAAAAAATGAAATACAGAGATAATAAAAGAGAGAATTTTCGGGTGAAAGAATAGGAAGAAGTTGTAGGAAATTAAATGAATATAAAACCTACGTGACAAATATATACACGTGTATGGTTAGTAAGATGTAAAAAGGGTGATTATAGAAAAAAAAAAAAGTACACAAATGGAATGAAAGTAGGAATTAATTAAAGATGTGATTAAAGTTATCTAAGAAATGAACTAGTAGTGAGATAAACTAGCCGTTACCATACTACTGATGAATACTATACGACGTTCATAGTATGATGATGCTCAATGATGTTAGCCACACCAGAGAGGCTCAACATCACGACTTCTCCTGTGGAGAAACATGTTGAGAATTCAGCATTGCACACTAAGCTTAGGAAAGTCACTTCAACTCCAGGTTTGACCTATTTTACGGTGTGCAAGAGAATATCGCAATGAATGGATGGCAGGCGAGAAGGGGGTTGCTGAGAGATGGCTCTATGTAGGACGTGACAATTCCTTGGGAGAGCCCAGAACCAGAGCACTGTATTTAAGCCCTGCATTTTTTCGGTTTTGGTTAACTGTAGATGGAGACATGCATTACAAGATGTGAAGGTAAGAAGAGGTGCAGATGTGGGAAGTGATCACCATTTAGTAGTAGCAAAACTGAAAGTGAAACTAAGAAGGGCTGCACCAACTGTAACTACACAGAAAAGGTTTGACATCAGCAAATTGAAGGACTCCCTTACCAGAAAAGCTTTTGCGGCCGACATAAAGAAACGATATCAATTTGCCAAAAGTCAGGAAAAGACATTGACTGATGATATAGACCAGAATTTCAACACCATTTCAACAATATACAAAGAAAGCAGCAAATCATGCTTGGGATTCCAGAAAAGGAAGAAGCAAGACTGGATAACACAAGAAACATTAAACACAATAACGATGAGAAAGGAAATGAAAAGAAAGAAAACAGAAGCGAAGTCCCCCAGGTTAAAGCAACTATATAGCGAACAGTACAGTCAGCTGGACAAGGAAGTTAAACGCAAAACCCGAGCCAACAAAAGGAATTTCCTAGACGATCTTGCAAGACAGGCAGAGGAGGCAGCACTGAGAAATGAACAAAGCACAGTATACAAAATAACTAAATTCATCAGCGGAAAACGAGGTGCAAACAATATTACATTAGTAAGAGATAAGCAAGGTAATCTCATCACGACAGAAGAGGGACAGGAAACAAGATGGGCAGAGCACTTCAGAGAAACTCTGAACAAGGAACCACCAGAGACACAATTGAATGTTCCTGAAGCTGAAAACGATCTAGATGTGAATACAGACATTCCACGAAAAGAAGAAATCATCACAGCAATCAAAGGGTTAAAGAACGGCAAAGCTCCGGGCCATGATAACTTAAATGCAGAGCTATTTAAGACAGACCCTGAGCTAGCAGCAGAACTATTAGAACCACTATTTGCACAAGTCTGGAAAACGGGGACAACACCATCAGAGTAGAACAAAGGAATTATTGTCAAATTGCCCAAGAAGGGAGATCTTGCAGACTGCAATAATTGGAGAGGAATCACTCTTCGCTCAGTTCCCAGCAAAATACTAGGCAGGATAATTATACAGAGAATTTCAAAGGCAGTAGACCACAAACTGAGGAAAGAACAAGCAGGATTTAGAAAGAACAGGAGATGTGTAGATCATATATTCACTCTCAGGAACATTATAGAGCAGTGCTCAGAATGGCAAAGATAGCTTTACATTAATTTTGTTGATTTTGAAACGGCTTTTGACAGCATACACAGGGACAGTTTATGGAAAATACTGAGGGCTTATGGAATTCCAAGCACTAACTTCAGAGCTGAGGCAGAGGCCATAAAAACTGCATCAGAAATTCTAATGACAGAAAAAAGCTCAGAGAGACCAGTGGTTATCTTCTCAGATGCGCTGTCAGTGATTACAACACTGAAAAGTCAAATAAATGCTGAACTGGATGACCTAAGAGTAACACTTCACAGACTATGTCAGCAATACAAAAGAGTTGTGATACAGTGGATCCCTTCTCACTGCAACATCCCTGGAAATGAAGAGGTTGACAGATTGGCAAAGGAAGGGGGAAAACTTCCTCAGCTGGACACAAATATAACCTATGAGGAGTCCAAGAGTTTTATCAAGCGCAGATACAGGCACAAGTGGGAAGAAGAGCATCCAGGCCACACAAAAAATGATCCGTATTACCAGCTCAGCAGAAGTGAACAAGTGGCAATCTTCAGACTTCGCACTGGTCATAACAGATTGAGATACCATCTGTTCAACAAATTAAAGATAGGAACTACGGATGAGTGTGACTGTGGCACTGGTAAAATGACTGCCGAACACCTGCTTCAAAGGTGCCCAACATATGAGGAACAGAGAAGACGCATATGGCCATCACCAGTACCATTCCTGGAGAAAATCTACGGAGATATCAACAGCCTCAGGCTAACCACTGCGACCTTTGAACTTATTCAAGTTGACATCTGAGGGTGAACGAAGCAGAAGAAGAAGAATTCCAACCTGCATA
This sequence comes from Oreohelix idahoensis, assembly GCA_024509875.1. Classification (NCBI taxonomy): domain Eukaryota; kingdom Metazoa; phylum Mollusca; class Gastropoda; order Stylommatophora; family Oreohelicidae; genus Oreohelix; species Oreohelix idahoensis. Next base: position 541,959 of record JAMPIV010004639.1, read on the forward strand.
GTGTCAATCATAAAAAGCCTCTATGCCAACTTTACGTGTAGTGTTGGGCAGAGCAACCTAACCTTCGAGGTGAAGACAGGAGTACGACAGGGATGCCCCTTATCAACCACTCTATTTTTAACAGTCATAGACTGGGTGATGCGCCAGACAACAGAGGGCAGTCCAAGAGGAATAAGATGGACTACATTTTCTACATTGGAAGATCTGGAATATGCAGATGACATTGCACTACTAGCACATTCATATCAACACATCCAGGAAAAGACGGATAGACTTAATAAGTTTAGCCAGCAGGTGGGCTTGAATATCAATTTAAAGAAGTCTGAGGTCATGACGCTCAATGTGAGCAACCCTGAGCCCATATCAGTAAGGAATCAGCAATTGGTACAGACAGATACCTTCACATACCTAGGAAGCATAGTAACACCAGACGTCGGAGCAGGCAAAGACATCAACATCAGAATGAATAAGGCAAGAACAGCCTTCTTTAGCCTAAACAACATCTGGAAGTCCTCCCAATACAGCACAAGAAAAAAATTAAAATTATATCAGAGCTGTGTGCTTTCTGTGCTTCTCTATGGTGCGGAATGCTGGAGAGTTACAGAGAAGGAAATGTCGAAATTGTCCTCTTTTCACACAACATGCCTAAGAAAAATTCACCGAATCTTTTGGCCAAATACCATCACTAACCAAGATCTGCTTACTCGTAGCAAGCAAGAGGAAATGCACACCATCATAGCTGGCAGACGCTGGAGCTGGGTTGGTCATGTCCTCAGAAGAGACCCCGATGCCATCACAAGAACAGCTGTGCTTTGCACCCCTGAAGGAAAACGAAAGAGAGGCCGACCAAAAACAACCTGGCGGAGGACTGTGGAGGCTGAGATGCAAAGAACGAACCAGTGTTGGTGCACTGTACGAAGGATGGCCACCGACCAAGCAAAGTGGAATCAATTTGTTGTTGCCCTGCAAGACGCCACTAGGCGTGATGGCCACTGACTGCTTTGACGGTCGGCGGCTAAGGATCAAAGAAGAAAGAAGATTTTTCAGTTTGCCCTCAATGGATGGCTCGGAGATGTACAGCATGCCACACCGTCTCTCTCTCTAACTTGAAACCAGATGCAATGATCCTTTAAATGCATGCTATGTTCAGGAAAGAAACTAAAGCTCACGATTCCAACTGAACAATTTCACGAATGACAGAAAAGCTGCTGGGTTAGACAAGATATACAATGTAGATAATGCGAAGGGTTCTTGGCATTTGTTGCATAAGAGCGACTGGTGCAGCAGCCCTAATTAAACAAGAACAACAACCCATCAGAGGTTAAACAGGATCTCTTCTTCACTACTTTAAATAAAAAAGTAAGCACTAGGAAATTGGGACGAAACATCTTTATAGATTATATCCTGCCCCATGTAGTTACCGGCGGTCTGTGAGAAGACTGTGACGAAATAGGTTATAAATTGTGGGCACTTAGAAGGAACTACCATCCATCCTATTTCGTTCTGATTTTTGGCACGCCTATTTTACAGCTTTTCGTCTTTCTGTAGATATAAGCGGGGTAATTGACTTGTCATTCTTGAATCCGATAGGTTCTCTCCCTTGTTTATCTCAATGTTGGTAGGAGATAACTGAGGCATCCACAGCGGTATTTTCTTCTTTTTTGCTTAGAATGACTGTGATGGAATACATTGATACAGCGATAAAATCCTCCATTATAAAGATAAAAGTTAAAATAAAATGTAGGGATAAAATATAGTTAAGTTACGCTGCGGTTTTTTTGCCCACGTCACAAGCGCGTTGATTTGGTAGACCGTACCATCGTTTTCTAGTGTCATTGGAAAAAGAAAAAAACTAATTATAACATGGGAACGCGAAGGGCCTATTCGTTCAGACGGGGTAAGAAAAGGAGAAAAGAAAAAAATGATGCTGTCTGCAAGCGTTTGAATCTAAGCCTAACATACGCGCGAACTCGTAGTTAGTGTTTGAGATACGAGGTAAAGTAAGAACATGTAGCCACTTGGGTTACGAAAACAGACTTAGCTCTTATTTAGATTAACGTAAAACTCTCGAAAAAAGCTGGACAGCACATGGAAAAGAAGTGAACGCGTGGTGGTAGAGATTTCAAGACTAACATGGAAAAAAATATCGAATTTCTTATTAATAAGTTTAGAATCACTAAAATTAGCTAGTTAAAGAGCTTATCTTTTCCTGATATATAATATGCTTTCAAATAAAAAGACGGACAGATAATTCGGAAGTTATTGACAAAAGACTGATTTGTTCGATGCAGACTCGCAAACACATGTTAATTTTGCATTCACTAAAGTTACATTTGACGCGTCCTTGAGACGAAGGCAGAAAAAAAGTACATGTAAACAAGGGGGAGACAAGGAGGAGAGAATCTAAAAATATCTTCGCAGTAGAAATCTAAGCAGTGGGTGAGGAAAAATTTGAATAGTTTTTTGTAGTTGGGCCCAAAACCAAGTCCAAACTTGGGAAATGACAAGTTCGGACAGACCGACCGACAGAAATACACTACACACTAGACCGAAACTGGACCCAAATTGGACATTTAGTTCGAAATTTTAAATTTGTAAAGGGGCAGTACTCTCATTGGACGAAATAGTTAATGTTATTGAAAAAATTTGCCGGCAAGTTGCCATTGTGTTGAAGACTGTCCATACAAGCAGATCGTTGAGGCTAAGAAGTTTGTCGTCCATTGAATATATATGTTAATAGTAGTGGGACGCCCTAATCTAGCCAGCAGCTCAGCTGAGTTTGTGCTAATTCAACGTTTCTGTGTATTTCATTGAATTTTGTGGTAAGATTGAACTTATTAACCGTTTATTTAACATTTTAAGGGAGAGATACTGCCATATAATGAAAAATGATTACGACAAGTAAGTACATATTCTAGGTCCCCAGCCAAGACTACAGGGCCTAGAGGCGGATGAATAATATGAAAAAAAATATCCAAAAAATGTCGAATACAGATCTTTATTTCAGGAGATCAGTAGGAACATATCACCCACCTTATTGTATAGAAGAAAGAGATTAATGATAATATTTCAGATGCAATGCAGCCCTTGGAGGAGAGGAATGGGAACTAGTGTTACCTGTTACATCATTGATGTAGATGTTCTGGATTGGTCAGAGAGATCTGACTCATGTCTTTATTTCATGCCATTGTTGTTTATAATTACGGTGGAATAGGTATCATGCTGAGACTAGCTTAATTATGTGGTTGCAGGGGTTCTTGTCTGGTGCTGAGCTGGTGCCAGGTCTTCCAAGTGGTCAACACTGTTTGTAGAACTGCCTGCCTTTTGTAACTCTGAGCCAAGGTGGAGAGAGCTGGAGTTTCATCTATCGTCCCCAGGCTAGATAAGTGATTTTGGCCTGGCTTGCGTGGATTCATCAATCTAGTGTATAATTAAATAACCACATTGTGAACAAGCAAACTATTCCACCTATAAACTGTACAACAACACCAATAAACTTAATAGGTGGGGACATGAGGATGATGTAAATACCCGACCAGACATCGAGAACTATAGAAGAAAGACTCTAGATTTAAAATCAGTATTAGTGAATTTTAAAGTATATGTATAATCATTGCTTCTGTTGTTAATTGATTACTTGTAAATATAATATCATTGATTGTTTTGAGTTGAAAGTCCTGGCTAGAAAATTCTAGGTCAGGACAAAATAAATTTTTGGAAAAAATTGTATAATACTACACTTTACACAGAGTGTTAGTCAATTTAATCATAGGAAGTAATATTTGTGTTTGTGGTTGTGTTAGTGTAATAAATTGCCTACACACCATACTTTTATTACCCTAGACCTTAGACGTAGCTATCAGACATACTAGTCAAGAATAAGCCTGATTGAGGTCGTAGGTGGTAGTAGCAAGGTACTCTGTAAACTCACCAAAACTGTTATCCTCAGGGACCTTCACAACTGACCTCATTCAGTACACTAAGTCCCCATATAACATCAAAACCCACCACAATGACCACGAGTAAAAATCCGACACTCAGTTTGAGAAGGGGGCGGAAAAAAAGGTCCAGAGTCTTTGACACCAGGGAAAGCTCTTGCCTTTCGTGTGTCAACGGACAGAACCTATTGCACCATCCAATGGCGGCTTCTTTTTTTTCACGAAACACGGGAAAATGTTTCTGGAGTTCCGTCATGTTACGTGGCTACTTGGCGTAAGAGCGACTTTGGGTTGCGTTTGAGACACCTGCGCTGTTGAAATGACGGTCACCTAGACTTTTCTGTGCTTTGATGCTAGAGAAATTCTGGGACTCTCTATGCGTAACAACCTTTACTCTGTTACGCTAATTCTTTTATAGCTTGTCGATAGGGAGAATTCTTTGGGTAACAGTTACGAGTTGTTTTCTGCACTTTGTACGCATATGTTCAGGCACGTGTTCGAACACCTGTGGCCTATTCTTACTATATAATTGATTCTCTTCTGCTTCTAAATGCTCAGTCCTAAAATTCCTGTCGTGAGAAGGTAGAGAACTAGTATAAGCTTGCCAGCTTATTTGAGTGGGGACATTCTGCTCGGATCTCACAACACCTGGTCACCTCCGACAGAGTTCTGATCATAAGCTTGGAATTACCTTCCTGTCTTCCTATAAGGCCGGATAAACCAACGACCCCTTTACATCTGGGTAGACCTCAACGTACTGCAGTTGTTGTTCTTCAGTGCGACCCCTTATTACGGGTCCAGTCTGTTAATTTCCCCCTTGTTGGAAACAACTGCTAACGCCTACTCGCAAAGCAAGTGGAGCGCTCTGCTACACAGGCGTCATTTGCATTCACCGTCTAAATAATTGCTTGTGCTTTCCCAAGAGTGGCGGGCCTTTGTACAAGTAGAGGGATTACCTTCAGCGTCCAATTAAATCTAAAGTGCACGCATTGATTACCTTGGAGTTTTATCTTAGATCTACAGCACCTTGTCTGGGTAGAGGACTAGCCTTGGATCCAATATTTTTTCCAGTAGTGGATACAGTGGAGTTATAATTCTCACGGATTTGTCAGAGAAAATCCAGGAGAAGAGATGGTGAACATTTCTCCGACGGCTATCGGCCAGTCAGCCGTGATCCAGTGGAGTATAACCGCACGCGTGCCAACGTAGTAGGATTAATTGTGAGAGTGCACTCAGAAAAAGTAGATGAGAGGGAAAGAGCTCTTAATAAACGGTGGACAGGAACAGTTAGTGAATTTAACAGTTGAGTGCTGACAATACGAAGTCTTCGGCTTAGTAAGTGTGTAGGTAGGAACTTCATTATTTCATGGTTCCCTGCCTAAGGAATTAGCAGCACATTCATCTAATTTCTTGGGAGTTTATATCTGGATTAATTTTATCATTTCGAATGCTAGCCTTGACGGTATCTTGCATTGATACATGCATTTTGTAGGTTTGATGTTTTTATGTCATCGATAATTTTGCTTCTACCAACAGGTTCTTTTTTTTTTGGTTGTTAATAAACTAGACAAGTTATTAGTGGGTCAGACTTCCCTTTCTATCCTTACCATACTTAGTTGTTTGTGGAGTCACTAATGTGTACTAAACCTTATCTCCAAGAAGAGACATAGGCAGCGTGACAGTAGTTAAACATAGTCATTGCGTGGCAGGAGAGAGAGTCAGCCTCTGTTCTTTACTTCTGATAACTATAAGTCACTCTATCCACATTCAACACCATAACTCATCTATCTTCTTAGACGTTTGTCTTGTCTCAGACTCCACACAGACTTTTTGTCTTGTCTAGGCAGACACGTGAAATCCACGCATGACACTTTGGTGGCATCGTCTCGTGGATAAATGCTGAGTTCTTGCACAAGATTCAACCTTGTTTCTTGTTGAGTGGTTTTTCTGAAAATAGATCTTTCCTTTCATACCCCTAGACCTGACAAACTATAAGTCTGATCCTCATAGCTCTTCTTTCCACATCTAGTATTAGATGTATAACCACATTCAGTTGTTTATGTATAGCTCTTGGTGAGACAAAGTTGGGCGATTGCTAACATTTTGAATTTTTTTCCTGGAAGGTAATTTCAGGCCGTAGTTTTATCTGTAACAGATATAAGCTACAGTATTATCAGTTTACTAGACAGTAACTGACTGTAAAGGTGGTAATTGAGCACCTAGACTAGGTACTATTCCATTTTTGCGTGTTTCCTTATCATATGCGGCACAGTGGGTAGTAGGGCCTAGATTTTTATCAGGTAGCTTAAGGATGTTAGGAGCGTTATAGCACCTAGATTATTGTGAGTAGGTTTTGCGGGGTGATAAGTGGGGAGTATTTTCTGGAGGTAACGGAAGGAGAAATTTTTTTTTACTTTTATGCTACCGAGATTTTAACAGGTAGGATGGCCGAATTAGCCAAGCTTCGTTCGAGTTGGAAGGAAACTGCGAAGAAGTTAGGGATGGACGATGCTGAGAATAAAGCTTATATATTGATGGAGATGGAAAAGCACGCGGAAAGAGAGAAAGAGGAACGGCAGGTTGAGGGAGAGGAGAAAGCCGGATTGGCTGCAGTGGATAAAGGGGAGAAAGCCAGATTGGCTGCGGTGGAGAAAGAGGAAAAGGACAGACAGGTTGAGTTAGAAAAGTTACGGATTGAGGCGGAGGACAGAAGGAGGGCAGCCGAGATGCAACACAAATAGGCATGCTAATTTTGGAACTACAGAGCAATTCTTCCGAAAGTAGTTCGGCTAATATTGACTCCCCTCGGTCGGTGGCTGCAGACCACTCTGAAAGTGCGGCCCCTCATCTGGCTGCCATGAACTTCATGAACTTCCCCTTTGAATCGTTCTCTAGCGGGAATGAGACAATTGATGTTTTTCTGGAAAAATTCGAGTGAATTGCTGCAGCGTATGGTCTGGATGTAAGTAAGTGGTCTCTGAAGTTATCCCAGTCATTAAAAGGACCGCCTACGAGGTCTAGGGCAAACTGGTGGCTGAAGACCAGAACAATTTCGACATCCTCAGAAATGCCTTGTTGCAGCGGTTCCAATGGACCCCTCGGAAATTCCAGCAGTTGGTCCGGGGAGTCGGATTGATAGGGGAGAGTCATTTTCACAATTCGCTGCACGGGTGGAATGTTATCTCACCAAATTGAGAGAATTGGCTGGCTTGCCGAAAACTTATGAAGGATTGTTAGAACTTAAAAGGGTAGAACAATTAAAAGCAACCATGACACCTGATATGCGTCGGTTCCTGGCAGAGCATGGCGTTCAGCAATTAGAACAAATTGTTACTATGGCAGATTTCATACCGCTTTTGCTGAAACCCAGGGGCACAAACGTAGGGCATCTGATATGCCACCCCCGGAAAACGTAGCTTCTTCCTCTTCTTCTTCTGCTAAACCGCAGTCAGGTGTGTCTCTTAAAGATCCTCATCCTTCGACCCATAATAACTCCAGGCCTCCCCCGCCTCATAACAGATCTCAGGGAGTGACCCCACGTGACCCTTGTAGGCACAGGGGGGAGAATGAGAGATGGTGTTGGTTTTGTAGAGTGGATTCCGATTGGTCAAACCGATACCCTAACAAACCCACCCCTCAACATGTGGCTTGTCTGAGACCAAAGCGCGTGAAAAAAGGCAACACTTGGGAGCCTATAGTGTCAGAGGCGTTGTTCTCTAACAGTGGGCCTGTGGAAGTTAATGGAACTCTCACACAGTGCTTATTTGACAGCGGTCGTACTTTCCCTAGTATAGTTGCTAGACATTTGGCGAAGCCCGGGCAGATAACCGGAGAAAAAATCGACATTTTCGGTGTTTTGAGGGGAGATAAACCGTGGCGGCTTCCTGTTCCGCACATTGAGGTGAAGAGCATATTTGTATGTGGCACAACCAAGGCCGCCGTTATGACTCGGCCCGCCTATAATTTTTTTATTGGAAGCCCTTATTTGGATCTGGGCACACCTCAAGTGCCTATCTTTTCTAACGCTGGGGGCCCCGCAAAAGGCCCTATGAGTGAAAAAGGAGAGCCCATAATTCACGGTGCTGCTTTAGAGCACCCGAAAGACTGTCTGCCGAATGATGGGTTACCGACCCCGACAGACAGTGACATTTTTTGTGCAGAGACGTTTCCCTCCGAGAGCCCTGTTCAGCCGTATGGCAAGGCAGTTGCGACGCCCATGACATTGCAAATACCTCCGTTATTATCGGGAAATAAGCACCCGATGGCATTGACCCCCTCTAGTGAGGGCAATGTCGATAATAGTGGTATCACGTATGCTACCGACCAGCGCTCTCTTCGCAGGACAGAAGACAGTGGACTGAGCGAACATATGTTATGAACAGCCCTGGAGCCCCATACGAGTAGCACTTGTAACAGTGTGGCCTACTACGTTGCTACAACTGTTAGACTTATAGTAAAGTACTTATGAATGACTAGTTAGTAATAAAAAACACTAGTCAAGAATCAATGAGTATAAAGACTGATGCATCATAGTAACCAGTCAGAGCCTGAGACAGTTATCTCAGAGCAAGAGTCAAACCAACATAAGGCGTTCTCTCTTGAGGTGTGGAGCAGCCTGGCGCATCCCCTATTGAGAACAAAAAGCCTTTGACTCATACGGTTAGGACAAGTATATAACCGTCTAGACATCTACTACCAACCAGGGTCATTAGTGATCCAGCACTAACCCCTGCTACAATTTTATTGTGAGTTTTCTCCACAATCGTAAGTTCGAACTAGTTATTTTGAAGTCTCGAGTCGAATTTTAATTTCGCTAGGATTCCACAGTGTTCAGACATGCCATAAAACGACTTCCAAAAGCATTAAGCCTTTTGCCATCGAGGCTAAAGCTGGCAGTTTTGCCCCACCAGAAATAAGGTTGGAGCTGCCAATTTTTTTTATATGGAATCGACGGAATAAAGAACATTTCTTATAAGTATTTGGACTTATCAAATACACTGCACTATCAAAATTTTCGTTGACTGTTGAATTTGCTGTATTCAAACAACATTTCAAGTACGGTTTTAAACAACAAAAGGCGCTTACGAGCATTCCTGATTACCTGGGTTATTCCTTACTTCTGGAAGCAACATCTCTGGTGTATAACCAGTCTTCCACAGAAGAATTGCGTAAAGAAAGTCTTGTGATTATTTCCCTTAACACAAGGGAAGTAATAATACAAAAGCACCGTCACACACACTCTTCTTAGCGTAGAAGACAGTGGTCTGAGCGACCGTACGCCTATGAACGAAGACGGGCCCGATGCTCCGTATCTCTCTTTTCCTGGATAAAAGCCTCGTGAAGGGGTGGGAGAAGAGAGAGAGCAAAATCAGATACACCCTTCCTTTTTTCTGAGGTAGCAGTCGCTGAGATCAGGCGCAACCTAGTGAGAACCCCTGATGTGGCCGGAGAGGGCGTAGAACTCTCACGTCGACATTTCAGTGTATCTGAGGACACTAAATTGCTCGAAAGCAGTAATTTATTACCGAGGTTAGATACTCCTATTACCCCAGCCGAACCTGATGGTGGTAATAACATCAAGGGATGGCACTGGTCGGAGACTAGAGCCGCGAAATTTCTACAGTGCGGGAGTAGACCAGAGAGCCGCCGACAATCTATTAGCGGCCACTTCTCGTAAGTCTCTATCTTGTCATTCTGTATCTTTCTTTTCTTTGGGCCCCATAACTCGGGCCCGCGGAATTTTGTGGAGGGAAGAGCCCCTCACTCTGATTTCATATCAGTGGGTAACCTCACTGACCGATTGGGGCCTAAAACCAAACTTGGGAGAAATATCTTCGAGAGGTCACCCCTCCGTCTCCTGTTTAAAACAGACGCCTATACTTAATGCAGCAGACCAAACAGATAGCATCCGCTCCACGCCGGGTCTCGAGAGGGCCAGCCGTGACCGGTTACGTGCTATCACTGCGATTTCACACAGAGACAGGCCGCCAGAGTTAGTTAGTTTTGAGGATAAGAAGCCCCTTGACCGAGAGTGCACGCAAGCGGGTAACAGCTGTGCTGTCCTCAAAAGTCGTAAAAGGAGAAAACGGGTTAGGCGACGTAGGAACAGAGGAGTGATAAGCAACAATTTGAATTGTGGTCGCCTGGTCGTGACCAAAATGTCTACCCAAAGTATAATCCCCTAATGAATTTGGGCACTTCCAAGGGGGTACAATAGTGACGAAATGGGTTATAAATTTTGGGCACTTAGAAGGAACTACCATCCATCCTTTTTCTTTCTGATTTTTGACACGCCCATTTTACTGCTTTTCGTCTTTCTGTGGAAATAAGCGGGGTAATTGACTTGTCATTCTTGAATCCAATAGGTTCTCTCCCCTGTTTATCTCAATGTTGGTTCTCTCCACCCCTTTCTTTTATCTCAATTCTTTGGTAGGAGATAACTGAAAGGCATCCCACTTTGACACCAGGGAAATCGGCTTCTTTTTTTCACGAAACACAGGAAACTGTTCCTGGAGTTCCGTCATGTTACGTGGCTACTTGGCGTAAAGAGCGACTTTGGGTTGCGTTTGAGACACCTGCGCTGTTGAAATGACGGTCACCTAGACCTCTCTGTGCTTTGATGCCAGGGAAATTCTGGGACTCTCTATGCGTAACAATCTTTACTCTGTTACGCTAATTCTTTTATAGCTTGTAAAAGAAGAAAATATGGAAACCACACAGGATGCTAAGTATTTAAATGCAGATATTACAGTAGATGAAATAGAAAGAGCTTTAGCAGAAAAAACCAATACTACCTCTGGGGAAGACATTCTGAGCTATGAAATCCTCAAAAAGGTACCAAATACAACTCTAAGAGCGATTGCATCCCTCTACAACAAAATCTGGCACACGGGAAAAATACCATGTTCATGGAAGACAGCAGTAGTCATCCCCATACTAAAGCCAGATAAGGAAGCACATGATGTCAGCTCATACAGGCCAATATCGTTAACATCACATCTAGGAAAAATTCTAGAAACAATAGTCAACAGCAGACTAAAATTTCATCTCGAAAAGCATAATTTGTACAGTCCAACCCAGGCAGGCTTTAGAAGCCAACATAGTACAATAGAGCAACTGCTGAGGCTGGAACATGATGTTAAAACAGGCTTCAAAAGGAATGAAAAGACAGTAGCTATATTCCTTGATGTAGCAAGAGCATATGATGAGTGTTGGAGGGAGGGTGCACTACATAAAATCAGGAAACTAGGTATAGTAGGCAGAACCTACAATTACCTAGAAAACTTCCTGCAGGATAGATACTTCATGGTACAAATAAACAATGATAGATCTGAGGTATATGAGCAACAGAATGGAATTCCCCAGGGATCAGTAATATCACCATCAATTTTTACGATTATGGTCAACGACCTAGGCGACGAGTTTAAGGACTTAAAAAACAACCTATCTCAGTTTGCAGATGATGCTGCGATATGGAGAACGGGAAGAAATCTCCCATTCCTCTATAAAACAGCACAAAAACAAATAGATAAAGTATCTGACTGGATGAACAAGTGGGGATTTAATCTAAACGTTAAAAAAACCATAGGAATGATTTTCAGTAGAGGGCGTGTAATTAAAAACAATATAATTGACATAAGCATTAATAAGCAAAAAGTATGCACAGCAAAATCAACTAGATTTCTTGGCATGGTACTAGACCAGCAACTAAACTGGAACAAACACATAGACCTTTTAGTGCAAAGCAGTAGAGGACTTATTAATATGCTAAGATATATGAAAGGAAGTGGTTGGGGCGCCTGCAATAAGACAATGTTAACATTCTATAAATCATTTATTAGAGGCAAACTTGACTATGCCAGTGTTGTCTATGCATCAGCCGCCCCAAGCAATAAGAAGAAACTAGACACAGTCCAAAACCAGGCACTATCAATAATAGCAGGTGCCTCAAAGGGAACATCAGCAGAAGCACTAGAAGTAGCGCTAGGCATTATACCCCTGGAGCTAAGGAGAAAAGAACTGAGATTCAGCTACTGGGCAAGAGTGGCAAAAGATCCAACTCACCCGGCACATAAAACCTTTGATAGGGGTAACCAGTACATAGGCCACATTCCATTAAACCATAATAGATACCCGTCAGGGTGGAAAACAATGGATGAAGTGGATCAATACCCAGACCTGTTTAATGCGATAAACAGTAGTGCTCTGTATAAAGCAAAGATCCCACCATGGGAATTAAAAGTGCCAGAAACTGACTCCCACTTATCAAAGATCATAAATAAATCTAACGACATAATCTCAGCAAAAAGTAAAACACTAGAGTACATAGAACGGTATACAAATAATAGCCTAACTATATATACAGATGGGTCCAAAGATGAAGAAGGACAATTAGGAGCAGGAATAGCAATACCAAAACTAAAAATTTATAAAAGATACAAAGTAACAAGTAATACATCTATCTTTACAGCAGAATTAGTGGCAATCCTAAAAGCTTTAGAAATAGCTGCAGAAAATCCACCAAAAAAAGTAACCATTCTCACAGATTCCCTATCATCAGTACTAGCAATCAGAAACAGAACAGAAGGCAGCAGGCCAGACATTATAGAGGAAATACTACAGGTTAATATATATCTACAAAATATAGGATGCAGTGCAACACTAACATGGATACCATCACATGTGGGGATAGCAGGAAATGAGCTAGCAGACAAAGAAGCCAAAGGGGGGAGAACTAGCCATAACCAAATTGAAGTAGGCTTAGGGAAGTTTGAAATTAAGAGCTTAATTGCTCAAAAAATAACTAAAGAATGGATAACAGCATGGGACCTAAGTAAAAAAGCAAGACACTCATATAAAATCATTAAAAAACCAAGCAAAAAATGTCAAATAAAAGATGAACTAAAAATACCAATTAATAAAAAATTGCTGAGACTCAAGCTGGGAACTGGATATTTCATGATAGAGGAACCCACATGTGAAGAGTGTCAAGAACCAAACACAATTAGGCACTTTCTAGTGGACTGCAAAAAATATGACCAACAGAGGCAAAACATTAAGACATACTGTAGTAACCACAAGGTAGAAATGAGTGTAGAAAATCTCATAGGCACAAAGAGCACTTCAGAAATGCAAAAGTTAATAAAACACTATATTACAAAAACTAAAGCTAACATATAAAAATCAAATAAGGAATTGAACCAGTAGTCCAAACTGGTGAAAGACTCGCCCCAGAAACATACAGATTAACCAAATAAACCATCCAGTAAAAATCAAAAACATACTAACTTAGAAAATAGCATATATTGGAATTTTTTTTAAAAACCATGTTGAACTATAACTACAAAAGGAAAAATACCGACTAGAGATAATATAATATAAAACAAATACAAACAAAAACATATTACAATAAAAGAAACACGTCCTGATATAACCAACAAATCCATGTACATGGTAGATGGTTGAAAGGGGCGTGCTACAAAATGAAGTAGCAAACACATTAATAAAAAAAAAAAAATTCTAAATGCTCAGTCCTAAAATTCCTGTCGTGAGAAGGTAGAGAACTAGTATAAGCTTGCCAGCTTATTTGAGTGGGGACATTCTGCTCGGATCTCACAACACCTGGTCACCTCCGACAGAGTTCTGAGTCATAAGCTTAGAATTACCTTCCTGTCTTCCTATAAGGCCGGATAAACCAGCGACCCCTTTACATCTGGGTAGTCCTCAACGTACTGCAGTTGTGGTTCTTCAGTGCGACCCCTTATTACGGGTCCAGTCTGTTAATTTCCCCCTTGTTGGAAACAACTGCTAACGCCTACTCGCAAAGCAAGTGGAGCGCTCTGCTACACAGGCGTCATTTGCATTCACCGTCTAAATAATTGCTTGTGCTTTCCCAAGAGTGGCGGGCCTTTGTACAAGTAGAGGTATTACCTTCAGCGTCCAATTAAATCTGAAGTGCACGCATTGATTACCTTAGAGTTTTATCTCAGATCTACAGCACCTTGTCGGGGTAGAAGCCTAGCCTTGGGTCAAATATTTTTTCCAGTAGTGGATACAGTGGGGTTATAATTCTCACGGATTTGTCAGAGAAAAACCCGGAGAAGAGATGGTGAACATTTCTCCGACGGCTATCGGCCAGTCAGCTGTGATCCAGTGGAGTATAACCGCACGCGTGCCAACGTAGTAGGATTAATTGTGAGAGTGCACTCAGAAAAAAGTAGCTGAGAGGTGAAAGAGCTCTTAATAAACGGTGGACAGGGACAGTTAGTGAATTTAATAGTTGTGTGCTGACAATACGAAGTCGGCGGCTTAGTTTGTGTAAGAGGAACTTCATTATTTCAGGGTTTCCTGCCTAATGAATTAGCAGCACTTTCATCCAATATCTTTGGAGTTTATATCTCGATTAATTATGCTCTTTTATCACTTTGAATACTAGCCTTGACGGTATCTTGCATTGATATATGTATTTTGTTGTTTTGATGTTTTTTTTTTGTAATCGATAATTTTGCTTTTACCAACAGGTTCTTTCTTTTTTGGTTGTTAATAAACTAGACAAGTTATTAGTGGGTCAGACTTCCCTTTCTATCCTTACTATACTTAAATGTTTGTGGAGTCACTAATGTGTACCAAACCTTATCTCCAAGAAGAGAGATAGGCAGTGTGACAGTAGTTAAACATAGTCATTGCCTGGCAGGAGAGAGTCAGCCTCTGGTCTTTACTCCTGATAACTATAAGTCACTCTATCCACATTCAACACCATAACTCATCTATCTTCTCAGACTTCCCTCAGACGTTTGTCTTGTCTCAGACTCCACACATACGTTTTGTCTTGTCTAGGCAGACACGTGAAATCCACGCGTGACAGAGACAAAGATAGAACATGACTGTCTCTGAGGATACAAATATAAAATAGGACTGTCTCTGAGAAGAACAAGAGAGAATATTACTGTCTCTGAAGATACACATATAGTACATGACTGTTTCTGAGGATACACATATAGAATAGGACTGTCTCTGAGGAGAAAAAGAGAGAATGTTACTGTCTCTGAGGATACACATATAGTATAGGACTGTCTCTGAGGATACAAATATAGGATAGGACTGTCTCTGAGGAGAACAAGAGAGAATATTACTGTCTCTGAGGTTACAAATATAGTGCATGACTGTCTCTGGGGATGCAAATATAAAATAGGACTGTCTCTGAGGAGAACAAGAGAGAATATTACTGTCTCTGTTGATACACATATAGTATATGACTGTCTCTGAGAATACAAATATAGAATAGGACTGTCTCTGAGGAGAAGAAGAGAAAATGTGACTGTCTCCGCGGAGACAGAGAAAGAATAGGACTGTCAATGCGGGTACAAAGACAGAACATGGCTGTCTCTGAGGAGATAAAGACATAATAGGACAGTCTCTGAGGAGACAAAGAAAGAACATGACTATCTCTGAGGAGACAAAGATAGAACAGGACTGTCTATGAGAAGACAAAGATATAATAAGACTGTCTCTAAGGGGATATAGGTAGAATAGGACTGTCAATGTAGGTACAAAGATAGAATATGACTGCTTCTGAGGAGATAAAGATATAATAGGACAGTCTCTGAGGAGACAAATATGGAACATGACTGTCCCTGAGGAGATAAAGATATTATAGGACAGTCTCTGAGGAGGCAAAGATAGAACATGACTGTCTCTGAAGAGACCAAGATAGAACATGACCTTCAATGAGGAGAAAAGGATATAATAGGACAGTCTTTGAGGAGACAAAGATAGAACATGACTGTCTCTGAAGAGACAAAGATGGAACACGGCTGTCAATGAGGAGATAAAGATAGAACAGAACTGTTAATGACGAGACAAAGATAGAACATGACTGTCAATGAGAAGACACAGATAGAACAGGACTGGCAATGAGGAGACACAGATAGAACAGAACTGTCAATGAGGAGACAAAGATAGAACAGGACTGTCTCTGAGGAGACAAAGATAGAACATGACTGTCAGTGAGGAGATAAAGATGGAACATAACTGTTAATGACGAGACAAAGATAAAACAGAACTGATAATGAGGAGACAAAGATAGAACAAGACTGTCAATGAGGAGACAAAGATAGATCAGGACTGTCAATGAGAAGACAAAGATAACACAGGATTGTTAATGAGGAGATAAAGATAGAACATGACTGTCAGTGAGGAGACAACGATAGAACGTGACTGTCAGTGAGGAGATAAAGATAGAACATGACTGTCAGATAAAGATAAAACAGAACTGTTAATGACGAGACAAAGATAGAACAAGACTGTCAATGAGGAGACAAAGATAGAACAGGACTGTCAGTGAGGAGACAAAGATAGAGCAGGACTGTCAATGAGGAGACAAAGATAGAACATGACAGTCTCCGAGGAGACAAAAATAGAACAGGACTACTCATGTCATGTTGTAAGAGGCGACTGATATAAGGTTGTGCATGGGACTGACAACCTCATAATGTAACACAAATGGCTATAGAAACAATGATTGCTATATAATATTAATTCTACGGTGCAGGCTTCCTGCAAGAGGTCATGCGGCAGTTGCATGCTCCGTAGGGAACAGGAAAGTGATGATAATCATCATATAAGTAAGTGAGTAGGGAACTACCGAATACAGTTTAGTGGCATGGCTTCAAAATAAAGTGGATTGTGTTTAGAGAGAACCACATACAGTAGGACCCCGCTCATACAGCGGGTTAGGTTCCAGACCCCCATCGAAAAGCGGAACATAGCCTTTTTTTTAAACTTGCGTATGCATATAAAATCCTAATAATGTGTTTACACTATCATATAGTAAGTACGCAATAGAACTAGGCCTAAAAATAGATACGAAAGTAAAATGAACATAAAGCATTTAAAGTAGGAGGCGTACGACTCTTCTTTTTATCACTACTACACTACGATGCCATTGTAATTAATAAACAAAATATAATATAATATAATACAGTTTGAAAGTTTGGAAAATTGCCGGAATGTAGATAGTCGCCAAGCGCACAATGCCGTAAACAGACTGATTTATCTTCACTAAAATGACGCCCGAATCCATTCTCGGACTCAGCTGCTGAACGCATGATGCCGAAAAACGCCGAAAGAGCAGAAGAAGCGCCGAACATTAATGAACATGTGTACACTAGAAAATCGCCGTATTAGCGGAACGCCGAAATATGGGGTCCTAATGTGTTCAATGTCAAATCATGAAACCCATAAAATGCTCTGCTATTCTGCCCCCACCCTTTTCCTGCCACTTTTTCCTCCAGTTTCTCCGCAGTCTTAAAAAAAAAATGTGTAGTGGCAACAAAAGTAGACACGAGGCCGCCATTTCGTCAGAGTGTCAATAGATACACGGCGTTTAGTTACGGGTTGGATTTAAAAAAAAAAACAAAAAACCAAAAAACCTCAATGTTTGTAGGTTGTTATTATTCTAGTTGATCAGAAACGACATCATTGCGTTCCAGACAATCCCTTAGGTGCACAGTATCCCTCAGAATTGTATTGCAGGGCAGAAATGTAAAAAGTCAATTATGCCTATTTCTTTACCCTGATGAAAAAAATATTTCGTTCATTCGTTCGTTCAGCAAATGTCGAAGGGTATGAATGCTAATTGTTCCTGTAGCGCGCTGGTTGTATACATATACACGCCGAATGCATCTACTCACACGTCAATCTCTGCTAGTTTGACGTTTGATGACAACTTCCAGCAATCTTAGCCTTCTTGATTCATCGATGTCAGTATCGCTTTCTTACAGGTGATCATTAATTGTCCTTACGGACGGACGTTAATATCTTTGAAAAAGCTCGAAACAGGGTTGGGGTTAGGTTAAGGTTAGCTGTAGCGTACATACGGATAGCCACTCGGGCAAAATGGTGAACACTGTCTACTATTATCTACTTCTACAAATTACATTTAACTTACTTACTTTACTTACTTAGTCGTTCCCCTTCTACCGTGAGGTGTAGAGGTTTGGAAGAGAGAGCGCCAGACTATTCTATCGGCTGTCTTCCTCCTGGCCTGGTTCCATTCTAATCCTCGGTCCTTCAAAGATTGTCTAATGTTGTCCTCCCAGCGGACTCTGGGTCGTCCTCGGGGTCTGGATCCTTGGCTCTTTGTTTCCCATGCTTGTCGTGGTAGCCGATCTTCTCCCATTCTGCAGACATGGCCAAACCATCTTAGTTGGGACTGTTCTACTTGGGTCTGTAGGGGGTGGCATTTTAGGCCTTGACGTATCGTCTGGTTGCGTACTATGTCTCTTCTTGTTACTTCAACCACCTTCCTCAGATACCTCATTTCTGAGGTTTGGATCTGGCTTTTATGGGTTGTAGTCATTGCCCATGACTCGTATCCATATGTCAAGACTGGGACATAGGTGGAGCGGTATACAGCCATCTTCGTTTTCTTACCAACCTCTCTCTTGCTGAGGAATCCTCGATTTATGGCCTGAAAAAGTCTCCCAGCTGCTGCTTTTCGAGTGGCCAACTCTTCTTTGATGCCTCCCTTTCGGTCTATAATAGCTCCGAGGTATTTAAAGTGGTCGACCTGCTCCAGGACCTGTTCTCCCAGCTTAATCTGATGTCTTCTTTCTTCTCGTGATATCACCATGGATTTTGTTTTAGAGCTGCTTATGACCATCCCTCTCTTCTCCAGCTCTTCCTTCCAGACTTGCAGGTTGGATTGGAGATGTGCCTCTGATTTAGCAATCAGGGCAACATCATCAGCAAATGCCAGCTCTGAAATATAGACCTGTCTCATCTTCCAGTACCCCACTGAATACTTTCTTGTTCTCTCCTTACATGCCTTGATGACATCGTCCATAAGGAGTATGAAGAGGTAAGGTGATAGGATATCACCTTGTCTTACACCAGTGGTGGTCCTGAACTCTTCTGACTTATGGTTTGCTGTCCTCACATAATTTCTGCAAGACTTGTAGAAGCTCTGTATAGCATGAATCAGAGGTGCTGGAATATTCTTCCTTGCCAAACAGTCCCAAAGTTTGCTCCAAGGGACCCTGTCAAACGCCTTTTCCAGATCTATGAAACAAAGATGGATCTCACTCTTATACTCAAGGGCCTTTTCACTCAGCTGTCTGAGTGTGAAGATTAGGTCTTGAGTACTTCGGTTTGCTCGGAATCCGCACTGGACCTCATCCAATTGTGGCTCAGCTAGGCGTCGGAGTCTCTGCTCTAGGATTCTAGAGTAGGTTTTTCCAGGGACACTGAGAAGGGATATGCCTCTATGGTTTCCACACTGTCGATTGTCACCCTTTTTGAAAATTGGTGTTATGATGGCGATCTCCCAATCCTTTGGTATGGTCTTGTTGCACCATGCTGCCCGCAGGACCCTTAAGAGTAACAGGTCGCCTGATGCTCCCATGTACTTAACCATTTCTGGTGTTATACCATCATGCCCTGCTGCTTTGCCCATCTTGATTTTCTCCAGTGCTGCCTTCAGTTCTTCCATCTTTATGTCATCTTCATCACCATTGGTTTCCTCTTCTGTGCTAGTGGTTATCATTTCTGATGTTTGACCTTGCTCGATTACATTTAACACGTTTGCGAAATTCGACATCTTTTTCTTTGGAAAACTCTCATACGTCTACTTGAATATTTTCAAAGAAAGCATATATCAGCTTTAGGCTACTTGCATTTCTATAGAGTTTCTCCAGGAATAGTACTGGTGACGGCCATATGTGCTATCTCTGTTCCTCATATGTTGGGCATATTTGAAGCAGATGCTCAGCAGTCATTTTATTGGTGACACAGTTACACTCATCTGTAGTTCCTATTTTTAGCTTGTTGAATAGATGGTGTCCTAATCTGTTGGGGCCCGTGCGTAGTCTGAAGCTTACCACTTGTTCTTTTTTTTTGAGCTGATAATATGGATCATTTTGTGTGTGACCTGGATGCTATGCGTCCCATTTGTTTCTGCATCTGATTTTAATAAAACTCCTGTCCTCTTCGAAAGTTATCCTTGTATTATGCTGAGGTAGCTTTTCACCTTCCGTTACCAATCTGTCAGTCTCTGTGACATTGCGGCTCGTTTGCATTTTCGCAATTACCTCTCATCGCCGTTATTATCTATTATTTCAGAATATTTAACGCTCATAATTTCTTGCCTATCCTCTACTCAGAATTGTTACCCTTTTTTCCTACTATTATTGTTCACTTTTCACGCTTCGATGCATGACAGGGCCAGACAATCGTCCATCCCTGAGAGATTAATTGAATAACCAAAGTGATAATACCACTTTGACTCCTGGTAAATGCGAGCATAAAGTGTTAATTCAAGATTGCATAATCACTTCCGATCCGACAGTAGAATGGACTTGCAATACGGGTTTAATTGTATAGACCACGATTTGTCTAGGCAGGCAGTTGGACTTGCGACAAGTCCTGTGATACAAGAGATCGGCAGAGTCTGATAAACTAAGTAATCAGACTTCCGAATTGCTTGGGCTAGGTGATTATAGATAATTGCTATCTTGGAAGACATTTTGAAGAGTGCGCGGGAACTTTGACAACACTTTACGGAAATCACAATTCCATATATGAAAAGTGGCTGTTTAAATTCTCAAACGTATGAGTCATGCAGGAAATTCCATAAGCACTACTCTAACATAAAATGTACTTCGGATGCCATTGGTGTGGCTATTCGAGTTGTCATACACGGTCGCTGTGATTGGGAGTTGCCTAGTAGTAGACAACAAGAGTGCGTGGATGAAGTCTGAGATATAATGTAGGACTTTTTAGACATACGGCACTGCATTCCCGAAACCGTCAAGTAGATAGCTTGGACTGAAGCCAGGAAACAATAGAAGTAACGATTCTGACTTTGTATAGTACCGGACTTAGAGGAACACTTTGGAACACTACAGCAAGGAAACCTTAAGTTATTCATACAGAAACCTGACTTATACAGGACTTACTCACAAAGTCGCAGAGGGATTGTTAATAGAACTAAATACCCCGACGTGTGTTATAGGCATCTATCTCAAGTTGCCAAGACTATTTACCTGAGCAAGAAGTCTAAGATTTCTCAATTATTGAGGTTAGTTGTAACATATATTTTATGCTTTGAATTTGACATGTTTGTACTTGCTGGTGGTGGTAAAAGTCCATACGAGGCTGGTAACCTCAACATGTGAAAAGGATACATTCATGAACCACCACAGCAAGCGATGGTGATTGCTTCCTGCGGGTTCTCTCAGAGAACCAAAACCAGAGGTACCCCAGAGTGATGATTACATCAACATGTGTATAGTTGTATATTGTCATTCTGTGAATGTATGTAAACTACTTTGTTGCTTCAGGCACAAGCCACTTGCCTCTGTGCAGTCACAAATTTTTCATTAAATTAACTACAATACTGGTGATTTTTCATAACATACCCTGAGTGATAAGATATACGCTCACAGAGAGTAAAAAAATTGAGAGAACAAACGGCTGACCGACAGCGGGACAGGCGCCTGAATAACATCAGGAAAACAAAGACTTAGCAGCGGAATTTGTTCTTTTATTCCTGTAAAGTTTGTGGTACCAGCACGAAACGACCCGACTATCTGTGGTACGATCCGAAGAGACCATTTGCTGTACTGCCATTCTGTGGCTCAAAGCTTGTAATTGATACTTGAAACCTTCGATGTGCGCGAAGCATTCTGGGTTGTGAAAAGTCTGAAGTAGAAGATATGTAATGAGGCCACAATAAAGCCTTAAAAATAGAGTTGTGGTGTAGAATTGTGTTTTTGCTCTAGAAATAGTGTATATTTCTGTGTTTTCATGCCTTCTAAAGCGATAATCGCGTGTGATATTTAAGTAGCCAGATTGATACGCGTGGCGCGCGGTGAATTGAGTGATTCGACCGCGGTTTATATAAAGAAATAGCGATCGGCAAAAGGCCGATTTGAAGATTCAGCCCACACGAGAGAGCAAACGACGAGGTGACCAGTGTAGGTAGCAGATGGACTAGAGCACGTGAGTTGTAATTCTTAAGCGCAGTTTGTAGAATTTAGCATTCGTGTTCTATAAGTCTGAATCAGCACGTGAGTTAATTTAAATTAGAATTTATTTATATAATTCTGAAATTGTATTCAGCACGAGTCTGTTTTAATGTTTAGTGATATAGATAGATGTGTTTCCAAAGGAAATGTCTTTTTAGGACATTATGATTCAGTCTCGAAATGATAGATGAGTGAAAATAATGTTTGATCGGTTTTATTAGGCACGCAAAGCCCAAATCACAGATGTGAGAGTTTAAGAGCAATTATGTCAGTCATCAGACCGGGCAAGAAAGGCAAATTTAGTAGGAGAGTGTTTTATACATGAAACTGGACAGAGAAGCATCTATTACTTGAATTTAGATGATATTGGCTTGTTAGCAAAATATCAAGATAGCGCCACGTGGTGATTGTATAAAAGCGGCGCCAGCAAGTCTGCATTTAACACTCCTAGTTATCACTTAATGTTACGCAGTTTTAGATCGCGTGAATCAACACGTGGATGGAAGCAGATTAAGATAATTTTCCCCAGTAAAGGAAAGAGATAGTTTTCGTGTTAATGCCAGTTTTGTTAAAGTCAAGAGTAATTATTTTATTTCTTTAATGTAAAAGTAATTAAGTGTATTTCACGATAGCCTACTTATCATAATTCTACTGTATATATTTAATGGGTTACTGTGAGGTGAGAATATGTATTTAGATTTCTGGAGAGCGCGAGGCCACTCCTTGGGCGTAAAGCGCATTTGAGACATAAATGTTTCTGTTTGCTCCTTGCGGAGCAGGGCGACACCAGTGCGGCTGAATCCAACAGAAGCCTGCATGAAGCATTTATATGCTATGGCAGTGATTTGTTTCGGTAACGATGTGTTTCATGTGATGAGATTCCCAGTCTCATCAGTGGTCATATACGACACGCTTGTTGCCAGGCGCACCAGTCGTCACATACGACATGCTTCCGAATGCAGTAACGAATATTGAGATAGATCAGTTGCGAGGTGGTGGTTTATTCTCATTATTGAGAGTATTTGTTGTACATATAGTTGAATATTATTTTATGTCCATTTTATGATTATTTAATTATGGTTATGTGAGGAATGGTTGTGAGAGCACGTGGGCTCACTTCAAGATATATATTTCTCTTCTCCGCTCCTGAGGGAGCATGGGGCCAACAGTGTGGTTTGCCTCCATATTAAGTATTCATATGCTAGGGCAGTAGTGGTTTCGGTAGCAATCTGTGTTACACGATGAGGTTGCCAGCCTCATGCACAACACCATACTAGTCTCATTGGACGACATGCATGAGTGTGTGTGTGTGTGTGATAGCTGAGAGTTTGCCCTTGCAGTAGTGGTTTCGGTGGCAATCTGTGTTACATGGTGAGGTTGCCAGCCTCATGCACAACACCATACTAGTCGCATTGGACGACACACATGAGTGTGTTTGTGTGTGATAGTTGAGTGTGTCAGGTGGCGGCGTAGGACAGTTTGACAGGTGAGAGCGTGGTGTTTCTCATTCAGTATTATATTATGATTTTAACTATTCTGTGCTTTGTTTGCTTCTTCAGATTAGCATCGGGCACTGTTGGGTGTTTTGTTTAGTTTTGTTTTGTTATGTTCGCTAGTTTATTTGTTTAATGTTTGCTTTGTCACTGAATGGGTTGTAAAAATAAATATAGCCCCTGCCTCTAGAATCAAGAGTTTTATTGTTGTTCGGGTCGGTGCGAGTGTGACAAGAGAGTGATCACACATCACAATATAATCATCATCATCATCTCGCCCACCCTACCACAATTGGCGTCGTCGACAGGATAAGGCAGACAGTGACACTGAGCAAACAGCAAACGAACAAATATTGTAAACACCCAGCAGTGCATTCCTGCAGCAAGATGGCTAATGCGCCTGTGAAGATATTGTACGTGAAGGAGCCAGAGATAAGGTTGTTTAGTGGAGAGGAGGGTCCCACTTGGCAAGAGTTTGTGGAAGATGTGGAAGCCGCGTGGAAGGTGGCGCCTTTTTGTGCAGAAGACAAGTTAGACATGATATGGAACAACGTTACACCATGGGTATCTAGAGAATTACGGATACATGGTGGAGCCAAGGCCAGCCCTGAGAAGTTACTGGAAATTGTCAAAAAAGCCTACTGCAAGCAACCACCAGTCAGTGAGATGACCAGGAGTTTCCCTTGGGAATATGCTGTTTATGGTGAAAGTAAAAAGCCTGAGACACTGGTCCAGATAGCAAGTGCAGAAGTTCAGAAGGAGAAGGAGGCACTCAGAGCAGAATTATCCTTCCTAAAGTCCCAGATAGCACAGATGTCAGAGGCCAGTTCGCCAGCACAAGAGGAGGTGCAGAGAAAGAGAGCACCATGCCAGCCGCGGGAACAGCCAACGCAAGACGAGGGGGGTGTGTCCGCGGGAACAGCCAACGCAAGACGAGGAGGTGTGTCCGCGGGAACAGCCAACGCAAGACGAGGAGGTGTGTCCGCAGGAACCTCAACTAGACCTTCTTGTGTGTGAGAGTCAGGCTGTTGTCAAGGAAAGCTGTGAGCTGACAGCACCAACAAATGCAGTTGCACCGACAAGGCGAAAAGGGATGTGCAAGTGGTATAGTGTCCACAGGGGATGGGGGTTCATCACGCCAGATGATGGAGGTATTGATGTATTCGTACATCAGACCAAGATCTACAGAAAGGGATTCCGGAGTCTGGCGAGGAATGAACGAGTAGAGTTTGACAGCAAACCATCGGTCCAGGGCATGGAAGCAATTTATGTATGCGGCATTGGCGGTCAAGAGTGTAAGGGCAGCAGGAAGCGACCCATGACACAGAGGAAGCCCAGAAAGATAAGATGCTACAATTGTGGAGACCTGTCAGACCACATGGCAGCCAAGTGCCCTCAAGGCCCGCTTCCGAAGAGATGTTTTCGATGCAAGTCCACTGAACACTTGATAGCCGCCTGTCCCTCAAGGAGCTCTTTCCCGAGACGTACTGCCACAACCAGGTTGCCTTTAGGGCGCAAGCCAAGAGATGGCCACGACAACTGTCACACTAAGGGCGCCGAGAGAATTGGCTTTCGTCTAGGGGAGGAAACCCGTCCTAAGCAGATAGGAGGGAGTGCAAATCAAGGTTCAGCAGAGGAGACTCATCAAAGGCAGATTGTGGGGAACGTAAGCCACCGTCCACACAAAATGGGTGTAAAACCCGTCAGGAGCAATCCCTCTTCAAAGTCGACAGCTGCAAGCACTGACAGGCAGATGTCACGGGCAGACAGCGACGCGGCACCGGTGAGCGAGTCTTCAAGACCACAGCGGCTGACAGCCCGACAACGTACAACTGGAGACATGACGACCAAGAGTGTCTCCAGCCGGGTTGTACCGAATACAGAATCTGAGCCCAAAGCATCGCCGCTCAGAAAGAGTCCTGCGCAGCATCAACGATCTGAGAGGTTACAAGTGAAGCGCCAGAGGTAGTGATGGGGTAGTGATGTTGTCGGGACGACAACAAAATCAGGAGGGAGATATGTGATGGGGCCGAAAAGGAGACGCCCGCCCCCTACCTGTTTCTAGGCAGATTATTTTCGATGTGCGCGAAGCATTCTGGGTTGTGAAAAGTCTGAAGTAGAAGATATGTAATGAGGCCACAATAAAGCCTTAAAAATAGAGTTGTGGTGTAGAATTGTGTTTTTGCTCTAGAAATAGTGTATATTTCTGTGTTTTCATGCCTTCTAAAGCGATAATCGCGTGTGATATTTAAGTAGCCAGATTGATACGCGTGGCGCGCGGTGAATTGAGTGATTCGACCGCGGTTTATATAAAAAAATAGCGATCGGCAAAAGGCCGATTTGAAGATTCAGCCCACACGAGAGAGCAAACGACGAGGTGACCAGTGTAGGTAGCAGATGGACTAGAGCACGTGAGTTGTAATTCTTAAGCGCAGTTTGTAGAATTTAGCATTCGTGTTCTATAAGTCTGAATCAGCACGTGAGTTAATTTAAATTAGAATTAGTTTTATATAATTCTGAAATTGTATTCAGCACGAGTCTGTTTTAATGTTTAGTGATATAGATAGATGTGTTTCCAAAGGAAATGTCTTTTTAGGACATTATGATTCAGTCTCGAAATGATAGATGAGTGAAAATAATGTTTGATCGGTTTTTATTAGGCACGCAAAGCCCAAATCACAGATGTGAGAGTTTAAGAGCAATTATGTCAGTCATCAGACCGGGCAAGAAAGGCAAATTTAGTAGGAGAGTGTTTTATACATGAAACTGGACAGAGAAGCATCTATTACTTGAATTTAGATGATATTGGCTTGTTAGCAAAATATCAAGATAGCGCCACGTGGTGATTGTATAAAAGCGGCGCCAGCAAGTCTGCATTTAACACTCCTAGTTATCACTTAATGTTACGCAGTTTTAGATCGCGTGAATCAACACGTGGGTGGGAAGCAGATTAAGATAATTTTCCCCAGTAAAGGAAAGAGATAGTTTTCGTGTTAATGCCAGTTTTGTTAAAGTCAAGAGTAATTATTTTATTTCTTTAATGTAAAAGTAATTGAGTGTATTTCACGATAGCCTACTTATCATAATTCTACTGTATATATTTAATGGGTTACTGTGAGGTGAGAATATGTATTTAGATTTCTGGAGAGCGCGAGGCTACTCCTTGGGCGTAAAGCGCATTTGAGACATAGATGTTTCTGTTTGCTCCTTGCGGGGCAGGGAAACACCAGTGCGGTGTCTATCCACAAGCCTGCATGAAGAAGCATTTTTATGCTATGGCAGTGATTTGTTTCGGTAACGATGTGTTTCATGTGATGAGATTCCCAGTCGCATCAGTGGTCATATACGACACGCTTGTTGCCAGGCGCACCAGTCGTCACATACGACATGCTTCAGAATGCAGTAACGAATACTGATGTGGATCGGTTACGAGGTAGTAGCTTATTCTCATTACTGAGAGTATTTGTTGTACATATAGTTGAATATTATTTTATGTCCATTTTATGATTATTTAATTATGGTTATGTGAGGAATGGTTGTGAGAGCACGTGGGCTCACTTCTCCGCTCCTGAGGGAGCATGGGGCCAACAGTGTGGTTTGCCTCCATATTAAGTATTCATATGCTAGGGCAGTAGTGGTTTCGGTAGCAATCTGTGTTACACGATGAGGTTGCCAGCCTCATGCACAACACCATACTAGTCTCATTGGACGACATGCATGAGTGTGTGTGTGTGTGATAGTTGAGAGTTTGCCCTTGCAGTAGTGGTTTCGGTGGCAATCTGTGTTACATGGTGAGGTTGCCAGCCTCATGCACAACACCTTACTAGTCGCATTGGACGACACACATGAGTGTGTTTGTGTGTGATAGTTGAGTGTGTCAGGTGGCGGCGTAGGACAGTTTGACAGTTTGACAGGTGAGAGCGTGGTGTTTCTCATTCAGTATTATATTATGATTTTAACTATTCTGTGCTTTGTTTGCTTCTTCAGATTAGCATCGGGCACTGTTGGGTGTTTTGTTTAGTTTTGTTTTGTTATGTTCGCTAGTTTCTTTGTTTAATGTTTGCTTTGTCACTGAATGGGTTGCAAAAATAAATATAGCCCCTGCCTCTAGAATCAAGAGTTTTATTGTTGTTCGGGTCGGTGCGAGTGTGACAAGAGAGTGATCACACATCACAATATAAAATAGAAAAGTGCGCAAATGACGGTGTGTACGAACATTTTGATTATGGAAAGAAGCCAACAACACAATTGATAAACAGTACATGAATTGAAGACAGGAAGGTGCGGAGATGCAGATTAAATCAACAGACAATCAAAATACTTTTCTGTCCAGTTTCATTCGAGAAACGGATTTAACTGATCATTTTCTTAAAAATAACCTTAATATGTACATTTTTGTTTCTTCAAGACAAAATTTTAATTTAAAGTATTGCAGACTTATTATTATGGATCAAAATGATAAGATGGCTGCAAAACGAGCTGCAGATGCTAAAAGGAAGAGACGATCTCGTCATTCACAACGAGCAAGCGAGACTCTAGAAGAAGCAGCAATACGACGACAACATGAAGCAGCAGAAGACAAGCACAGCGTCAGTCACAACGAGCAAATCACACTGCGGCATCAATACGACGACAACACGAAGCAGCACAAAGACAAGCACAGCGTCAGTCACAACGAGCAAGCGAGACTCTAGAAGAAGCAGCAATACGACGACAACATGAAGCAGCAGAAGACAAGCACAGCGTCAGTCACAACGAGCAAATCACACTGCGGCATCAATACGACGACAACATGAAGCAGCAGAAGACAAGCACAGCGTCAGTCACAACGAGCAAATCAGACTGCAGAAGAGCATGAATCTCAACTCGCTGCTGAAGCTTTTCGCATTCGTCAGTTGAGAGCATCACAACGAGCAAAGAAGATTTCAGAAGAAGCAACTTGTAGCGAAATCTGTGAGATAATCGCTTATTTCAGTAATATTATAGTCCTATGATAATAAATACACCAGCTCTCAGGTGTCTGACTGTTTTCATCTTCGACGCCGTACAACGCTGCCTTTTGTGCAGTGGAAATGCTAAAAAAAATGACCCGCCGTAAAAATCTAACACGCTTTTAGTTTCGGTTTCGAAAACGTACAATAAACATTTTAACATCTCGCCGATCTGCAGCACGAAACGGAGAAAGCTTATAATTAACGCATTGCCAGAACTGTGAGACCAAACTGGCGTTTGAATTAACGCAATATGTTAACTTTAACACTAAAATTTGTAATAATTCGGTCATTTCTCAGTAGTAAGAATGAGACGATTGTAAGAATTAACGCCAACGCTGCCTAAGTTTTAAAAAACCCCTCTTCGCTCTGCTCGCGGTCTCTTTAATATATAAACGCTGTGAGCAAAGCCAGCAGAGGCAAACACACAGACAGTTTTCCATTTCCTCCAAGCGGTAAAATTCTGACGTCACTCAAACTAGTGGGCTATTTGAATAATGTAGAGAAATGATAGAGACAGGGGGGGGGGGGAGGGTGGGGGGGGGGGGGGGGGGTGGGGGGGAGGGGGGTGGGGGGGGGGGGGGGGGGGGGGGGGGGGGGGGGGGGGGGGTGGTGGGGGGGGGGGGGGAGGCGGAAAAGATATTTATCAAAATAAAACAGAATGGGGCATGATTAAAACAACAGCTCCTCATAACCAATGACAATCACTAGCAACTATTAAAGTTTTAGTCTGTGAATACACCTACAGGAACTCTATATATATTAATAATAGTACATTCATAGGACCAAGAGTCCATACTTTTAGTTAAAGCATTATATGTAAATATATTTCCTCATTTTCAAAGACCTGTCCAAAAGAGTTGGCGGGACAGGCAGATTAAATTGTACAAAGAAAAAACATTCAAATTAAAAAAAAAAAAACTTTAACCACTGCCTTATTCATTTTCTTAGAGTGAGTTAAAGTGTAGTGTGTTGATGTTCCATCATTTTCATTTCACCCCTAGACACTAGAGACATCATACACCAGCCGGGACCCCAAGATGCAGCAATAGTGAATGCAGTCAGCGACCCATAGCTGTACTGCTTGCATCAGGACCAGCGAACCAGAGCTGGTCAAGACCGGACTCCGCCTCCACGTGGTGGTCCTGGAAACAGTCTGCAGCAGTGCAGTCTGGCTGAGCGAGTGCGGATCGCAATGGGAAGGCAAACCCGGTCCCTAAAAAATGCCGTGCTGAAGTCGGATGTGTCGACCGAAAGGTGCAGATATCACAGCTTAGGCGTAAACAGACAAAACGCAGCCACCGTCCTTTTCAGGGCGAACGAAGAAGAAGAAGAAGATACACCAGCCACTAGAATCAGAATACGGACTGTGTGAGATCTAGGGAGGTAGCGTTAGGTTCCCTGATAAAATATATCATCATCGTCATCTTTTCTTAGAATCAGGGACCTACATGTGCTTGACCTCACACAGTTAACACAGACACAACTATCTTTCTTGTTAGGTATAACATCTTAACCTCCCCAGCAAGTTACACTTTCTACACAACTGAACGTAGAGTAGCAGCCGCACAACACGTGAGACGATCAAGAGCTGATGTAGTCCGACAATTCCAAATCATGGTGCCTTTGATGAGAATGCAGTTGCTGTACACAACTGCGGACCTATGAATCAGGAATGGCAGTTCTGTCACTCTCTCAATTTTCAAGTGGAAAGATCAACC